>OZ014522.1:157419646-157827533 GCA_963966055.1 Lathyrus aphaca | reverse complement strand
AAACAACTAATCACAAACACGAACTTCATCAACATCATGCATATTTTGTATACAACAACATAAGTCAACTTCAAACAGGGTACATACAACAAAGTAGCATACTTCCACTTACCACATCAACACACATCAACAATAGTACCATATAGTCACAACAACAATTACAACACATAACAACAACAATAAAACCAGCAAACATAACAATCTATGTTCATTTTCAAGTTATACTAATTATACCTATAATTACATGTATAACTTTCCTCTCACTACCTTTAACCACACCACTTCGATTCCTAATCATTACTATATACTTTAAGGAATTTTAAGGAATTTTTCTGAATTAAATTATGACATTTTCCACTCCAGGTCTCGCTAAGTGAGGGGGCTTGCTCGCTAAGTGAACAACTCTCTGTATTTTCACTCTCCCAAAGTTTAACCAGCTCGCTAAGCGAGCTCTGCAATTTTCGCAATTCTCCTTTCTGCATTCTGACACCACCTGCTACAAAATTGTGCAACCAAAACCAATTTTCCAGCAGTACAATCACAAAATTAACATCATACACCAATAATTCACTCAATTATCTCATAAACATAAACTATTATCAATCTACCACAACTATTCATCCAACTTCACTCAATCCCCAAACCTCTAATCAACAACACAACCTAATTCTCATTATAGAACCCTTAAGAAACGGAAGAATCCCACCCTTACCTTGCTTTTGACGAGAATTCTCTTCCTTGGTCTCGAAATCTTGTTCACGCTCTAGACATTTCTCTTCTCCCTTCTTAGCTTTTCACGATCATTCTTCATTTCCCAAACACTAATGTTTTCCTTCTTACAACTTAACCTCTTAGACCCAACCTATGGCTTTCCACGTTTACCCTTACTATTTCCACCAAATGACCAACTTACCCCTTATCTCTTATTATTCCAATTTATTTTATTTTATCCAATAATAATATTATTCAATATAATATAATTCCCTTAATTAATATTATACTCAATAATAAAATAATCCTCTACACACAAAAAAAAACACCACAATTCAATCAAAATAATTAAATAAAACTTAGGGCGTTACAACTCTCCCCCACTAAAAAGATTTTCTTCCTCGAAAACTTATTGTCGCTCCCTGGATTTCCATCTTGGTACAAACGCGAAAGTGGCGCGGAAAAGGGTAAAGTCACCAGCGAGGCATTTTTATCTCGAAGGAACGAGAAAGGTAATGCTGCACAAACCAAAGAAAAGAAAGGAAAGGACAAGGTCCTGCGAACTAAAGAACTGGGTTCTGGAGTCGGTTACGACCTGGGTAGTATTAGCACCCCAGATCGTTCGTCGTACCCGATGGGATCCACGCTTTCAAAGAAACTGTTTCAAAGGGTGAAGAAATGAAAGCTGCTGCAAAAGAACGACTGAAACTGGATAAGAAAGGAAAAGAAAGGGGGAAAATGTAGGGAAAATAAAAGAGTGCTCGAACAGGCCATATCCCGCTGCATACGTACCCCATCTGGACATGAGGATCAGAGTCGTCGTAGTTCCCCTAACTAGGGAGGAAAATATTTCTTGTGTGTTAAGGCTTGAAATACTTATGTCTATGCTCAAGTGTTGCAGGCTCGTCTGGCACGAGTGTGTTACGTCTTGAAAAGAGACAAGTATGAGCAAGTTCTCACATTATGAGTGAAGGTGGTGAGAAAATAAGTCCCGGAGGAGAGACGTTTATTCTTTGTTCAGTGTTTTTTATGAGTTTTTTATGAGTGTGGCACAAGGAAGTGAAAGCAAATCCTTTTCTAAGGAATGTGTTCTTATTACCACATTTCTAGATAGAATGGGTAATAAGTTCACCAGGAATGAAGAAGACCCCCAAACTTGTTTCCTAATATTAGGGTTTGAATTCACTAACTTGTTTGAAAGTTATTAAGTGTTTTGTGAATTAAGATGAAGAAATATTTTTTATGGTTTTCTTTGTGAAAATTGTAATGCCCCAAATTCTATTTATTTATTTTAAATAGATTATAATGTTTGGTTTGTGAAAGAATATTATATTATGGAATATAATGTTATTTTAAAGAATTATATTATGTGGAATAATTATTTGATGAATAATAAAATAATTGGAAAATAAGGAGTTAGGGTAGAATAGTGAATTAGTAAAGATAGTAACGACAAAAGAGGAAGATCATAGATTGGGTCTAAGGGATAAGGTTAGAATAAGGAAAAGAGAAGTTCAGTCGTGTTTTTGTGTTTGCAAAGAAATACCGTGAGAAGGGAGAAGAAGGAAGAGAAAGGTCGAGGCTAGAAGGAAGAATCCGCAAAGAGGGAAGAATTGCTCATCAAACTAAGGTAAGAGTGGGATTCTTCCATCGTTAAGGGTTTTATAATGGGGATTTGTGTAGGTTGATGATTAGAAGTTGAGGATTTTGATATTGATAATATAAAGTGAATTAGAATAGATAGAAAGATAAATTAGAGTGACTCTAATGGTTATGTGTTGATATATGGATGTTGTTTGATCATTTTGAGGTAATTTTGTCTTTAGAAGAACTAATTTTTGTGTTTTTGAGCACAAAATCGCACTAGGAAATTGTTTTGAGAAAAATTGGGTTTTATCGCAGTCTGACACATGGGCCGTGTCAGCTCTCTGGTTTATAATAAAATAAATTTTTGGTATAGTGGACCTGACACGGACAGTGTTAGCTGAAACAAGGGCCGTGTCAGACCACTGTGTTTTGGCTGTTTGGGGTGTTTTGGAAGGCATGGGCGTGAGTCTCTGACACGGGCCATGTCAGGTGACATGGGGGCCGTGTCAGACCTCTGTTTTTGTGAGTTTTGATGATTTTGATGTTCGTATTGATTTTATAGTTGGAAGTAGTAATAGAGAAGTTATACACATAACTGTAAGGATCAATAGTATAACTTGAATCTAAACATTGTTGATATGTTTGTTGGCTTTGTTGTTGTTGTGATGAGTTATATATAATTGTTGTAGACTTATGTATATGTAATAGGTTGTTGTATATGTTGTTGTTGCGTTTGTGGTGGCTAAAGTGGATTGATGTTGTTATATGCTAAAATATGCATGATGTTAATGAAAATTATTGTTGTTATGTGTTCTCATTGATATTGATATATGTTGTTATAGTTGAAGATGCATGTTGTAAGTGTTGATAGGTGTTATTGATGTTGCTATATGTTGTTGTAGTTGGTGATGCATGAAGTAGATGTTAATTGAAGTTATATGATGTCGTTATGTGTTGTTGATGTCGTTGTATTTATATGCCGTAATAGTTGTTTGGTATTGTCGTATGTTGATGATATATGTTTTGATGTCGCTATGTGTTGTTATTGTAGTTGTGGTGATATAATGTGGTAGTTGGTAGGTGTGTTTGTATGTTGTTGATACATGTTGTTGATGCGGTTATGTATTGTTGATGATGCTAATTAATGGGATTGTTGTAGTTGTATGTTGTTGATAATGCTAATGCATGATATCGTTGTTATTGTATGTTATTAACAAATGGGATAGACTTCACTTGCTAAGATAGGATAATATGTACAGTGAATGGCACGAAGTTAAGCCAAGTACTTGCAGATTGGTTGGGCTAGTCAATGTAAATTCCAATATCTGAAGATGAGAAGCATCCAGGAATGTGAGTTTTTCCATGAATGGAAAGATGGTGTTATGGGAATCGAAATAAGGTCGCAACAACAGACTACTGGTTGTGCGTGGATTTTGGAGTTGTTTCAGAAAAAAGGTATCTGATGTTCTCTTAAGAGAGGAAGATAGAATTTTATTGGAATTCTGTTTGTGGTCCCTGATTTTATGGTATCGTACGAGATGTCAGCGTTATAGAAAGAGTAGTCAGAGGATTTGATAAAAAGGGAAATTATGGAATCAGGAGTGCCACTGTGAAGGATTTCAGTATGATTAGTGAAGAAAATAATGATGGCTTGGGATTGCGTGATGAATCACAAATGGGTTGAAGTTTTCTAATGGTATTAGTGGACTAAGAGGTGAAGAATGAGTACGAAGCATGGTAATTGGAATCAATAATCGTAGACCATATGGGACGGTAATGGTGAGATAGAAGTATGGTTATATGTCTTAGATTGATAAGACGAATATAGAATGTAACGTATACAACCATTGTCTTCTATGGAATTCATGAATCGAGAATACGTGGGACATAAGATTTGAAGATTTGGCAAAGTGACCCAATGAAGGGATAAATAGAAGGTGTGAAATGTTTGGAAGTTGGATTATAAGTATTAATAGAAGGAAGTAAAGTTGTATGATAAATTGTCAAAGAGTGATTCTTGGTTGGTAAAGGTGAAGTTGCATGTTTATGTCAAGTCGAATGAAGGTATTGTTTAAATCCATAAGGTAGGACGTAGTCCTACGACGAGGAAGCTCCGAAGTAGGTAAATAAATTAAGATGTTTTGGATACGAGTTTTGGACGGTATTTCCCAAGTTAGTAATTCGGGTACCTCAATTGACTTGCGAAAAATAAGTTGCATGTTTGGGATGTTTGTCGTAGGAAGAGTTTGGAGAACCAAAGTAGAAGTTGGCTATGATGTCATTTTGATTAGGTCTAATCCTAATACACAGTTGTGGAGTGTTGAGTTGTGAGTGACGAGTTTGGCAGGGAATGAATACAAGATGGTAAAGTTATAGTTTGTGCTTTACGACAAGCAAAGGAGGCAGGAAGGGATCCATTATGTTCAAGATTTGGACTGGGGTTGCGGTAGTGAGTATGTTGAATGATTAAGGAATATGGTTTTATGGACCTATAATTGTGAGTAATTAATAATCACAAAAGCATATGATGATTGTTGGTCGAAGGGAATAGAGTGCGAGACGATGAAGAGGATTGGAATTCCTGATGAGTTGAGTCGAAGTCTTTTCGTATGTATGATCTGGTGATTTCTAGACAACATAAGAAGTTGGACATGAACTGTTATATTTGTTAATTGCATGTATCAGAGTGCACAGAGGGAGCGCGAGGTAGCGTAGTTTGTTCGGATTGGTATGACTTGTAGGAATTCGAAGGTTGACGATAGAATTGACGAGGATAATGAGATCATTGGATGTTCCAAGATGGAATTGATATGGCAAAAAGTTTAATTGCTACTCTTTTACTTCTAGATGGATGGGTGTATTGGTTGCATGTTCGATTGGGAAATTGTAGAGTAGATGTCTTGAAGTTGTGAGATCACAAAAATAGTGGTTTAGTTGTGGTAATGTCGTGTTATAGATTTTGGTGTTCTTATCTTTGTTGTTGCACGTTGCCTATGGTGATGGTTCAGGTGTATGTAGCTAATTCCTACGATGGAGAATTAGGGAGGTGTAACTTAAGATGATGGTGTTCGCAGTGATTTCTGACGAACAACCTCTGGTTAACCAATCTCTTAAAAACTGGATTACTTGCAGGACCAACCAAACAAGTCCTAGGACACATGTGCACTTGTTTGTCGAAATACTCTTAGTATAGTTAATGATTTGTGGTTTGTTTTGTCAATAATGTCAAAGTGTTAAATGCTTTGATTTTGAAAGTAAAATAAAGTTTAAGTTTGGACAAAAGTAAGAAAAATGGCGAAATGATAAAACTTTGCAGAAAAGTAAATAAAACTGAAGGTAAAATGACTTGATGAAACAAACTAATGATTTAAATAACTTGAAAGAAAAATGGTGTTCAACACATACATTGTTCCAAATATCAGACTCATTTTCTCTCACACTGGGTACTTAGAGTATTTACAGGATTGTTGTATAAGTTTTCACACACACATTCTAAACACAAACTATCCTATTTATATACAAACAAAGTAACTGCCTAGAACGGAAAAATTCTAATTAAATGACAAGTGTCAGCCTGCATGCAATTTCCTTCCCTGAACCTTCCATGTGTCCAACTGCCAAAGGTTGCAACTTTTAAATTTTGAACTCTTTCCTTTGGTGACGAAACATTACATCTCTTCATATGTCGAAACATCAAAGAAGAAGAAACTCTTCAACTTTTACGAACCAATGCTTCTGTCAAACACCTTCTTTCTGTCGAACTGTCGAATGACGCACTCAGCTTGTCGAACACCCAATTATAAATAGGTTCCCAAACTTGGTTTTCCAGAATATTATTTGTCTTCCCGTCGAAGCATTTGAGCTTTTAACCTTGTCAACATCTCTTGAACATCTTCACTTCTTCTTATCCTTCTCTACTAATCATCCTCTCAGCAACAGAAAAGACTTCAAGTTCCAAATTTCAACGTGTCGAAATCATGAGCTTACAAATTGCCCCCCAGCAAAGATGTTTTCGACTAATCTTGGAGAAATGTCCTTTGCTGTCGAAATAACTTCTGACATTATGTCAGTCTCATTAATTATAAAGTGACTTTGTTGAGTCCCAAGGAAACACCATGATTTCCACTTTCTAAAAAATGTCACGTCTAGCCCACGTTTACACAACCTTCCATAACCCTATATCCTAGCTAAATCATGGCTCCCTACCAACCGTCACCTTTAATCACCACCATTGGATCAAATGCATGTCCCCCATGACCTAAACTGAAAAGTCTTTTCTTTTCTTTTTTATTTATTTTTATATCTTATCACCTTCTATAAATACCACCTTCCTAAACCTTTCTTCCTTTTCACACTCTCAAACTCTTCTTTCCTTAACACAGAAAACTCCATTAAAACCCTTTTTAAGCTCTCTGCTACTCCAACTCCAAGTTTCTCACAACAATGGCGCCTCCAAAGAACATTGCTGACCGTAGTGCCAAGAAAGCAAAGAAGACTGCTGACCTCCCTCCTGCTCATACATTGTCTGGACCCACACAACTGAATCAACAACAGTACATCCCAGAACCTCCAAATGAGAGGGAGAAAGATAGTATCTACAGATCTCAGGTAATGATCCCTATCTTGGTCTCTGGAGTTCACCATGCAATGTTAGGTCCCATCTTTGATCCTAATGTTGACCCAAATCGTTTAAAGGATTTTTATCCTTGCTATTCTGCCTCTAAACCAATAGCTGCTAATAAGAACCCTAAAACTGTCGAAACATCATCTAAGAAACCTGAAATCCCCATAGCTTCGACAAAATTAGACTTGTCATACTTAAATCAAACTAGGATTTTTAGGAGCCCTCCCCTAACAAAAGACCCTTCAGACTATTTAGTTTGGCTCACTAGAGTCGAAAAGGTCAAAGAGAAATTCTGGAAGAAGACTGGCATTTACGACTTGATTCAGCTGTCGAAGGAAGGCCCACGCTATTGTCAGAATATGCTGCTGGCTTCTTTATATTTCTGGGATAGTACCTACAACAACTTCCATCTCCCCTGTGGTATGGTTACTCCTACCCTTTTCGACATAGCAGCCATCACTGGCCTCAGCCCCCTAGGGGAAATCTTTAATCCTGAGCACCTAAATAAAGATCCAATAGGATTCGACACCAAACACGCTAGCTATTCCTTATTCATTGCTTACCACCAAGGTGAAGGCACTGAAGAAGTGTCCGACAGAGAACACATTGCTTTCCTTACTCTGTGGCTAGCCAAGTTCGTCTTCTGTACTAGATCACTCCATGTTGCCAGAAGCTATATTATCATGGCTAATCAACTTCATAATGGAGTTTCATTTTGTCTAAGTGAATTGCTTCTGGCAAATCTCTATGAATCTCTGAGTGAGAGTGTGAGCAACTTAAAAACCATCAAAGACAAAGGAACCATCAGTCTCACAGGCCCCTTCTGGCTCTTACAATTATGGCTGAACGCAACCTTCGAAGCCTGCATCCCTATCAAGATGCCAGTTGACGAAGAAGAGGTGAAAGACATGCGCGTCGAATGGCCTAGGTTAGTTCAACTAACACCTACTAACGAAAGTGTAGGTCTTCGACAAGCCTTCACAAGTTATGTAATGATGTTCGCCAAACGTTACAAGTTCACCCCATCTATGGCACCCTTTGCCAACAGGACTGTGGGTCCCAAATGGTTCACAAGACAACTCCCAGTGGAAAACCAAAAAGAAGAAGACTCCTATATATCCATCTGGGAGGCCTTCCTTATGCCAAGACACCTTTTCTCCCATCACAGCCTTAACAACACTAAAGTCTCTCTCATTGTCTATCAACCTAACCTGGTGGCTAGACAATTTGGGCTAACACAGACGAAGACGAAACCAATCTACCACAAGAAAGGCTCCATTTTGTTCTACAACTCATTTCAAAATTTTGAGAAAAGTCTGGAATTGTACAACAAATATTTCGACGCATCTTTGGAGGTCTACCCCACCATATTTCGACCAAAATTCTTATGCACCGAAGACTTCGACGTTTGGTGGAAGGAGTATTATATTAACAAATTCTTTGATGTAGCAACTTTCAACACTCTCCTGACGAATGCCTTTGCTTTTGTGCAGGATAAGAAGAAGAAAGGTACAGATAAGCATATCAAAGAAATTCAAAATTTTCAAAAATATTTTGAAACTATTTACAGGCCCAGTGATCTTCGTCGAACCATAGGCGAAGCAGCAGTAACTTTAAAACAAATTTTTTTAGAAAAGTTGGATAGGTTGGGGGTGCCTTCATACATTCCACCACATGCACGTTACAACTTTGCCTATACTTCATTTCCCCCAAAGTTTCCCCCACTCCCTTCTGCAGAATTTGGTGTGGCCTTTTGCCCTCCATTCCCAGATTGGTTTGTGTGTGGATCTCACTTAAAGCTGCTTCGCGAGTCCAGCAAGAAACTTGTCGAACGTGTGGTTCCGACGAAGTATTATTTGGGCAACTTCACTAGGCACCTTCATGTTGGAATAGAACATGTTAGTGTGGAAGAACCCATTCTTGAAGGTGTCGAAGAAATTACATTCCTCTTCTTATTTCTAACTCATTTTATGTTTTATATCAATGTTCATGCAATTCTTTCTCTTTCAGCTGTTAGAATCATCAAGAAAACTCCTGGTGAAGGGACCTCTTCCAAGCAGGTCGAAAAATCACCCATAGCTGCCAAAAAAGTTTCGACCAATAATGACATCTCATTTTTCTTTTCTTTTTTTATAAACTTCAATATTCTCAATACTGAATGCATGTCCTTCTTGCACACCTCAGGTCACTCGCACACCAGCCACAAAAAGAAAAGTCGAAGAAAAGGAGGCGAATGTCGAAGAATCTGAGGATGAATCTCCTGAGCCTCAACCCCTCAAAAGGAACAAAGGTATGAGAATAAAGACAGTGGCTTCCCAGAGATCCCTTGTTCAGAGACGAACTCCTCCCACTAGTCCAACCAACAAAATCCCTTCAAGAAGTGAAAAAAGTGGAGATTCAAGCACTCACACTGAGATTCCTCAGGTATTATTTCGACTGCCAATATTCATAGTTTTAACTACATTATTTCTTTATTTTAAACTTCCCTTTCCTGTTTACTTCAGGTCATCATTGATGTCGAAGAAACTTCCAAGGTTCAAGAAGAGGTTATTCCTTCTGACTTTGAGAAGACTTTAGCTGAAAGGCTTCAAGAAGAAGCCACTCCAGATGCTGGTGTCCATGGCCCTCAGACCTTCAGTGATTTCGACCTTAGTGACCCTGAGTCTTCTGACAACCATTCTCCTCTCCGTCCAGATTTTACTGTGGAAGAGAAGACTGCCCCAAACCAGGATGCACAACCTCAAGGGCCAATCGACACAACAAATGCTGATAAGGAAGTTGTCGAAGAAGAAGAAGATCTGTCGAAGTAACCAGACACAAACTTGAACCTTGGAGGAAGTATCCAAGTTGTTCCTATTCCAACAGAAACTCCAGCAGAAACCCCTTTAGATACGGGTTCGACAAGCTTGTCACATGAGGAAATTGAAAGCTTGAAAGTAAGAAAGCCTCTGGAATATTTAAAAGCTTTACTCAGTTCCAGGTACAACTTCCAAGACTCTTCCCACAGCAGCTCGACAGCTTCAGGGGCTACCTCTGAAATTCAACCCATCAGTGTTATCATGGCTGAGATTAAGGCAAAAATCCTTGGGGTGGACCTATTTGAGACTCTGGCTGAAAACCCTTCTGCACAATATGACTTGAAGAAACTCCTAAAACAAGCCAATCTCCTGGAGGCTTCGACTGAAGAGAGTCGTCTGGTGATGGACCTGATGTCTATGATTGATTCTGTAAGTGCTGACTTGGTTCGTCAAAAAGAATTTTCTCAGAACATCACAGCCAAATCTGAAGAACAAGTCTCAGAATGGAATGTTGTAGCCTCTTCGACAGACAGAATCTCAGAGCTAAACAAGCTTTCTGAAGATTACTCCAAAGCTGCTGCTGAGTGCGAAAACAACATCCAGGCTTATCAAACTCAGATTGCTGAACTTCAGAAGAAGATCCTCCAAGAGAAGGAACGTCAAGCCAACCTCCAATAGCCCAACCAAGAAGAAATTGACAGGGAGCTTCAAAAAGGTCTCCAACATGCAGAAACAGCCCAACAACTCCATAGAGAAATTGATGAACTGACTGTTAGTAAAAGTCTCTGCGAACGTCGAATTCAGATTCAAAAGAAGAAATTTGACGAACTCAAAGCAACTTTCCTTCAACAGTAGTTTGTAATAGAAAATAGGAAATTTTATTGTTCTAAGAATTTTAGCATTTTCATATGTAATGTTACTTAACGCCATCTGTTTGGCGAAGACAAGCTTTTGTTTGCAACTTTATTCTATTCCTATTTTTATTTCTTGCAATGTTGGTTTATACTTCTTCAAATATTTGCCATTTATTTTCAGCACTCTCCTGTCTTTTTCCATTTCTTCGACTTCATATGCGCCGTTTGAAAAAACTCTTAAAATTTTGAAAGGTCCTTCCCATTTAGGAGACCATTTTCCCATCAATCTATCTTTCTTTTCCATGGGCAAAATTACTTTCCAAACTAAATCACCAACTAAAAAGGCTTTAAATTTTACTTTCCTATTGTAAAACTTTTCAACTCTTTCTTTCTGCTTTTTATTAATTCTAAAGCACGTAACCTCTCTTCATCTAAATCAACCAACTCATCCATCATCATACTCCAATAAATCTCAGATGGAATCTCATGATGCCTTTGAATTCGTATTGACTGTAAACAGATTTCGATTGGTAATACTGCATCATGTCCATAAGTTAATTTAAATGGGGTAGAATTAGTTGCCTCTTTAGGAGACGTTCGACAAGCCCAAAGGATTTGATTCAGAGTCTTGTGCCAATTCCTAGGTTTTTTACCCACATGCTTTTTTATCAAATTTATCACAACCTTATTGGCTGCTTCGACCTATCCATTTGCTTGAGCATAATAAGGTGTCGAAGTTAGTAACTTAAAACCTGTCTCTTTTGCAAATGCTTGCATGTTTCTTCCAGTAAACACAGATCCTTGATCAGTGGTTATAGTTTCTGGTATTCCAAACCTATAGATTATATGCTTCTGGATAAAGTCTATAACTGCCTCCTGGTCTACATTTATCAGTGGTATGGCTTCAATCCATTTAGTGAAGTAGTCTACTCCAACTAAAATGTACTTCTGCCCTTTTGAAGAGGCTGGTCGAATTTCACCAACTAAATCTAAAGCCCAACCTCTGAATGGCCAAGGCTTTATAATAGAATGTAACTCATTCGCAGGCACATGAGGTATGCCTGCATGAATTTGGCATTCTTGACATCCCTTTGCAAATTCGACACAATCCTTCAACATTGCTGGCCAATACATCCCCTGTCGAAATAGTAACCATTTCATCTTGTGCCCTGCCTGGTGTGCACCACATGCACCACTATGCACGTTCGACAAAGCTATAAAAGCTTCAGTCTCTCCTAAGCACTTTAGTAAGACTCCTTCTGCAGTCTTTTTAAACAACTCATTTCCAAAGAGTACATAACTTAAAGCTCTATACTTTATCTTTCTTTCGACTGTCGTGTTTGGATTTTGTAAATAATCCTTAATAGGTTTTCTCCAATCTCCTACCCCTGGATCATCTACATTGAAAATTTCAAAATTTTCTTCATCACCATATCCCGGTCTTATGGTTTCCAAATCAGATGGGGACAGTCTAGTGGATAATACTTTTCCTCTTACTTCGACAACTTTCTCCAGGTTTTCCTTCGACACTCTATAGCCTGATGCTAGTTGAGCCAAATCATTTGCTTCCTGATTTTCTAACCTAGGAATGTGTCTAAAGGCTGCACTGTTGAATTTCTTGAGGAGTCTGTTGACTATCACAAAATACATGATCAAATTTTCTTTGACACATTTGTATTCTTTTGTCAATTGTTTTATTACCAACTCAGAGTCACCCATTATTTCGACCTCTGTTGCCCCCAATTCCAACAATATTTCAAGTCCATCAATTAAAGCTTCATATTCTGCTTCATTATTTGAACAGCAACCTTCTATTTTGTACTTGAACTTTGTTGGAATTATATTGGGAGAAATAATTAATACCCCAACACCTGTTCCATTCTTATGACTGGAACCGTCGAAATATAACCTCCAAGGTTCTCTTTCGACATATTTTATTTCATCTCCAAGTATGGAGTGGTCAGCTATAAAGTCAGCAACCACTTGTCCTTTGACAGCTTTAAAGGGCATATATTTTAAAGAATACTCAGTCAAGGCTAAAGCCCATTTTCCAATTCGACTATGTAGAATAGATTTAGACAACATATGTTTTATTACGTCGAAATGAGAAGATATATATACATCAATGGGTTTTATGTAATGCTTTAACTTTGTACAAGAGAAATATACACATAAACATAATTTCTCTATCATGCTATATCTAGTTTCAGCATCATTTAAGACTCTGCTGAGATAATAGATGGCTCTTTCGACGCCATGTTCATCTTCCTGACAAAGCATGCTTCCCAATGTTCTGTCGGATGCTGAGATGTAAAGCCTCATACTTCTTTTTCGACAAGGAGACATTAAAACTGGAGGACTTGCCAGATATTCTTTGATCTTGTTGAAGGCATCTTGTTGTTCTTGCCCCCAAGTGAAGCCCTCCTTATTCAGTCGAAGTAGAGGTGAGAAGGCCTGCGTTTTTCCACTAAGGTTGGAGATGAACCTTCTAAGAAAGTTGATTTTCCCTAGTAGAGACTGCAATTCCTTCTTTGTCGATGGCGCTTTCGCTTCCATTATGGCCTTGGCTTTGTTTTCATTAATTTCAATCCCTTTCTTGTGGACCACAAAGCCTAAGAAATCACCTTCCTGCACACCAAAAGCACATTTAAGGGGATTCATTTTCAAACCAAACTTCCTCATCCTTTCAAAGGACTGTCGAAGGTGGTCAATATGGTTTGAGCCTGAGGTAGATTTAATCACAATATCATCTATATAAATTTGCATAAATGTTTCAATGAAATCATGAAAAATAGAATTCATGGCCCTTTGGTAAGTAGCTCCAGCATTTTTTAAACCAAAGGGCATGACTACCCACTCATATGTTCCTATTGCCCCTGGACACCTAAAAGCTATTTTTGGAACATCTTCTTCAGCAATAAAAATCTGGTTATAGCCAGAATACCCATCAAGCATACTTAAATACTCATGGCCTGCTGCAGAATCTACAAGCATTTCTGCTACTGGCATAGGATATTCATCCTTAGGGGTAGCTGAGTTTAGATCTCTAAAATCAATGCACACCCTAAGTTTGCCATTTTTCTTAATCATAGGAACAATATTAGCAATCCATTCGACATACCTTGTTGTACGGATGAACTTTCATTTTAGAAGTCTTTCAACTTCCTCTTTAATTTTCGACAGAATTTCAGGTGCGAAACGTCTGGGAGTCTGCTTTATTGGCTTTTTCCCTTCTAGTATTGGCAACTTCAATTCAACCAAATTTCTGTCTAAACCAGGCATTTCGTCATAATCCTATGCAAAGCAGTCTTTAAACTCGTTCAACAGTTGGATTATTTCGACTCTAAGCTGAGGATCCATCTTGGCACTGATGTAGATTGGCCTTTTCTCTGCCCCCAGTCCCAGATTGATCTCTTCTAAAGGATCCTGTGCCACCATTTTCATATTGGTTGGGGCTGGATCCTTTTCAAACCCCAAGGGTTCGTCATCATAAATGGCATCAAGCCTTTGATTCTGCCATTCGCCACTAGAGTCTTCTTCAAGACTCTGCTTTGTATATTGTTCCTCAATATTTTCTTGAGGATGTTGTTCTTCGACAACTTGTGTGCTGGCTTTAAAAGCCATGTTTCTTACTTCGGCCTCCAGGGCCGCTTTGAGTTGTTTTTCGGCTATATAAGCCGTAATCTTTTCTATTGTTGATGCTTCAGTCATTCTCACTAAACTCACTACCCCACCCAGTTGGGTTGACATGGGCAGTCCCCCACGTGTAATTTGTCTCCCTAATTATTTCTTTATCCCACTAGAAACCATGCGTAGGGTGGAGGTACATGGAACAATAGGCGTTGTCGGAGGCTGTTAGGTCGAAACCAGCAGGATTGCATGGTGCTATGTGGGCCAAGTTCTTGTCGAAGTTACGACTAGTGACACTATTCACGTCAGCCGTGAAGTAACTTTGGTCTGCTTCTATGTTTTCGAAAATGACTGGTTCGTTTTCGTCATAATCATCTTCCTGAACTATTCCTACATAGGCCACTTTTTCCTTCTTGTTTTTATTTGATCTAAATTTTTCATTCTTTAGCCTTTCTATTTGCCTTACTCTATCTGCTAGTTGTGCCATGTCTCTCAAGTACTGGGTATCTAGCTTTTTCCTTATGGAATAATCCAGACCCCCTGCAGCCATTTCGACTAATTCTTGTTCCGGCACTTGTGTAAAGCATCTGGCCTTTAACAATCTAAACCTATTCAAATAATCATCTATAGGTTCAGAGAATTTTCTTTTGACACTTGCTAATTCTTTCAAACTTATCTTAGTTTGTCCCATATAGAATTGTTCGTGGAACAATCTTTCTAATTGGGTCCATGTAAATATTGAAGTTGCAGGCAGAGAAGTAAACCAAGTGAAAGCATTTTTTTTCAAAGAACTTGGGAAATATTTCATTCTTAAGTTCTCATTATTAGCAATCTCTCCTGCCTCTATCAAATAACGTGCTATGTGTTCTATTGTGGACTCACTGGTGTCCCCTGAAAATTTGGTGAATTTGGGGACTTTCCACCTTGGTGGTAATTCTTGTTGCAACACATATTCAGATAAAGGGGAAGTATAACTAGGTCTTTGTAATCCTACGTTTACCCCATTCTGTGCCATTATTCTCTCAACCATGGTTGCAATATTATTTTCGACAGGCAGATTGTTGTGGCACATCCTATGCTGTAATATCTCATTAGCATTTTGGTCTCTTTGGACTATTATTCTCCTAGGTTCCTGTCGAATGGGTTCTTCTACATGAGGTTGTTCATCCATTACCTCTAGGCCTCTAGGATTTTCTTGAGGGTTTCCTAATGGCCTCTGGTTTATAGTGAGTTCTTCTTCGACAGGCCTATTGGTAGGATTTTGATTTAACTCTAACCTCTGCTGTGCTTGAGGGACTCCAAAAAAGTTAGCAATGCGTGCCATTTGTTCTGCCAACATCTGGTTCGTTTGGGTAGTATTTTGTATTAAAGGATTGAACACTTCCCCCATTTGTTGTGTCAATGCCTGTACCATATCATGATTGCTTTCATCCATCTGTTGACGAATTACTTGCGCAGAATGGTTCGTCATAGTTGGGATATGGAAACCTGGTGGAACTTGATTTAATCTACTTCCATTTCCACCATATCCTGATCCCTGCAATGGTGAAGACATTTGAACCATAGCATCAGAAAATAATGGTGACGAATTATGTAGGCTTGCCATCATTGAAGTTGGCATTGCATATGGCTGTTCCCTTCCAGAAATGGGCAGAGAATAATTCAGATATGGCCTAAAGGTGTTTCCTCCAGGAGGAGGGGTTCCCATGGGCCTTGAGTGTCCCATGGTGGAAGAACTAGGCGCATTTTGGGACCCTGGACCTGTTGGTATCGAATCCACTGATAGAGGCCTAATCTGTTCTAAAACAGGGCCAGAAACTGCTACTCCTTCTGACGAAGGGATGGGGTTGGAAACTGGAATGGTTTCGTTAGGATTGTTTGACGTATTTGGCAAGTTAGCCATCCTTCTTCCTCTTGTTCTTTTTGGTCTTTCTACGTCGGTTACGGCTAGTTTAACGCTTCTAAGAATCATACAACGCAGCAAGGAAGAATTTGTCTCAGAGGATTCTCTATTAATTCTTATTAATTGCACTGGTCCCACTGGGCGTGCCAATTTGTTCGCAGTGATTTCTGACGAACAACCTCTGGTTAACCAATCTCTTAAAAACCGGATTACTTGCAGGACCAACCAAACAAGTCCTAGGACACATGTGCAATTGTTTGTCGAAATACTCTTAGTATAGTTAATGATTTGTGGTTTGTTTTGTCAATAATGTCAAAGTGTTAAATGCTTTGATTTTGAAAGTAAAATAAAGTTTAAGTTTGGACAAAAATAAGAAAAATGGCGAAATGATAAAACTTTGCAGAAAAGTAAATAAAATTGAAGGTAAAATGACTTGATGAAACAAACTAATGATTTAAATAACTTGAAAGAAAAATGGTGTTCAACACATACATTGTTCCAAATATCAGACTCATTTTCTCTCACACTGGGTAATTAGAGTATTTACAGGATTGTTGTATAAGTTTTCACACACACATTCTAAACACAAACTATCCTATTTATATACAAACAAAGTAACTACCTAGAACGGAAAAATTATAATTAAATGACAAGTGTCAGCCTGCATGCAATTTCCTTCCCTGAACCTTCCATGTGTCCAACTGCCAAAGGTTGCAACTTTTAAATTTTGAACTCTTTCCTTTGGTGACGAAACATTACATCTCTTCATATGTCGAAACATCAAAGAAGAAGAAAATCTTCAACTTTTATGAACCAATGCTTCTGTCAAACACCTTCTTTCTGTCGAACTGTCGAATGACGCACTCAGCTTGTCGAACACCCAATTATAAATAGGTTCCCAAACTTGGTTTGCCAGAATATTATTTGTCTTCCCGTCGAAGCACTTGAGCTTTTAACCTTGTCAACATCTCTTGAACATCTTCACTTCTTCTTATCCTTCTCTACTGATCATCCTCTCAGCAACAGAAAAGACTTCAAGTTCCAAATTTCAACGTGTCGAAATCATGAGCTTACAGATGGTAACTATTATGTTATTCCCAGTTCAAGAATGAATTTGTGTGTTCGTAGTTGGATTAATTTGTGTCGTGAGTGGGTCGTGGAGTGCACTGCATGAGAAACGTGCCTTGTTGTGATTTTCGTTGATAAGTTGTACCGTGTTTGTATTGTTGTGGTATCGTTTCCCAGGAAGTGGTGGTTGACTAGTGGTTGTGAGGGCGTATCAGAAATATTTCGTATTCGGTAAGTTTTCGAGGACGAAAACCTTTATAGTGGGGGAGAGTTGTAACGCCCCAAATTATATTTATTTATTTTAATTGGATTATAATGTTTGGTTTGTGAAAGAATATTATATTATTGAATATAATGTTATTTTAAAGAATTATATTATGTGGAATAATTATTTGGTGAATAATAAAATAATTGGAAAATAAGGAGTTAGGGGTAGAATGGTGAATTGGTAAAGATAGTAAGGGCAAAAGAGGAAATCATAGATTGGGTCTAAAGGATAAGGTTGGAATAAGGAAATGAGAAGTTAAGTCGTGTTTTTGTGTTTGCGAAGAAAGATCGTGAGAAGGGAGAAGAAGGAAGAGAAAGGTCAAGGCTAGAAGGAAGAATCCGCGAAGAGGGAAGAATTGCTCATCAAACTAAGGTAAGGGTGGGATTCTTCCATTGTTAAGGGTTTTATAATGGGGATTTGGGTAGGTTGATGATTATAAGTTGAAGATTTTGATATTGATAATATAAAGTGAATTATAGTAGATATAATGATGAATTAGAGTGACTCTAATGGTTATGTATTGATATATGGATGTTGTTTGATCATTTTGATGCAATTTTGTCTTTAGAATAACTGATTTTTGGGTTTTTAAGCACAAAATCGCAGTAGGAAATTATTTGGAGAAAAATTGGGTTTTGTTGTAGTATAACACGGGGTCCGTGTCAGGTGACACAGGGGCCGTGTCAGCTCTCTGGTTTATAATAAAATAAATTTTTGGTACAGTGGACCTGACACGGGCAGTGTCAGCTGACACGGGGTCTGTGTCAGACCACTGTGTTTTGGCTGTTTGGGGTGTTTTGGAAGGCATGGGCATGAGTCTTTGACACGGGGGCCGTGTCAGGTGACACGGGGGCCGTGTCAGTCCTCTGTTTTTGTGAGTTTTGATGATTTCGATGTTCGTAGTGATTTTATAGTTGTAAGTAGTAACAGAGAAGTTATACACATAACTGTAAGGATCAATAGTATAACTTGAATCTAAACACGGTTGATATGTTTGTTGGCTTTATTGTTGTTGTGATGAGTTATATATAATTGTTGTAGACTTATGTATATGTAATAGGTTGTTGTATATGTTGTTGTTGCGTTTGTGGTGGCTAAAGTGGATTGATGTTGTTATATGCTAAAAGATGCATGATGTTGATGAAAATTATTGTTGTTATGTGTTCTCGTTGATATTGATATATGTTGTTATAGTTGAAGATGCATGTTGTAAGTGTTGATAGGTGTTATTAATGTTGTTATATGTTGTTGTAGTTGATGATGCATGAAGTAGATGTTAATTGAAGTTATATGATGTCGTTATGTGTTGTTGACATCGTTGTAGTTATATGTCGTAATATTTGTTCGATATTGTCGTATGTTGATGATATATGTTTTGATGTCGCTATGTGTTGTTATTGTAGTTGTGGTGATATGATGTGATAGTTGGTAGGTGTGTTTGTATGTTATTGATACATGTTATTGATGCGGTTATGTATTGTTGATGATGCTAATGCATGAGATTGTTGTAGTTGTATGTTGTTGATAATGCTAATGCATGAAATCATTGTTATTGTATGTTATTGATGATGCTAATACATGAGTTAATTTTTGTTGTATGTCGTTGATGTTGTTGTTGCACGAGGTTGATGTTGTGGTCATTACATATGTCGTTGGTGTTGAGTGACATGTTGCATAGTTGTATAACATACCAAGGTGGGGTATGTCATTGTTGTGATGTTGGTGCGGTCATGAAATAGGGATCGTACGTGGCCATGAAATAGGGGTCGAGGGTGTGATCATGAAATAGGGATCATACAGGACCATGAAAGAGGGGTCGAGAGTTCCGACGGGAACTGGATCTTGAAATAGAGATCGGAATTGGTACCACATGCATATAGTCAAGTAGATTCTCGTTGCATTAAGGTTGTTGTTGTTGTGTATGATGTTGATGATGTGTATGATGTTGTTGTGTATATGATGTGGTTGTAATGATTGTTGTTGAGAAGTGGTGCTTCATTTTTGATACTTGCTAATCCTTATTATAGTACTCTTTGTGATGTAAGTATCTCACCCCTTCTGTTTGAATGTTACCCTTATATTGGTAACGTGCAGGTGATTAGGATTAGTAGAGTGGATGTCGATGGAGTCGGTGTACTTCACACTTAGATGAGTCGGCTCTGATACGTGCTTTGGGTGTCAGGACGATGTTTATTCTTATTTACTTAGTTTTAAGAAAACATTTTGTAAATGAATTATGATTATATATATATCTCTCTCGAGTTTTCCGCTGCAAGTTGAACTATTTTTGTAAAACGTATCACTGAGCCATGTGTGTTTTGTTGACTGTGACACTCAGAATAAAATAATGATTTTTATTTACTCTGATTTTATTTATAAATTCGTGGGGAGTATTTTGGGTGTTACAAAAATAGTTTCATGATTAGACTTGTACATCATGCTAGACAAGTTAATACCACCACCAAGATGGGATGAATACAAGTGCCCCATGGAATAAGTCCCTACACATAAAACAATTTCAACCTTTATTAAGTTTTTTTTAGGTTTTTGTTTGAAGATGGAAAGAGAAAGAACAAAAGGATCTTAAAGTTAAAAGAATTAGAGGGGGAATAACAAATCCTAATGTTATCATGCATGGGAGTCCTAGGTTAGTGTGGTTTTATTCCTATCCTAATGAAGAAGAAAGAAAGGAGAAAAGAAAGAAAGAAGAAAGGAGAAGTTAGAAAATCAACTTATTCTTCTAAAGAAGTTAAGTTGTTCTCTAAGGGGAATAAAAAGATTTGTACAAATGATGGCAAAGGCATATCTAAAAGAAAAATTTGAAAGCATAAATGAGAAGAGAAAAGAGTTGGAGATGTGGAAATCTCATCCACACCTCTCACATACCCAAACCCCTGAAACTGTTAGAAGTAATCACAAATGATCAAAGAAGTTCAAACAAAAGTGAGACACGAAAGAAACAAGCTCTAAGCATATCAAACCATCAAAGTAAGAACTTAAAAGTCAAGAAAGCACCCTAATATTAGTCATGCAATGTTAATCAAAAGGAAGTAGGAGAAGCACCAAGCAACCAAACAATGCCTTAAAGGAGAAAATAGATGAATACATGAGATTAGAAACATCAAAACAAATCAAAAATGAACCACACACACCAATGTCAGAACCTAAACATGATCAAGAACTTCTTAAGAAGGAGATTCAAACATCATAATAAGCATACAAGCTCATACAAGATCTATTAAGAGAAGCATGGAGAAGTTTGAGGTGTTGTGAAGCATACATGTGCAAAAGAAGCTTAGTGAACAAGTAACCTAAAACAAAGCAAGGTCAAGCATCTATACAAAATCCAGAGGCATGTTAACATGTTAAAAAACCTAAAAACAAACCCTAGGAGTTGGCACAAGTTCCCTCCTATACTAACAAGCAAACAATGATCATATAAGCATCAAATGGGGACATGTTAGGGACAAAAATTCAAACAAATATCAAGCAAGTCCTAAAAATTATACAATTATACACCAAGACATTTTAAACATGTAAGAACTACATACCAAAACCACATGGAAAAAATCAGAAGCAAACTAATTCAAACAATGGCTCAAATATCAATTAGGGTTTGACAAACTTCTTCACAAGGAAATACCTCAAAATCAATTCAAATCAGCCCTAAAAATCAAGATAAAATTCTCAAGCATACTTCAACATGTCAAGAATTCATACCAAAAAGAATTAAGTTCATACCTATCATGGAATTCAAAATAGAAATTCAACAAGGAAGGTTGTACACAAAAGGAATTAACATAAAAGAAATAAACTCAACAATTAATTCAGAAAATAAAAATAATAAAAAAATAAAACTAAAAAAATGGAAAATTAAATAAAATTAAAAAGAGTTTTCATGATTTTTCTCAATATTTTTCATTTCTCTAACTATTTGTAAAAATTAGAAATGAAATAATTAACAAGAAGAAAATAAAATAAAACATAGAAACAAGGGAGGTCAGAATATCAATCCAATTCAGTTTAATCCAATTGGGCTTATGGAAAGGGAGGTGTAAATAACAAGCAAAGCCTAGCGCATGAGAGGAAACTCAGTCAACAAAGAAAAAATATGACAATCCAATGGTCCACAATCAAAGTTAATATGTCTTCACATCTAACGGTCCACACGCGTAACCAACCATCCCTAGGTATGTACATCTAACAATCCACATTCAAACCGACGAATCCCTCCAGATCTAACGGTCCAAAAGCGAAATGGCACATAGTATTAAGAAAAAAAATAAACATGCACGCAAACAAAGAGGCACACGACCAACACATGACTCATTAATGTGCTGGCGTTACAAGAACCCTCGGATGAACCTGATCGAACGACTATAATATAACCTGGAATTAAAACACCACAAAACAGAGTTCACCGGCCAGAGAAGTTTCGGTTGTCTTCTCCGACTGGCTCCGACGAAGGTCACCACACAATTTTCCAGAAACATGCATACCACATATCAAAATGAAGCTGGAGCTATAAGGATCTCAAATCCATCAACCAAAATCAATAAAACACAACGTACAACTCAAATCGAACAAAAATAGATCAAGCAACAAAAACTAAAATCCATCATTAAGACACGTACAAGGTTCAAATCACTTCAGATAACTTATATTCATCCATTACAAGTCAAAACAAGTAAGATTAAGGCCAAAATGAAACAAAACGGTTCAGAGACTCAAACATGAGATTGAACCTTATTGGAGAAGTTGAGAAAACCAGAGGATCCTCTTGCTCCTTGATGCTTCCTTGATATCTCGTAGAGCCAAATAAAGGCTTGGTGTGCAAGGATGTGAGAATTTGTGAGAAATCTGAAGCAAGTAGTGAATCCATAAAATTCCAAAACAAACTCAAAATGATGATGAAGGTGCAAGAATGATGATGATGCTATTATGACACTCCATAAGTGTGATGGATTATGCTTAGGCCAATAAATCATATCTGAAGCTTGATAAGGATGATGAAAATTTATGAGAGAGAGAGAGAGAGGATTTTGTAGTGATTTTTGAGTGTGATGAAATGATGCCCCCTGCCAATTTCGTGGAAAATGACTTATATAGTGAGGGTGTGCATTGCCACTTTGAAGGGTGTCAAAGCAAATTTTGTTATGCTTCTCAAAATGCCCAGCCCGTGAACACTTCTTCTTCAGCTTTCAATTAATTTTCCAAATTGATTTCATGCGTGTGGAGCATGTTGTTATGGAGGTCATTCTGTGTTGGCAACATGATGTGTGGATGATAATAAAAGTTATGAAAATCAAGTGCTGATGATTGGTTCATAGTTTGATGGTGCATGGATATGCCTTCACGTGATCTTCCTTCTTTTTTATTGTGCCAAAAGTGTGACTATAATAGTGGCAAAAACATGACTCATTTTACATCCAAAGAAAGAAAATAGGGCATGTGCTATGTTCATGGAAAATCAGAAGAGAAAAACGCGTGTGGTGATGTGTAATTGGCCAATCCATTCCCTTTCCCATGTGCCTCATTGTACCATTATTTTTTTCACAATTTCCACTAAAATGATAACAAAACAAAGTATCCTCTCTAGCCAACTTGATCACGTGGGGAACAAACTAAAGGCATATTAAAATGTGTTATGAGATACTAAAAAAAAGTGACACAAAATATAAAAGGTGGTTGACCAATATGATAGTGACATGTGTCCTAAAAACCCTAAAAATATACAAATCTTCCAAAAATCATATCTTGAGTTCTAAAAAAGCTATGAAGGTGTTCTAGGATTTTTTGGTAATGGAAAATCATGCTATACAACTTTCATGTTCAAGGATAAATAATTTGGAGCTTTTTTGCACATGAAATAATAGCTTGACAACTTAGGGCAAATATTTCCAAAAATAAAAACTTCTAAACTTGAAATTTTCAATTTTAGCAACTTTTGCATATTCTTTATTTTTGATATTTAAGATCATCCAAGCTATTCCTTGACCAAAAATGACTTCATGAAGTTGATAAACCTGATCAAAACCCTAAAAAACCCTCAGTTGACTTTTGTTCAGCTCAGTTGACTTTCTTGCTTTATTAACAAGTAACTGACCAAATATCCGACTTCCTCATTGGATTTTTGCCTCAAACTTCATCCATAGACCTTGTGTACCATATAGAAGCCTTTGACCACAAGAATTGTTCAAAGCTATGAGAATTACTTGATATGGAGCAAAACCCTAATTAGGGTTTGTTTGTGTAGGAGAAAATTGCACTGCTGAACTTCTGATGATGTTTCACCTTCTATGACTTTGAGGATGACTTTGAGCTTGTATGAGATATGAGGAGACCTTGTGAGCTTCTGTCAATGTCACTTGGATCTTGTCTTGGCTTGGAGATCATTAATTTCCAGATGATTGATCATATGCCTAATGCTTGTGATCATGGTTGCTTATGCTTCATTTTTCTATGCCAAATGCTAGAGTATGCCAACTACATGTTATGCTTATGATATGCAAAATGATATGAAAAAGAGAGGGAAACTTTTGGGGTGTTTAAGCTGCCCCTATTCAAACATTTGTTAATCTGAAAAAGGACGAAAGCAACGATTGCCGACCATTCGAGATGAACTGTGGTTGAATACCAAAAAGACCCTGAAATTTGCACCCTACTAGAGAAGAAAAGGGGAATAAAATCGACCAAGGAAAACAACTGCCTGATGATAAAGGTAACAAATAGTAACAACTAGAAACGAGAAAATGTCTTCTGTAGGACGCCGGGTGACTACTGGCTTGCCACAACGAAGGTGGACTTGGTACACTTCAGTCTGTGGGATAGACGTGTACGATTTCAAGATCCGTATTAACAAATACTATAAACACCCCAAATTTGCCCTCACCCATTCACGCCATGGCTTGTGATCATTTCATATGCATAAACTCAAACATATCATCTCACATCTCATTTTTGATTCACTGCATAGTTTCTAAGGCATCTGCACCTAGGGTTTGTGATCTGAGCAATCCCAAAGCTTCTTGAGCCACTCCAAAGGCCACCAACCAACTCAAAGGGGTCCATGTGTGTTCTTGTATCATTTTCCATCTCTTCAAAGTCAAAATGCAGAAGAATCACAAGAACTAGGGTTTGAGTGGATGCAGAGCCAGGATGAACTGCACAGTTGACCTAAAATTAGGGTTTTGGTTTCAGAGGCCATAACTCCAAATTTTTTGGTCATTCTTGTTTCCATTGGTCTCTATATGGTATAGAGAGTATGCATATCAATTTTCATGAAGAAATTCCATGGGGAAGTCATCTGATCAAGGGTTGACTTTTCAGACAAGTCAGTGCAAAATCAGGGCATCTGAGGCCCCCAATGACCCAACCAATGGGTGATCTTCATCATTTTGAGTGTATATGATCTTTATTTGATCATGGAAGAAGGTTGAAGTTCATAGAAATCAAGAATTTAGGGTTTTTGCAAATGTTGACTTTTTGGGCATAGTTGACTTTTCAAGAATGCATCATTTTAGGCCATTTTTCAAGCTTTGATTCTTGATCCAAAAATGCTTCAAATGGAAAAACTTTGGTCATGAAAGTTGTAGATCTCATCTTTCCCTTTTCAAAAAGTACAAGAACATGATCAAACTCTTCTTGGATCAAAAGTTATGGCAATGCAAAGTTGGCAAAAATCATTGATTTTCAAGGCATGCTTCAAATGGAAATTTTGCAAAGTCATGAACCAATGCATTATGTGACTTCTAATTCACTACAAACCAGCATACAAACATCATATAAGTCCTAAAATTCATAATGAACTAGGCATTGCTCATGTTTCATGACTTTTGGAACAAGAAAATCACATGTGAACCAAGTTACAACAACTTGCAAAAGCACTCATAACATTCCACCAACTTGCTGCCTTGAATGCTGGACCAAGCCTAGCCTTTCCCTTCATTTTGCTGCGCAGACCATGCCCTTTGTACTTGGCTAGAAGTTGCCCATGCCCTATCTTACAAGAAGTTGACATTTTGGCAAAAGTAGCCACACCTATCACAGCAGGCCAAGTCACATCAACTGACCAATGGGCTTTGTTTATGTGGATCAAATGCTGGCCATAACACACTTCAAGCAAGGCTGAAGCACATTCATTCACAACATTCACAAAAACACTCCATTTTGCATAAGCCTTCGAATTTCTCTCCACAGCCTGAAAACACTTCAACCATCTTCACCATTCAACTCACCTTGCTCCATAGACCACCCAGCACCAAGAACCCAAGCCTGAAACAGCCAGAACATCCCACTGCCATTTCTCACTCCATTTTGCAGTTTCATTCGAAACTCTCATCATAGCTCACAAACACATAAACAAACACTCCAGACCTTCTCCATTCACCCTCAGAATCACAAACAGCCATTCATCATGACCTGAAGCTCTCTATTTCACCATTGCCATTTCTGACCAAGCTTGAGCAGAAGCTTTCGAATCTCACTATCCAGCCAGCTTAAACTCTCATTGAGCATTCAAACATCTTCTGGGGATCAAGTGGAGTGGATTGCACAAGGAGAAGTGGCCAGAAAGTCCTCAAACTGAAAGCTCCAAATCTCAGGTAGCTCGAAAATTATTTTTCCAGAAATCATTTTTCTTGTTACAAACTTGTTCTTTGTGTTGTCCTGGTCATGAATATGTCTTTGGTTTTTGAAATGGTGGTGAAATAAGCATTTAATTTGTCTCTGAAACTGGTTTGCCCTAAAACTTGTTCTGTTCGATTCATGGTTTTGAGGAAGAAGAAATTTGTTTGGACTTAGGGTTTTAGCTCAGGGGGTCATGGGGATCATTTTGGTGAGCTTAGTTTTCATTTTCGTTACGATTTGAGGGATTTGGGGAGTTTTCAGGTGAGGTGCTGGCCGGAGAAGACGACCGGAGGTCTTCTCCGGCCACCTGAGAGTGTTTAAGCCCTAATTGCATAATTAATTCCAGTTTGAATGTGAGCCCTCAGATGCGTTGAAAAAGTTGACTTCGCGCGTGTACGGATGGCTAGGATGCAGTCATTAAACCCTAATCAGCATAATTTATTTAATTAATCAAAATTAAACCTGTTTGAATCTGAGCCATCAGATGGCGCGCGCGGTCAACGTTTTCAAACTCAGGACTCATCCTGGCCCTCCATGCTGCATACTTTCAGTTTTATTTGTTTTTATTTCATTTTATTTCAATTAACTTGCACAATTTATTTAAAATAGCAAAAATATCTTAAAAATTATGAAACTTTTTCTTAAAAGTTTTATTAATTTTTAAGACCCAAAAATATTTTTATTTCATTTTTCATCATTAAAAAAGTATTTTTAAATATTTAAAAGATTATTTTTAATTGATTAATGGAAATTAATTAATTAAAAATACTTTTAGGTATTTAAAAATTACAAAAAAATTCATGAAATGTTCTAAGACATTTAGAAACATTGTCCAACCTTCAAACCAAATTTCTTTTTTGATCTTGATGCATTTTAAGAATTTTTCATTGAATTAAGTCATATTTTGTGCATTAATTTGATCTTAAGCTCAAAAATTCATTTCTGCCTATTGGAGAAGGTTGAGACATTGATTCTTCTTGCATTGTGTCATGTTTAGCATGTATTTTCAAGGATAAAATGGCCATGATTTGATCTTGCATTTTCCAATTGTTTGACATTTCTTTTGTTAAGAACCCTAAAAAACCTTAATAACTTGTAAAAATCATATCTTGAATTTGGTTGAGAGTTGAGAGCTCCCCTTTGGGCAGTGGTTTATTATAGGTTTAGGGTTTCTTTGGATGCCATTTTCCATTTTTTATCTTAGGGTTTGCTTCTGTTTTGGGTTTTTGTTTGATGTTTGATCCATGAACCCTAATTTGGGCTTCCATTTGCATCCTTCTTGCATTTCCTTGCATAACATGACTTGTCTTTGCATTTTGTGCATTCTTGTGATCCATTTGACATCTTAAGACATATAGAAAGCATGTTTGATCATTGCATTGCATATTTGCCATGTCATTTGTCTTGTATGCTTCATAACATTTCATGCTTGTTCATGCTCCTTAACTTGCATCATTTGCATCCATGATCTTGTATGAACATCCCCATGTCTTGCTTCATGTTTGCAGCACCTCATAGCATCATCATCATCATTAACATGCTTCTGGTTTTGCTTAGCATCATACCATTTCATCTCATCTTGCATTGCATTGCATTTCTTTCTAACATTTCAGGTGGTAAGTAAACTTGAGAAGTGGATTTGCCTTCACTTCTCATAACTTTTCTTTTCATCTCTCTTGCATCCATTGCTGCATTCCTATATGTGTTTGAGTTTGAGCTTGCTCATTCTTCTTCCTCCCACTTTCTTTCTTTCTTCAAGTGACTTGACTTCTTGAATGAAGCAAGTCACTTTGCTTCTCTTGATCTTGCTCATCTGCTTCCTGGTGGCTCCTTTGAAGATTGTTCTTGAAAACCTCACAAACCTTAGGATCAACCAAGCATGACAATGAATTAGGGTTTTGATTAGTCTCCCCCATAGTCTTTACCTTTGTGTCTCTCTTTGAGTCTTCTCTTCTCATCTCACAATCAGGGACTAAACCCTAAAGGCTCTAAGACTTTGAGATTAAGCTTATGCCTGCATCCTTATCTTAGGATGGAGTGTATAACTTTAATCCTAAGTCTTGAACCCTTAAGGTGTTTAAATCTCTTAATCAATTCATTTAATAAGTATCAAGACATCACACTTGTAACTTGGGCCTTGCATTAGGGTTCTAATTCTTCCTTAATTGGTTAAGAAGGACTAACCCTAGTGTTAATGGACAAGTCCCCCTCAAGTTGTCTTACAAACCATAAAATTCACTTCATCATCATATCATTTAATAAAATCCACTTAATCAAAGGTTTGTTTTGTCATGAGTTTAATCCCTAATCATGGATTAAGTTGA
This sequence comes from Lathyrus aphaca, assembly GCA_963966055.1. Lineage (NCBI taxonomy): Eukaryota > Viridiplantae > Streptophyta > Magnoliopsida > Fabales > Fabaceae > Lathyrus > Lathyrus aphaca. The sequence continues at coordinate 157,799,138 of OZ014522.1, read as the reverse complement.
GGAGCTTTCCTCAGCTTAAACATTCTCATCTATTATCCTTCTATTAGGATGGTGTAATGAGTCTGTTTAATCCTTGATTATGGCTTAACCTCATTACTCAACACTAAGCAAAAACAACAAAAACATCTAAATAATCACAAGTAGGTTAATGATCTTAATTCCATACCAAAGGTGATTAAGTGTTAGAAGCTGACTTCACACTTAAGGTATTCTCATTACCCCTAATCAGAGGGAAGATGTGATGAGTTTACTAAATCCATTGGTTTAGGCTTAAGCTCATTATCTTATGACAAACTTCCAAAAGCAATAAAAGACTGAAAACACAAAAAAACAAACAATAATCGTCTCCTCCGGGATTCTTTTCTCATCATCTTCACTCATAAACGAGAACTTGCTTCTTCCGTCTAATGCAAGACAGTTTGCATCTGTGCCAGACAGATCATACACTTGAGCATAGGCAAGTAAGCAGTTCACAAGTCAAGTCATCTTTCAGTCTCTTTGGGTCGAACTACGGTGTTCTGACTTCCTCATTGCACGAGAGGATACGTAGGCATAACTTAACGGTTATCGAACAAAAGTCTCTGTATATTCCCCCTCCTTTCAGCATTATTCTTTAAGCCTCATTGTCATGAGCATTTCACTCTCGTCCTTACACTGACACTGTATATATTACACTTCACTTCCTTTACACTGACACCTGTACATCCTTTTCCAGCTCTTTTGCACACAAATTGCACTGACACTACCCCTTTAAAACACAAATCTTTTAAGCGTGGATCCCGTCGAGTACGACGGACAATCTGGGTGCTAATACCTTCCCAGGTTGTAACCAACCCCCTTTCTCAGTCTCTCTGGTTCGCGACCGTCTTATCCATCTTTTTCTAGGTTTATGCAGCATTACCTTTCCTCCGGGATAAAAATGCCTAGCTGGCGACTCTATTCATTCTCCAGTGAGTTCACGGCTGTGTGTTCTCATTGTTCCTTTCGCCGACCGTTCGCGTCTGTACCTTCATCTGAACCAGTTTTCATTTGTCGGGAGCGACAGCTTGGCGACTCTGCTGGGGAACCTTATACTGCAACCAGGGCTTCTGGTTCTTTTTGTGGGTTCCTCCTAGCGCTTGATTGATTTGTGTTTATTGGGGTGTTATGTGCTTATTTGTGTTTGTATATTTGTTTTATTTTTACTGCTTTATGTACAGTTGCTTTACTGCTTTCTTTATTGTATTTATTTATATCATATTTTCATTGCTGCTGGCTGGATCTGGTTATTTGCCTTGGTGGGTGGGTGATTCATTGAGAGTTAAGGTCCTATACCTGGGACCTGAGTGACACCTAGGCTAGAGTGAATCATATTCTTTCCCATTCCATTTCGGTCTGGTGCGGGAATATGAAACACGGTTCAGATATGGGTTTCTTCTTGAGAACTCTGTGTTGCAGATTTCCTGCAATGCTAGGGCTATCTGGGAAGCCTGCTAAGTCTGGATGACCTTTTAGTATTGACCTTCAGAAACTGAGGTGAATTAGAGGAGGAATTGTTATGGTTATTGCAAACACTGTACCTCCGGGTTAGAAGTGTTTACACTTCTCATAACTGATCCAAGTCTGAGGATCCTTGTTCTAGATCATCACCTGTGAGGGGGTTGGGCTGTTTACAGGTTTGCAGGTACCTTGACCTCAGAATACCCTGTTACTTTGACTTTGTTAAGAATACTCCATGTTGGATAGTTCTTGTGATTCTAAAACCCTGGACTTGTGGCTCTTTATTTGAGTCCCCCACCCTGGTTACTGGATTTATAGACCTCCATCTGGATTTCTTGAACACACATGGATCTATACCAAGGCAGTTAATCAGATCCAGCTCAGTCACAAACCCTTGCATTTCATTTGCATACATACCCATTGCATCATGTTAACATTTGCTTATTTGTGTTTCAGGGTATCCATTCTCATCTGGTTTTGGTTTTGACCCCATCTGCTATATTGACCTATCTCCACCAGCACTAGCTTCAGCTTGTCAGCCATATACTTCAAATACTTGCACTAGCCAGCCAGTGGCCCACTCCTCAGTATCTTCATCAGCACTTATTCTACTCAGTTTTCAGCATCATGGCTCCAAAGAAAAGCAACATCACCTATCATTTCTTCCAACCAGACTTATCAGACATCAGGAGGATCCAAACCCTGATCACTCCAGATCACATGCCTTTGTTCAGGGAGCATTATGGGGATATACTTGACTTGGTCATGGATCTGGACCCATCCCAGAGGAGTTTGATCCACACCTGCATTCAGTTTTATGACCCCCCATTGAGATGTTTCACCTTTCAAGACTTTCAGTTGGGTCCTCTCTTGGAAGAATACTCATCTTTGATTGGTTTGCCTATCAAGAGAGAAATTCCTTTCAACCCTGAAATGGTTTTTCCCAGCAATGGAGAGGTAGCAAGGGCTTTGCATCTGGAGCCTGTTTTGGTTGAGCAACACATGACCTCTAAAGCTGGGATCCCTGGATTTCATCTGGACTTCTTAATTTCTCAAGCTAGTCTGAAGGCCTCCTTGGGGGAGTGGAAAGCTGTTTGTGCTCTGTTGGCCTTAAGTGTATATGGAATTGTGTTGTTTGCAGATGAGCCTCGATTCATTAGCAAGAATGCCATCCATCTGTTCATCCTGAAGAACCCAGTGCCAACTTTGCTAGGAGATCTCTATTACTCAGTGCACCAGAAGAATGAGAAGCAGAGGGGAAGATTAGTGAGGATTTGTGCTCCATTATTCCATGCTTGGCTTCTTAAGCATCTACCCAGGACAGATGCATTCCTAAATCCTCATCAGCAAAGCAACTGGGCTAAGAGGCTCACTACTCTCACTTCAGCAGACATCAGATGGTGTACTCAGAGCACCAAGGGCAGAGATATAATCACAAGCTGTGGGCACTTTCCCAATGTGCCTTTAATAGGGGTCAAGGGAAGTATCAATTATAACCCTCTGCTGTTCAGGAGGCAATTGGGTTATGCACTGGTCCATACTCCCAAGGAGCAGGACTCAGTGGAGACTCTCTATTGTGAGAACAAGATCAGTTTGACTGTTGTTAGGCAGGCTGCCTGGGCCTGGGATCATGTTCAAACCAAGGGAATCACCATTCTGGGGAAGTGCAATAATGTGGCATCAGTCCAATATTATGAGTGGTCCCATGCTAGGGCCCAATTCTCTGGAATGCCCTTTACCATAGAAGACATGCCTGAGTCATCTTCAGCACCACCCCCTGCCACTATCAGTTTGGAGGGGTTTGATAGCTTGAAGGAAAGAAATGAGAGGCTAACCCAGGCTTTGCAGAAGACCCTCCGGGAGAGGAGTGAAGGTATGAGAGAGATTGAAAGATTGGAGAAATTGAGAGTGGAACACTTGACCAAGATTGAAAAGTCTGGGGATTATATCAACAAGTCTAAAGCTGGTGAACAGATTCTGAAGAATGCTTGTAAAGAAGCCCAGTTCCAGAGAGCAAGAACAGACTTGTATTTGAAAGAGAGTCAGGCCAGGTGGGTCCGGATCACTGAGGCCCGTACTCTAGAAGACAAGAGAGTTCAGGACAAGAGGGAACAGATGGAAAAAGCCCTGGCAGCAGCCCAGGAGGAAATATCAGAGCTGAAAATCAAAGCAGGAGTGAAGAGGTCTAAGGACCAAAGCCAGAACAAGAAGTTGACTGCAGCTGTTGCAGCAAGAAACCTTCTCATCAGAAGTCTCACGGAGCGTCCGGCTGATCCTGTGACCGAAGCACTTCTCAAGGAAGTTCGTGAGGATGAGTTTGGCCTTGGAGTTTGACCATTTGCTTGTTGTTATCCCTATTCCATGTACTTTTGCTTTTTTGTGATGTATTTTGACCCCTTTGAGGGCTTGTGTTGTAAAAATGAACAAGATGTATTATTTCACCTTCTGTAATATATTTGTGTTAGTTTCCACCTGGGTTTATTTCGAAAGCAACTTCAACAGCAACATCTTCAAGGGTCTGGAAGGGTCAAAACTGAAGACCAAACCGGATACCTTGAGAGCAAATAAGCATAACTGCATTGCATGCTAACCTTTTATTTGTTTTGTAGGGTTTTGTTTTGTTATTGCTAACCTCTGTTGTGATACTCAGGAATTATTGCTCGCCGCCGGGTATTTCCTCTCAACAGGCCTCACAGGTACCCAACTAGAAACAACCTTCCGGGAATTCAGATGGATCAGATGCAGCAGGACCTTACAGAGGTCAGAAACCAGATGGCCAACGAAAGGTTGGAGATGAGAACTCAGATAACACAATTCATGGAAGTGATGAATAACTTAGCTCAAAGCCAGGAGAGGCTCAGAGCTTTGGTGGAAGGGAGGAATCAAGAGGAGCCCCATGTGGGAACTGCTGGCACAAGTAACAATGAACGGGTCCAACCTCATGTCAATCCCCCAGTTTTTGGACCCCATCTCCATCCAGAGGCCAACATCCCAGTCAACATTCAAGGGACAGCCACAGCAGCCAGAGTACTTCAAGAAGATCCTCAGGAGGACCAGTATACAGTAATGGGTGCCGGAGAGGAAACTTATGATAGACGATTGGAAGAAATAGCTGAGAAGTTGAGGTCCTTAGAATCTCAAAATTCTTTGGGCTTCGACGTCATGGACATGGGTTTGGTAGACGGGGTCAGGATCCCCCATAAGTTCAAACCTCCTTGTTTCGAAAAGTATAATGGGACTTCATGCCCCCGGACTCATCTACAATCATTTCTGGGAAGGCTGAAGGCCTATACAATGGATGAGAAATTGTGGATGTTCTATTTTGAAGATAGCTTGACTGGAGCTTCGAGGGAGTGGTATTCCCATCTGACAAGAGCAACAATTAGATGCTGGAAGGACCTGGCAGAGGCCTTCATCAGACAGTATCAGTATAATCTCGACATGGCACCCAACAGGACCCTCCTAATGGGAATGTCACAGTCCTCAAGGGAGAGTTTCCGAGAATACGCCCAAAGGTGGAGGCAATTGGCTGCTGCTGTTCAACCCCCTATGTCTGAAAGGGAAATGGCAGATATGTTCATGAATACCCTTCAGGGCACCTATATTGACAGGTTGGCGGCTTTCTCTTCCACTAGCTTTGTAGATGTTGTCATAGCTGGGGAGAGAATTGAAAGCTTATTGAAGATGGGAAAGATCTCAGACAACGGTGCCAGTTCGTCCAGTAGTACAAGAAAGCCTTTTGCAGGCCCGAGAAGAACTGGCGAGACCAATGCCATTCACACCAACAGGGGTAGGCCCCAATATGTTCAAAGGTCAATAGCAGCAGTCACTATCCCTGCTCCAGCTCGTCCACAGCCAGTCTATCAACCTCCGCAACAAAACTTCCAACAACAACCTCAGTATCAGCAGAATCAGTATCCTCCAAGGAACTACAACAACAATAACACCAACAACAACAATCAGCAAAGGCCATCCCAACAAAGGCCATCCCAAGCTAACCGAGTGATCGACCCGATCCCAATGCCGTATGCTGCTTTGTTGCCACAACTTCTGAAACTCAACCTAGTTGAGCTAAGAACGTTGGCACCTCCAGATCCCAACAGTCTACCAAGGAACTATGACTCCAATGCTAGGTGTGTTTTTCATTCGAACGCACCTGGCCACAGTACAGAAAAATGCAGGGCTCTGCATATGAAGGTACAAGACTTGGTAGACTCCAAGGCTCTGAATTTTGCACCGCCGCCCAATGTCAATAAAAACCCAATGCCAAACCATGGTGGTCCCCGAATTAACGCTATTGAAGAAGACCAACCGTCTTATTTAATAACTAGTGTGGATCAGATCAGGACACCATTGGTGGAAATCAAAGCTCAACTCCGCGAAAACCAAATATTTCCGGGGTGTGAACTAGGGTGTCCCTATTGCAATATTTCATGGAATGGGTGTGAGGACCTGAGAAATGGCATTGACAGCCTTATTCAGAGTGGCCTGCTACAGATCACTACATCATTCCCGACAAATCCGGAAACTTCGTCAACAACGGTTCCAGAACCTCCTACGACCGCAGCAACTATTGTTCCCGACAATTCATCAGCAGCATCAACAAGCACTCCACCCGTCCTCTCAAATGATCAGTTTTCAACAGCTTCTCCTGCTACAACTTCAGCTTCATCCCTTTTCGAATCTCCATCAACAACAACACCAGTCCTTCCAACAGTACCTCCTACAACACCAGCAACCAATCATGAAGATGTCTCTACTGTTACCATATTCTACGATCCTGAAAACAACTCCGCCTACCATTCAGAAGGTGCTGCTCCCGCCAGAGCACCAGTAACAATCTTTTATGGTCCACAGACAATTACAGTCCCTTCAGCAGCAGCAATCAGTCCAGTCACTGTCACGGTGCCTGGACCAGTACCATATGAGAGCAACAGGGCCATCCCTTGGCACTATGGCTCTGACGTGTATTGCGAAGGAAAAAGAATCACTCTTGAAACATCCAAACCTGCACCACAAGTAGATAATGTGGGGGGAGGCGGAGGCTTCACTCGAAGCGGACGTCTCTTCGCTTCACAAGTTCAAAGACCTACTGCCGAAGCAGAAGCTGCTGCCAAGGCAAAGGGAAAAGGCCCGGTGCAGGAAGATCCAGCTGCCAAAGAAACCCTGAAGACTCCATTTGATCAAGAAGTTGATGAGTTTATGCGGATCATCAAGAAGAGTGATTATAAAGTTGTGGATCAGCTTCACCAGACGCCATCCAAAATCTCCATCCTCTCACTGCTTATGTGCTCCGAAGCCCATCGAAATGCATTACTTAAAGTCCTGCACGCAGCTTACGTGCCTGAGGAGATTACTGTCAACCAATTGGAAACCGTGGATGGAAATGTTACTGCTAGCAATGGGCTAGGGTTTACCAATGCTGACCTGACAGTGGATGGCCGCAACCACAACAAAGCCTTGCACATAACCCTGGAATGCAAAGGAGCTGTCCTTTCTCATGTGCTGGTGGACACAGGTTCTTCCCTGAATGTCTTACCGAAGAAGGCTCTGGTGAAGTTAGAATATGACGGATTGGCATTGAGACCCAGCAACCTGGTGGTACGAGCCTTTGATGGCTCTAAGAGATCGGTTCTGGGAGAGATTGAGCTGCCTGTGACAATTGGCCCACAGACCTTTAAAACTATCTTTTATGTGATGGACATTCAGCCCGCCTACAGCTGTTTGTTGGGTAGACCCTGGATTCACGCCGCCGACGCAATAACGTCTACCCTTCACCAAAAGTTAAAATTTGAGTGGGAAGGCCAAGTTGTCACAATCTGTGGGGAAGAGGATATTTTCGTTAGCCATCTGGCTACTTACAAGTACATTGAAATGGATGGGGAGATCCATGAAACAATGAGCCAGGGGTTTGAAGCTTTGAATGTGAATGAAGCATCTGCTGTATCTGGTACTCCAATGTCATCATACCAACAAGCCCGGAAGGTTGTTGAGGAAGGAACTGCCCTAGGCTGGGGCAAGGTCTTAGCTGTGGAGGAGAAGAAGGACAAGTTTGGGTTGGGTTACAAACCAACTCAACATCAAGCAAAGGCTGCTGCAGAGCCTGGATTTGTCAGTGGGGGGATGCTTACCCCTGATGCTATCAACTGTCTGGAAGACGAGCTGGAAGAGGAGCGCAATCTGGAGATTTGGATTCGTCTAAAGATCCTGGGGAGCAGTGTCTCGAACTGGTCTTCCCAGGAAATTATAAGAGTTACTCATGCAGAGTAATTATTATTTCCTGTATCTTCATAGCATGCATCAAAGTCTTGCATCTTGCCCAAGATGACAAGACTCATTTTGTAATCAGGGCCATCTGTACTTTTGTGCAAACAAGATTAAATTAATGAAATATCAGACATCTTTTTGCAAACGAGTCTTTTTCTTTTCTGCTCACTGTTTTTCCATTTTTCTTTTTGTACAAAAATAAATGGCGGTGTTTTCAAAATGATAACTTCATTTCACTTTTTTCTAAAATAAGACTAAAATCAGATCACTAAAACGAACCAATTAAACCCTTGCAGAGAGTGCCTTCCAGACTGCACCGACAACAGCACGGCTATGACATCGTATGACTTTGACAATCCAATCAATCAAGCTGATGAAGGGGTTGATGAAGAGTATGAGCTTCCTGAAGAGCTAGCCAGGTTGTTGAGACAAGAGGAAAAGGTTATTACCCCTCACCAGGAGGAGATTGAAGTGATTAATCTTGGTACGGAGGAAGACGTGAAAGAGGTTAAAATAGGGGCCTGCCTGCAAGACTCAGTGAAGAGACAACTGATAGATCTGATTCAGGAGTATGTTGACGTGTTTGCTTGGTCGTATCAAGACATGCCAGGGTTGGATACCGACATTGTTGTGCACAAGCTGCCTCTAAGGGAAGAATGCCCACCAGTCAAACAGAAGCTGCGCCGAACTCGCCCAGACATGGCTATGAAAATCAAAGAAGAGGTACAAAAGCAGTGGGACGCCGGGTTCCTTGCTGTGACTAGCTATCCGCCGTGGGTTGCTAACATCGTACCTGTGCCTAAGAAGGACGGAAAAGTTAGAATGTGTGTTGATTACCGGGATCTGAACAGAGCCAGCCCGAAGGATGATTTCCCATTACCTCACATTGACGTATTGGTTGATAACACGGCTCAGTTCTCGGTATTCTCCTTCATGGATGGATTTTCAGGATATAACCAGATCAAGATGTCACCTGAAGACATGGAGAAAACAACATTCATCACACCTTGGGGCACGTTCTGTTACAAAGTGATGCCATTCGGACTGAAGAATGCGGGTGCCACATATCAACGGGCTATGGTGACATTATTCCACGATATGATCCACAAGGAAATAGAATGTTATGTGGATGATATGATCGCCAAGTCCCTTACAGAGGAAGATCACCTGGTGAATCTGCTGAAGTTGTTCAAGCGCCTGAGGAAGTACCAACTAAAGCTGAACCCCAACAAATGCACATTCGGGGTGCGATCCGGTAAGCTGCTGGGCTTTATTGTAAGTGAGAAAGGGATTGAAGTTGACCCTGATAAAGTCAAGGCTATTCAAGAAATGCCTGCACCGAAAACTGAGAAAGAAGTTCGAGGGTTCTTAGGTCGATTGAACTACATCTCACGGTTCATATCTCACCTCACAGCAACCTGTGAACCCTTGTTCAAGCTGCTAAGAAAGGAACAAACGGTCAGGTGGAACGAAGACTGCCAGAAGGCTTTTGACAAGATCAAGGAATATCTGCAAGAACCTCCAATCCTCATGCCGCCAGTTGAAGGAAGACCTCTGATTATGTACTTGACAGTGCTAGAAGAGTCAATGGGGTGTGTGCTGGGCCAGCATGACGAGTCTGGTCGAAAAGAGTATGCAATATACTACCTAAGCAAAAAGTTTACCGACTGTGAACAACGTTATTCACTGCTCGAGAAAACTTGCTGTGCTTTAGCGTGGGCTGCTCGCCGACTGAGGCAGTATATGTTGACCCACACTACCTTATTAATCTCAAAAATGGATCCAGTTAAGTACATTTTCGAGAAGCCAGCTCTTACCGGACGGGTTGCAAGATGGCAGATGATTCTCACAGAATACGACATACAGTACACATCTCAGAAAGCCATCAAGGGCAGTGTACTATCTGAATATCTTGCTGAGCAACCCATTGATGACTACCAGCCTATGAGGTTCGACTTCCCTGATGAAGACATCATGTTCATTAAAGCAAAAGATCACGAAGAGCCTATTCACACTGAAGGGCCTGACCCAGAAGAAGAATGGACTATGATGTTTGATGGGGCTGTTAACATGAATGGCCGTGGTGTTGGTGCAGTACTCATTACACCTAAAGGAGTTCACATGCCTTTCTCGGCAAAACTCACTTTCAACTGCACTAACAACGAAGCTGAATACGAAGCTTGCATTTTGGGTCTTGAGGAAGCCATTGACCTCAGGATCAAAACATTGACCGTATTCGGAGATTCAGCTTTGGTAGTCAATCAAACCAACGGAAAATGGTACACCCACCAGGATCATCTGATACCTTACAGGGATTATACAAGAAGGTTATTGACTTTCTTTACAACGGTCAAACTTGAGTATATCCCTCGGGACGAGAATCAGTTTGCAGATGCTCTTGCTACCATTTCATCCATGATCAAAGTTCAAACCGCCAACTTTGTACCTCAGATTTCAGTGTCTAGACTTGATAGACCAGCATATGTATTTGCAGCAGATGTTATCAAGGATGATAAGCCTTGGTTTCATGACATTAAGTGCTTCTTGGAGGATCAAACATACCCGCCTGGGGCATCTTCCAATGATAAGAAGACTTTGAGAAGGCTTGCTGGAAGTTTCTTTCTGAACACTGATGGGTCTTTATACAAAAGGAACTTTGATATGGTACTCCTCAGATGCGTCGACAAGACAGAAGCAGATTTATTGATGCATGAAGTGCACGAAGGCTCCTTTGGTACCCATGCTGGAGGACATGCAATGGCTAAGAAACTGCTCAGATCAGGCTATTACTGGATCACAATGGATGCAGACTGTTGTGCTTACGCCAGAAAATGCCACAAATGCCAGATCTATGCAGATAAGGTGCATGTGCCTCCCAACCCTTTGAACATCATGTCTTCACCATGGCCCTTTGCCATGTGGGGCATTGATATGATTGGCAAGATTGAGCCGACTGCTTCAAATGGCCACAGATTCATCCTGGTCGCCATTGACTATTTCACCAAGTGGGTTGAAGCAGCCTCATATGCAAATGTTACAAGACAAGTGGTAGCCAGATTTCTGAAAAGAGATATCATCTGTCGGTATGGAGTTCCCGAGCGAATCATTACTGATAATGGTTCCAACCTAAACAACAAAATGATGGCAGAGCTGTGCCGGGACTTCAAGATCCAACATCACAATTCTTCTCCTTACAGGCCAAAGATGAACGGCGCTGTCGAGGCGGCAAATAAAAATATTAAGAAGATTGTGCAGAAGATGGTAGTCACCTACAAAGACTGGCATGAAATGCTACCGTTTGCCTTGCATGGGTACCGCACATCGATCAGGACATCCACTGGGGCAACACCGTATCAGCTTGTATATGGTATGGAAGCAGTCCTACCTGTTGAAGTTGAATTACCCTCTCTACGGGTACTAATGGATGTTAAACTAAGTGAAGCAGAATGGGTTCGGGCCCGATACGAACAACTGAGTCTGATCGAAGAGAAAAGATTGGCCGCAATCTGTCATGGGCAGTTATATCAGAAGAGGATGAAGAGAGCCTTCGATCAGAAAGTCAGGCATCGAGAGTACCAAGTAGGAGATCTTGTGCTGAAAAGAATCCTCCCTCCTCATACAGACTACAGGGGCAAATGGACTCCAAATTATGAAGGACCATTCGTTATAAAGAAAGTTTTCTCTGGTGGAGCACTGATGCTCAGTACCATGGATGGTGAAGACTTCCCGTCCCCTGTGAATTCAGATGCAGTTAAAAAATACTTCGCATAAAATGACCCGCTGGACATAAAAACAGAATGTAAGTCCAGGCAAAAATAGGGCATCCCGGCGAGTCAAAAAACAGAATAAAAGACTCGGGCAAAAGTAAGGGGAAATAAATGAAAAAATGTACACCCGCTGAGTTGAAAAGCCGCATTGGACAACTCAGGCAAAAATGGGTATCCCGATGGATTGAAAACCCGAAAGGGCGATCCATGCAAAATAAGGGAATAAGCGAACAACTGCATTCTGAATTCGTCTGTATTATCTACAACTTGGTAAGCTACAAAGGATCAAGCTTCAATCAGAATCAACTCTCTCCAGAAAGCAAGACGAGAAGAACGTCATTGTCATACGAGTCATAGCAGAAGAGGAAGCTCCTTGAAAGCGTCGTCAGCATCGCCAGCATTTTGTTTCTCAATTTGTAACAATCTCTTCATTTCAGGAGATATGTTTCCTTGACTGTATCTTGCCAATTCAGGGCACATGAATTTATAAAATCAGATTTTCGGTCATGTTTCGTTTTTACATTTATGTTTTGCAAAGAGTTGTCTGATATCTCTAAAAATGCAATTGCATAAGTACAGGTGCCTTTCTCTAAAAAACAAAAACACATGCTTACAGGGAATGTGATTATTCTCGAAAGTACTTAACTCCTATGACGGAATCCAGTAAGGGATACCTCGGGACCTTTTGTACGTTTCCTTATCTTTGCAGGATTGCAGGTATCCAGGACGCAATTTGGGGCATGCAAGTTACATCTCAGCAAGCTGGCTAATCAACAAAGGATATCAGCATCCGAGGTGCTCTATCCCCAGCTGAGTTGCTTCCCATTGCCTTCCCCAGCAAAGTTGCCAAATCAACAAGCAGGCTTAACACTCAGGATGTTTTCTCCCCAGCTGAGTTGCCTCCCATTGCTCTCCCCAGCTGAGTTATCAACAGCATTCCCCAGCTGTAGTGCCAACCATTCTTCCTCAGTTGAGTACAGGAGTCAGGGAATCATCTCCCCCACAGAATCCCCAGCTTCTATTCAGAAGAGCAACGCACGGAGAAATCACAACAGAGTACAGAAAGCTTCTGCAAACCCCAGCTGGGTCCCATATTATAAGGATATGTCAATCAGTGACCTATATCCCCAAGCAGATACATCATTAGATCTACCAATGATCTCATCCCCAGCTGGGATGTTCACTTCAAGCAGATCAACCAGAGATCTTCGCGGCAACGGGATCCGAATCCCGGATCTGTGCCCTTTTGCATGATCATAGCATTCGCATCATACTATCCCCTCAGAGCGTAGCATTCCATCTAATACGGAGCATTACGACAAAAAAATCAAACGCATAGCATAATCATAAGTCATGTTGTGAATCAAACACTTGTAAATATTGACAATCTGTCGGTATACAGAGTACGATATACAAAAATCCCCACCAGAGTCCCCGGCAAAAGCAGTTGCCTCACAATCACAAACACCAGTATATACTCCTTTTGGCACCCGTCCGTGTCATCTTTCCCCAGTACAGTCGCCTGAACACTCTTTACAAACAAGATCACCCGTATTACGGATACTTCATGACGCCCGTCCGTGTCAAATCACCAGCAGAAAGCCAAAGACATCCTCTTTGCACTCACATATACTTATATGCACTTTTCTTGACACCCGTCCGTGTCATATCCCCAGCGCAGTCGCTTACACCTTCATCACCCATACATTTGTTAATATTATACTTTTCTCCTTTGACACCCGTCCGTGTCACTCTCCCTAGCAGTTAAAATACTCCCTACTCATGGTACACTTATACAGATACTCGTCCGTATCTTGTATACACCATCACTCATATCCCCACAGATTCGACAGTAGTCTTTGTTCTTTGTTAACCAGTTGGTACTCGTCCGTACCATCACCTCAGAACATTGCGTCTAGTGTTTGTTTCTACGTGATACTCGTCCGTATCATAGTCTTAAGGATGCTCGTCCGCATCTTTAATCCATACACCGTGTCAAACACTTATGTCTTCTTGGATATAGATACTCGTCCGTATCTACTTTTCCCCAGAAGAGTCCTTTCAGATGCAACACTCGTCCGTGTTCTTTGTTAACCAGTTGATACTCGTCCGTATCATCATCTCTGAACATGTGTCAGTTTGTTTCTACGTGATACTCGTCCGTATCATAGTCTTAAGGATGCTCGTCCGCATCTTTAGTCTATACACAATACCAGACACTTATACCTTTTGTTTCTTGGATGTAAACGCTCGTCCGTGTTTGCTATATCCCCAGTAGATCACCAACAAATTTTCTTTTTATCTAACACTCGTCCTGTGTTATGATACCTTTGAGAGCAGCCGTACCCTGCTAAGTGGTCGTCCTCCACTTCTTGATGGTCGTCCTCCGTCATGCTCATCCGATGGCCGTCCCCATCGTTGTTTTTAGCAGCCGTCCCCTGCTAGGTGGTCGTCCTCCACCCTTTTGATGATCGTCCTTCATCATCTTATCCAATGGCCGTCCCCATTGTTGATTTTGGTTATCTGGCATTCGTCCTATGTCATGAGGAACCTCGAGAGCAGCCGTACCCTGCTGAGTGGTCGTCCCCCACTTCTTGATGGTCGTCCTCCATCATGCTCGTCCGATGGCCGTCCCCATCGTTGACCTTTTCTATCCGATGGCCGTCCCCATCGTTGATATTTTCGGCAGCCGTACCCTGCCAGGTGGTCGTCCTCCACCTTTGATGGCCGTCCCCATCATATTTCTTTTATCCCCAACAGAGCAGCCGTCCCCTGCTAGGTGATCGTCCTTCACCTTTGATGGCCGTACCCCATCAACTGTTTATTTCATTTATTCTTTAACCCGATGGCCGTCCCCGTCGTGGTCCCTTTTCTCTTTTTAGCCCGATGGCCGTCCCCATCGTTGGTTACCTTTATGAACCTGACGGCCGTCCCCGTCATGTTTCATTAAATCCTCAGAGAATTTTACAGCTTTACCTTGATGGCCGTCCCCATCATGATATCTTACTTTCCCAGCTAGTCGGTCGTCCCCGTCTTGGCTTTACCTTTTATCCCCAGCATGTCGGCCGTCCCCGTCATTGTTTTTTACCCAGCAGTCGTCCTCTGCTCGATGGTCGTCCTCCGTCGCCTACACTTTACAATATACTTTATTTTCCTTTACAATCTATATCCCTTTTCTTCTTCATTCTGTGAGTGCAAATTTTGGACTATCTTTGGTATTCAACCACAAGTTATCTTGTTTGCCTGTTAAGCAGTCGCTTACAACCTGCACAGCTAACTCATGTTTGAATAGGGGCAGCTGTAAACACCCCAAATTTGCCCTCACCCATTCACGCCATGGCTTGTGATCATTTCATATGCATAAACTCAAACATATCATCTCACATCTCATTTTTGATTCACTGCATAGTTTCTAAGGCATCTGCACCTAGGGTTTGTGATCTGAGCAATCCCAAAGCTTCTTGAGCCACTCCAAAGGCCACCAACCAACTCAAAGGGGTCCATGTGTGTTCTTGTATCATTTTCCATCTCTTCAAAGTCAAAATGCAGAAGAATCACAAGAACTAGGGTTTGAGTGGATGCAGAGCCAGGATGAACTGCACAGTTGACCTAAAATTAGGGTTTTGGTTTCAGAGGCCATAACTCCAAATTTTTTGGTCATTCTTGTTTCCATTGGTCTCTATATGGTATATAGAGTATGCATATCAATTTTCATGAAGAAATTCCATGGGGAAGTCATCTGATCAAGGGTTGACTTTTCAGACAAGTCAGTGCAAAATCAGGGCATCTGAGGCCCCCAATGACCCAACCAATGGGTGATCTTCATCATTTTGAGTGTATATGATCTTTATTTGATCATGGAAGAAGGTTGAAGTTCATAGAAATCAAGAATTTAGGGTTTTTGCAAATGTTGACTTTTTGGGCATAGTTGACTTTTCAAGAATGCATCATTTTAGGCCATTTTTCAAGCTTTGATTCTTGATCCAAAAATGCTTCAAATGGAAAAACTTTGGTCATGAAAGTTGTAGATCTCATCTTTCCCTTTTCAAAAAGTACAAGAACATGATCAAACTCTTCTTGGATCAAAAGTTATGGCAATGCAAAGTTGGCAAAAATCATTGATTTTCAAGGCATGCTTCAAATGGAAATTTTGCAAAGTCATGAACCAATGCATTATGTGACTTCTAATTCACTACAAACCAGCATACAAACATCATATAAGTCCTAAAATTCAGAATGAACTAGGCATTGCTCATGTTTCATGACTTTTGGAACAAGAAAATCACATGTGAACCAAGTTACAACAACTTGCAAAAGCACTCATAACATTCCACCAACTTGCTGCCTTGAATGCTGGACCAAGCCTAGCCTTTCCCTTCATTTTGCTGCGCAGACCATGCCCTTTGTACTTGGCTAGAAGTTGCCCATGCCCTATCTTACAAGAAGTTGACATTTTGGCAAAAGTAGCCACACCTATCACAGCAGGCCAAGTCACATCAACTGACCAATAGGCTTTGTTTATGTGGATCAAATGCTGGCCATAACACACTTCAAGCAAGGCTGAAGCACATTCATTCACAACATTCACAAAAACACTCCATTTTGCATAAGCCTTCGAATTTCTCTCCACAGCCTGAAAACACTTCAACCATCTTCACCATTCAACTCACCTTGCTCCATAGACCACCCAGCACCAAGAACCCAAGCCTGAAACAGCCAGAACATCCCACTGCCATTTCTCACTCCATTTTGCAGTTTCATTCGAAACTCTCATCATAGCTCACAAACACATAAAAAAACACTCCAGACCTTCTCCATTCACCCTCAGAATCACAAACAGCCATTCATCATGACCTGAAGCTCTCTATTTCACCATTGCCATTTCTGACCAAGCTTGAGCAGAAGCTTTCGAATCTCACTATCCAGCCAGCTTAAACTCTCATTGAGCATTCAAACATCTTCTGGGGATCAAGTGGAGTGGATTGCACAAGGAGAAGTGGCCAGAAAGTCCTCAAACTGAAAGCTCCAAATCTCAGGTAGCTCGAAAATTATTTTTCCAGAAATCATTTTTCTTGTTACAAACTTGTTCTTTGTGTTGTCCTGGTCATGAATATGTCTTTGGTTTTTGAAATGGTGGTGAAATAAGCATATAATTTGTCTCTGAAACTGGTTTGCCCTAAAACTTGTTCTGTTCGATTCATGGTTTTGAGGAAGAAGAAATTTGTTTGGACTTAGGGTTTTAGCTCAGGGGGTCATGGGGATCATTTTGGTGAGCTTAGTTTTCATTTTCGTTACGATTTGAGGGATTTGGGGAGTTTTCAGGTGAGGTGCTGGCCGGAGAAGACGACCGGAGGTCTTCTCCGGCCACCTGAGAGTGTTTAAGCCCTAATTGCGTAATTAATTCCAGTTTGAATGTGAGCCCTCAGATGCGTTGAAAAAGTTGACTTCGCGCGTGTACGGATGGCTAGGATGCAGTCATTAAACCCTAATCAGCATAATTTATTTAATTAATCAAAATTAAACCTGTTTGAATCTGAGCCATCAGATGGCGCGCGCGGTCAACGTTTTCAAACTCAGGACTCATCCTGGCCCTCCATGCTGCATACTTTCAGTTTTATTTGTTTTTATTTCATTTTATTTCAATTAACTTGCACAATTTATTTAAAATAGCAAAAATATCTTAAAAATTATGAAACTTTTTCTTAAAAGTTTTATTAATTTTTAAGACCCAAAAATATTTTTATTTCATTTTTCATCATTAAAAAAGTATTTTTAAATATTTAAAAGATTATTTTTAATTGATTAATGGAAATTAATTAATTAAAAATACTTTTAGGTATTTAAAAATTACAAAAAAATTCATGAAATGTTCTAAGACATTTAGAAACATTGTCCAACCTTCAAACCAAATTTCTTTTTTGATCTTGATGCCTTTTAAGAATTTTTCATTGAATTAAGTCATATTTTGTGCATTAATTTGATCTTAAGCTCAAAAATTCATTTCTGCCTATTGGAGAAGGTTGAGACATTGATTCTTCTTGCATTGTGTCATGTTTAGCATGTATTTTCAAGGATAAAATGGCCATGATTTGATCTTGCATTTTCCAATTGTTTGACATTTCTTTTGTTAAGAACCCTAAAAAACCTTAATAACTTGTAAAAATCATATCTTGAATTTGGTTGAGAGTTGAGAGCTCCCCTTTGGGCAGTGGTTTATTATAGGTTTAGGGTTTCTTTGGATGCCATTTTCCATTTTTTATCTTAGGGTTTGCTTCTGTTTTGGGTTTTTGTTTGATGTTTGATCCATGAACCCTAATTTGGGCTTCCATTTGCATCCTTCTTGCATTTCCTTGCATAACATGACTTGTCTTTGCATTTTGTGCATTCTTGTGATCCATTTGACATCTTAAGACATATAGAAAGCATGTTTGATCATTGCATTGCATATTTGCCATGTCATTTGTCTTGTATGCTTCATAACATTTCATGCTTGTTCATGCTCCTTAACTTGCATCATTTGCATCCATGATCTTGTATGAACATCCCCATGTCTTGCTTCATGTTTGCAGCACCTCATAGCATCATCATCATCATTAACATGCTTCTGGTTTTGCTTAGCATCATACCATTTCATCTCATCTTGCATTGCATTGCATTTCTTTCTAACATTTCAGGTGGTAAGTAAACTTGAGAAGTGGATTTGCCTTCACTTCTCATAACTTTTCTTTTCATCTCTCTTGCATCCATTGCTGCATTCCTATATGTGTTTGAGTTTGAGCTTGCTCATTCTTCTTCCTCCCACTTTCTTTCTTTCTTCAAGTGACTTGACTTCTTGAATGAAGCAAGTCACTTTGCTTCTCTTGATCTTGCTCATCTGCTTCCTGGTGGCTCCTTTGAAGATTGTTCTTGAAAACCTCACAAACCTTAGGATCAACCAAGCATGACAATGAATTAGGGTTTTGATTAGTCTCCCCCATAGTCTTTACCTTTGTGTCTCTCTTTGAGTCTTCTCTTCTCATCTCACAATCAGGGACTAAACCCTAAAGGCTCTAAGACTTTGAGATTAAGCTTATGCCTGCATCCTTATCTTAGGATGGAGTGTATAACTTTAATCCTAAGTCTTGAACCCTTAAGGTGTTTAAATCTCTTAATCAATTCATTTAATAAGTATCAAGACATCACACTTGTAACTTGGGCCTTGCATTAGGGTTCTAATTCTTCCTTAATTGGTTAAGAAGGACTAACCCTAGTGTTAATGGACAAGTCCCCCTCAAGTTGTCTTACAAACCATAAAATTCACTTCATCATCATATCATTTAATAAAATCCACTTAATCAAAGGTTTGTTTTGTCATGAGTTTAATCCCTAATCATGGATTAAGTTGAGGAGCTTTCCTCAGCTTAAACATTCTCATCTATTATCCTTCTATTAGGATGGTGTAATGAGTCTGTTTAATCCTTGATTATGGCTTAACCTCATTACTCAACACTAAGCAAAAACAACAAAAACATCTAAATAATCACAAGTAGGTTAATGATCTTAATTCCATACCAAAGGTGATTAAGTGTGAGAAGCTGACTTCACACTTAAGGTATTCTCATTACCCCTAATCAGAGGGAAGATGTGATGAGTTTACTAAATCCATTGGTTTAGGCTTAAGCTCATTATCTTATGACAAACTTCCAAAAGCAATAAAAGACTGAAAACACAAAAAAACAAACAATAATCGTCTCCTCCGGGATTCTTTTCTCATCATCTTCACTCATAAACGAGAACTTGCTTCTTCCGTCTAATGCAAGACAGTTTGCATCTGTGCCAGACAGATCATACACTTGAGCATAGGCAAGTAAGCAGTTCACAAGTCAAGTCATCTTTCAGTCTCTTTGGGTCGAACTACGGTGTTCTGACTTCCTCATTGCACGAGAGGATACGTAGGCATAACTTAACGGTTATCGAACAAAAGTCTCTGTATATTCCCCCTCCTTTCAGCATTATTCTTTAAGCCTCATTGTCATGAGCATTTCACTCTCGTCCTTACACTGACACTGTATATATTACACTTCACTTCCTTTACACTGACACCTGTACATCCTTTTCCAGCTCTTTTGCACACAAATTGCACTGACACTACCCCTTTAAAACACAAATCTTTTAAGCGTGGATCCCGTCGAGTACGATGGACAATCTGGGTGCTAATACCTTCCCAGGTTGTAACCAACCCCCTTTCTCAGTCTCTCTGGTTCGCGACCGTCTTATCCATCTTTTTCTAGGTTTATGCAGCATTACCTTTCCTCCGGGATAAAAATGCCTAGCTGGCGACTCTATTCACTCTCCAGTGAGTTCACGGCTGTGTGTTCTCATTGTTCCTTTCGCCGACCGTTCGCGTCTGTACCTTCATCTGAACCAGTTTTCATTTGTCGGGAGCGACAAATACGCTATCTTGATCTTGATTAGAATTTTTATTTAGGCATGCACTGTCTTGATTCTCTTCGTATAACCTAAGGTCAGGTATACGATAAAAATATGCATTTACGAAAATCCACGTAACAACGCGCTGTTGCACCCCAAAATTTGCCCTCACAATACAAGACTTTGTGTTCTAAGAAGGTTCACAAGGTTCACAAGTTCCCCAACACTTGCATAACCTTTCATGAGGTTCATGAAGTCTACAAGTCACTTCTTGAAGGTTCACAAGGTTCACAAGCTTCTCAACATTTACAAGACCTTTCATGAGGTTCATGAAGTCCACAAGTTACTTCTTGAAGGTTCACAAGGTTCACAAGTTTCACAAAGATTACAAAGCTTCCCTGAGGATCATGAGGTCTACAAAGTCACTTCATGAGGTTCACAAGTTCCCCAACACTTGCATAACCTTTCATGAGGTTCATGAAGTCTACAAGTCACTTCTTGAAGGTTCACAAGGTTCACAAGCTTCTCAACATTTACAAGACCTTTCATGAGGTTCATGAAGTCCACAAGTTACTTCTTGAAGGTTCACAAGGTTCACAAGTTTCACAAAGATTACAAAGCTTCCCTGAGGATCATGAGGTCTACAAAGTCACTTCATGAGGTTCACAAGATTCACAAGCTTCACAATACTTCCCATGAGTATCACAAGACATTTTATGAAGGTTCACAAGGTTCACAAAGTTCACAATTGGTCAAAGAAGTTGACAATTCCCTCAGACAATACACCTCCTAAGCAGTGCATCCATAACTAGGGTTTTGACTTTAATCAGGCTAGATGGACTTCCAATACCTCAAGTGAGTTTCATGACATCTTATATGTGTGTAAGAACCTCCATGTCAAGTTTCAAGACTTTTCTCAAAAGTTTGCTCAGTCAGATGATCAGATAAGTCAAAATCAGTCAGTGCAGTTAAAAAGTCAAACTGAAGTCAACTGTGGTCAAACCAAAGTCAAACTTCATGATTTTTTGCCAACATCAAGTATATGAAGTAAAATTCATCATTTGATCAAGGGTTGATCATGATTCATCAAGGAGATTCCAGATCATCAATAATCAGGAGTTTCTAAATTAGGGTTTCCTCAGTAAAAGTCAACTGAACTTTGACCAGCCATAACTTTCACATACTTCATCACCAAGTCTCTATCCAAAGCTCATTTTGAAGGAAATTGAATTCTATACAACTTTGATGTTGAAAGTTAGGCCCAAAAATGCTTCATTTGAAAGATATGATCTAAGACATTATAGGTCATTTCAAAAGTCAACAAAAAGTCAACAACTTCAAAAGGGCATAACTTGAGATTGGTAAATGGTATGGACCTGAAACCAATGGGGTTGTTTAGAGGACTCTTCAAGCTTTCTAAAAAGTTCAAGAACACCCTCATACCCTTAAAATTGAGGGAGATGTGCCCTTGCAAAGTTGGGCAATTTTGTGATGGTTTATGTTGAAAATGGAGGCTTAGAAGTATTTCTTTCCAAATGGGCTGCCTAATTTATGACCCAATCCATCTCATAACATGGTGCACGACCTAATTGACCAAAGTTCATCATTTTTATTATTTTTTATTTATTTATTATTGATTTAATTCATAAAAATCATTTTAAATAAATAAAAAATATGAAAATCTATTTTTGGGTGAAGATTTTGTTTCTAGAAATTCATAATTATTGATTGAATTAGAATGAGAAGGAAATCATGTGATCTCTCCCAAAATAGCAAGACCTTATGATCAAATATTCGAAATTTACACAATGATCTTTTTGAATATTTTTTGGATCAAATATCCACATAACACATCAATGTTTCTGACCTAAATCCATCACACATATATACTGATCACAAACCCTAGCTCATACACGAATTTGCAGCAGCCTAGAGGTGAGTTCAAAAGCACAAAAATCCATCCAAAAGTAAGAATCGGTTTTTGAGTTTGAGAGCTTTAGAAGGTAAATTGAGAACATAGACATGTTCTTTGATCATCCATGAAGTGAAATCATCCATCATACGCATCCAATATGCCTCATGTTGTTAAACCCGAGCCATCCTTGTTCTTGACTTTTTCTTTTTCGATTACCATAGTTCACTGCATTTAAATGAATTTTGATTGTCTAATGATGTTCATGGTGTTGTATGGATTGATTCTGGGCAGGAAAACTCAAGAACCAATGCCTAATTCGTGAGAAGCCATTTTTAGGGTTTTAACCTAAGTTTGGGGATTTTCGGTTAAGTGGATATAAATTGATTTTAAAGACATAGAATTGATCGTGTGAATGTTTGGATCATGATGCTGGTTTCAATTTTGCAAAATCATACCGTTTCGTTGCTTGTTGAGTTTTACAGGTTTTGCTAGGGTTTCGTTTTCGCAGGAAAAGTCCTAGGAGAAATCGCAGCAAAATCTGAAGGATGAGAGGTTGAAGATGATGTCTCCCGCGCGTTTAATGAATTCAAATTATTCATATAATATTTTATTGATTGTTTGTTATTTATTATCACAACTGTGTGGTTGTCCCAGTGGTTGTTGGCTTGGTCCTGGACGTGTGAAGCCAAAGGGCAGGGGTTCGATCCCTGGCTTTTGATCATATTATTTCTTTTTTTCCAGGGATTAAGTGAATATCATATATTATGTATTATTCTCATTCAGTTATCAGGTGGGCTCTTCCAGCCGGGTGGTGAGGTGCGCGTTTGTGAATATAAAGGTCCTGGGATCAAATCCCACCCCAGGCCTTTTGTTTTCATGATTTTTTTGGATTTTTCACAACAAAGAACAAAGCCATTCCTTCTCTCTATGATGGCATGCGCAGGATGTTGCTCCAGTGGTAGAGTTTGCTGCTGGCAGTCATAGGGTGCTGGGTTCAAACCCCAGCCCCACCAGGTTCTTATTTTCTCATTTTTTTCTTTTATCTTCTTTTCAATTTAATTAATATTTTATGTTAAAATAAATTAAAAAATTGTGTTTAGAATTTTGCATGTTATAAAGTAAACCCTAAAAAAAAAATATATATAAACCCTAATTCATTTAAAAAAAAAAAAACCTAATTCTTTTTTTAATAATCTTATTTTCTTCTAATTCCTAATATAAGTATAATTTTTCATAAACTTTTGTAAATATAGTTATAATTCAAATTAATTTTCTTTTAATGTTTAGAGATAATTTAATTATATTTTTGTATATGGTTAAAAATAATTTGTAAATATAATAACTAATAGAATTAAGTTTTAAATATGATATTTAAAATCTATCTTTTTCATATAATATGTATATAAATATGAATATATGTTTATAATAGTTAAAATTTTGTAATTATAATATATTAAAAATTATTTAGTTATGCATGTTAATTTCTTTTATTATTTTTGGTTTTTATTATCACTATTAATTATATTGTTACTAATTTTGCTTATTATAATTTTATTAATCTTTTAATTAATTCTTATTACTAATCATATTATTACTTATATTCTATTTTTATGTTTCCTAACCTTGTTTCTAATTGTTATTATTATCACTAATCCATTTATAATTCAATTATGTTTATTTTATTAATCTTGATTATTCTTATCACTAACCCCTTTATTATTTATATTTTATTGCTTATTATTTAATTTATTATTTTATTATTATTATAATTTTGTAATTGTTTCTCGGTTGTAATTTTGTAATTATTTTAACTATTTTGCTATGGTTAGTAATTAGGGAGTGTAAACAACATGTATGCAATATTAAAATAAATTTAGATAATTTTTAATCAAAGATAATTAAATTAAACACTTCACACACGTAAGTCGATTTTAATCGCCGTCTCACTTTCTAAGGGTATCCCTCTCGTTGCCTACGAATAATGGTTAAGTGGGGTGTATAAAGTAAGTCCCTCAAATAGAAAATCATCAAAGTCCCTTATGGTTGCCTTTACGAATCGAGTCCCTTTCGAAAAATGATGATAGTCCCTCCAGTTTGCTTATTACACCCCACCATTGCCTTAAAAATCAAATTGTCCCTCACATGTCCCTTAACATCCAAAGTAAGGACTACCTACTCCATTATAGTAGGGATAGTCTTACTAAGGAAAGAATAAAGAATAAGAAAAGACCTTAAACATTAGGGTAGATTACTCCTAGATACTTGCTCACTTCAAAAAATCTTCCGAACACTTAACATTTTCAAACAAATTTTCAAACAAGTTTTTTTACACATCCATACACGGATTATTATTAAACTATTCTGAAATTTTTTGCTATTCACACACTACACTTTCAAAATAATTCAAAAGTGAGCTTAAGTACCTAAGAGCCCATGGATAACCATGGATGAAAAGGGTGCTAACACCTTCCCTTTTCATAACTTACCCCCCGGACCCAAAATAATTCTAAGGTCTTTCCTGTTCTTTTATAACCTTTCCTTATGGATAAAATAAAAGTCGGTGGCGACTCTTGCTATCCGCAACATTGTTTAAAGTCAGTTCACCGGGTTACAGAACTGGCGACTCTGCTGGGGATCTAAATTAAAGAGGGGTACCCTTAAGGATTAAGATCACTTTGAATTGTTTGCCTTGTTTGTTTTATATTACTTGTGGGGTGCTCTTATGTGTGAAAGGTCCTAACCCGGATCTAGTGTACCTTAGGTAAATGGCAATAGACCAAGGAAACTGTGCGACGTATATCGACACGGTTAATCTGGTGGCCATAGTTAGTGTGACTTCTTGGTTGATGCTTATATTCCTTAAGTCAAGTTGAGGATAATATTGAGGCTGCCATATGTTGTCAATGCACTAACTAACTTTTAGAACCCTAGTTAACTCATCTTGGCCTTTAGAAAGTAGTGAGGTAACCGGCTTTGGTGCAGACTGAAGTTGGTTGACACTCGATACTACGCTCATTGAGATTCTAAACTTGGAGGGTTTTGGTTGGCAAGTAAGTTGCCTTCTGATCAACCACCCTTGTGAAGGATCAATGATATTGAGATCCCTTAGAACCCGGTTACTTTTGTAGGACAGGATGAACCATCTAACTTCAGGGGAGGGTACTTACCTTAAACCTCATGCAAGCCTTTAAACCTAAGGCTTTGGTGTGACTTGTTTGTGTGTGCCACATGTTTGTGATTGGGCATAACATCATGACATCATCATGCATCATGAGCATATCATTTTCCCTAACCATTTCAAGGACCAAGGGATTTATTTTTGTTCTTTGTTGCAGGTCATGGCTTCTGCTCGTAGAAACACCATCAGAATCAACTTTGTAGGGATACCTCCTAAGCTCAAAGAGTTGGTTTCCCAAGTGCCTGATCACTCCCGGTTCAACAAGAGACATGGTCACCTATTGGACCTAGTTACTTCAGGGTTCAGTGAAGACATGATGAGTGTCCTGTTTCAGTTCTTTGACCCTAAGCACCATTGCTTCACATTCCCCGACTACCAGTTGGTTCCTACCATGGAGGAGTTCTCTAAACTTCTGAGTATCCCTGTTCTTGATCAGAAACCATTCACAGGTTTGGAGAAGGAGCTTAAACCAGAGATTGTTGCTGCAGCTCTACATCTGAAGAAGTCTGACATTGTTCTAGAGACGAGAAGTGGAGTTAAGGGTATTCTTGCCAAGGTACTAATGGATAAGGCTCAAATGTTCTTGAAGGCCATGAGCTATGATGCTTTTGAGGAGATCTTAACCTTGCTGATATATGGCTTAGTATTGTTCCCCAATCCAGATCAGTTCATAGATGTTCATGCCATCAACATTTTCCTGAGTCACAACCCAGTGCCTACATTGCTTGGAGACATTTTACATTCTCTTCATACCCGTACTACAAGGGCAAGAGGAACCTTGATGTGCTGCATACCTTTACTTTCTAGGTGGTTTATTTCTCACCTTCCTCGCTCAGTAATGAAGAATGAGCAAGGGTTCAGATGGTCCAAGAGGATCATGTCACTTTCTCACTCAGACATCCATTGGTGCTCCAGATCTATGGAGAATGTCACCATCATTGACCGTTGTGGGGAGTTTCCTAATGTGCCACTTCTAGGCATAAGAGGAGGCATCACCTACAGCCCATCTCTAGCTTTACGACAGTTTGGTTACGCCCGAAGTGATGGTCCACATGACATGTTGATTCAGGGCATTGTGTTTGATTATGACAACGATCTTCAGGGTTACCGTCAGAGATTCATACGAGCTTGGGGAAAGGTAAACAGGATTGACAGCAAGACACTGGAGCCTAAGTACACTATTCCTATGGAGGCTTATCTCAGATGGGTACGATCTCGTGCTCAGACACTCATGATGCCATATCCTGCCGTCCTACCAGTTACCATGGAACCTGTTGCTGAAGGAGACACAGCTTATACCATCCTTCACCCAGACATGCCTACTGATAAGGAAGACTTGCAGAGATCATGGATCCAACTGAAGGAACAAAGGGATACTTTCGAGGCTCATTACAAAACAAGCCAAGCAAGGATCCTAGAGCTAACAAAGCAACTTCACGAGGAACAAAACCTCAATTCATACCTCAACACAAAGAGGAAACGTCCATGGGAGACTTAAAACCCCATCTTTTGTACTTATTTCACTTTCATTTTTTGTAAGCCTAAAAGGCAAAACAAGTTATTACTAATAAAAAATTACTTTCTTGTTTGTTTAAGCAAATTTAAATCCTGCGGTCCTTGAAAACATTGCATATGCATTCCCATATCATTTCATTGCATCACAGGTTTATAATTGCGCACAGGTTTCTCATCTTCTCGCTGTTTATTTCAGCAATGGCACTTGAACAATCAGTTAAGGATCTTCAAGCACAGAATGCACAGTTCCAAGAGCTGATCTTGAACTTGTCCAAGGGGCAAGATGATTTGAAGGCACTGCTGGCCAAGAAGACAAAGAAGACTAGAAGGTCTGCTGGGTTGCTCAACATGGGAAGAAGGTTCAAAGGTCCTGTCAAGACCAAGGAACAGGTTGAAGACTATGAATCTGAAGAATCTGAGCAAGAGAGAGGCAGTCTCCACAACACAGTGGGGGACTCTGATTCTGAGGCTAACTACTACCATGAGCATAATGAAGACAAATTCAAGATGCTGGTGGATAGGATGGATGCTATGGAATTACAGAAATCATCTGGGCTGGATTTTGAGGATTTGAGTTTGATATCTGGGGTTGTGATACCCATTGGTTTCAAGGTTCCTACCTTTGTTGTTTATGACGGGGTCTCCTGTCCCAAGCTGCATTTGAGGTCTTATGTCAGAAGGATCCAACCCCACACTGCTGACAAGAAGTTGTGGATCCACTTTTTTCAAGAGAGCTTATCTGGAGCTCAGTTGGAGTGGTATTATCAGTTGGAGAGTGTCAACATCAGAGACTGGAATGATCTTGCTGAAGCTTTCTACAAGCAGTACCAATACAATGCTGACTTAGCCCCCACTCGCATGCAGCTTCAGAGCATGTCTATGGGTGCCAAAGAAAGTTTTAAGGAGTATGCTCAGAAGTGGAGAGACTTAGCTGGAAGAGTTCAACCCCCTTTGACTGACAGGGAATTGGTTGATATGTTCATGTGTACGCTGAATGGTCCGTTTTACAGTCATCTCATTGGAAGCTCATCATCTGGCTTCACTGAGTTGATCATGACAGGAGAACGGGTAGAGAATGGTATCAAGAATGGTAAGATCCAAGTGGGCACTTCTTCATCAGGTGCTGCAAAGAAGCCTCCCACTGGAAAGAAGGAATCCAATGCTGTTTATGGTCAACCTGATCGTAATAGAAGGCATCAGTCTGTTAGTGCAGTTCATATTTCAAATCCAACTCCTGCAACAACAGAACAGCCTCAAGGCAACCAACAGAGGGCTAGAAGACAGTTCACGAAGATCAACATGTCAATGGCTCAGGCATTGCAACACTTGTTGAAGGCTGAACTTATTACCCTGAGGGAGGCTCCTCAGAATCCCAATGTTACCTCTCCCAAGTACAATCCCAATGCACGATGTGCATATCATTCAAACTGTCCAGGACATGATACCAATAACTGCTGGGTCTTGAAGAACAAAATTCAAGATATGATCGATGCTGGAGAAATTGAGTTTGATCCACCAAATGTGATTACAGCACCACTGCCAAATCATGAGAAGACTGTCAATGCCATTGATGAAGACATTGATGAAGACCTGCATGTCTATTCAGTCATGGAGTTGAACACACCATTGTCTGTTATCAAAAAGAGGTTAGTACAAGCTGGGATCTTTCCAGGTTGTCGTGAAGATTGTTTGTATTGTACCTATAAGCCGGATAGTTGCTTCATTTTGAGAGATGGTATTCAACGTCTCATGGATAAGTATACTATAGTGTTTGAAAGAAGACCAGCATCTGTAGAAGATATGGTGGATCATCTGACTCAGGGTAAGAAGATTGAAGAGGTTGATATGGTTGACAAAGTACCGGTAAGAATCACTTCAAAGGGTCCTATTAAAATTACTCGTCAGGGCCCAATCAAGATTACTGCTGAAGGTCCTGTGAAAGTTGTTGCTGAAGCCAGAGTGGCTCCTCTGATCATTACCACTCCTGGCCCTATTCCTTATACATCTGACAAAGCTGTGCCTTGGCACTATGGGTCTGATGTTTACATCCATGGTGTTAAGCAGGAGCCTTTACCTGATATGCCTGCTGATATTGATAATATTGCTGGATCTAGCAAGATCACTCGTAGTGGAAGAGTCTTCTCTCCTCCAGATATTTCCAAGAATGCAGTTACTCCTGCTGCTACTTCCACCACTGATGCTCGGGGCAAAGGTCCTGTTATTGAGCCTGTATCTACTAATGTGCCAGCTGCTGATGATCTCTCTAAGCAGATGGAAGAAGTATTGAAAATCATTCGCAAGAGTGATTATGACATTGTTGATCAATTGGGGCATACTCCCTCAAAGATTTCTATGCTGTCCTTGTTGCTGTGTTCTGAAGCTCATGCCAAGTCCTTGATCAAGTTTCTGAAGTCTGCTCATGTGCCCAGTGCAATCTCTGTGGACCAATTTGAAAACTGTGTTGCCCACCTGACCTATGACAATAGGTTAGGATTTTCTGATGCTGACTTGACCCCTGCCAAGAGGGATCATAACAGGGCCTTGCATATTTCAATTGAATGCAGGGGCACTACCCTGTCTCATGTGCTGATAGACAATGGTTCCTCTCTGAATGTGTTGCCCAAGGAAGTCCTTAACAAGCTGAGTCCTGAAGATACTGTGTTAAAGCCCAGTAATATTGTGGTAAAGGCTTTTGATGGTTCTAGAAGAGTAGTGCATGGGGAAATTGATCTTCCAATCAAGGTTGGCTCTCAGATGTTTACTGCTACATTTTATGTGATGGATATTCGACCTTCATACTCTTGTCTGCTCGGTCGTCCCTGGATCCATGGGGCGGGTGCTGTGACCTCTACATTACACCAAAAGTTGAGATATCCGGTGAATGGAAAGGTTGTTACTGTCTTTGGAGAGGAAGAATACTTTGTCAGCCATGTAAACACTTTCAAGTATCTGGAAGTGGAAGGTGAATACATTGAGACTCCGTGTCAGTCATTTGAGGTGGTTCCTTGGGTTGGTAATGATTGTGTGACTCCTCCTGCTGTGAAGAAGGTTCCTGTGGTCATCAGAAAATCTCCAACAATGGCAATGGCCTCCCTCAATGATGCTAGAGCTGTGGTGGATGAAGGTGGTTGTACTATTTGGGGTCAGCTTCCTGATATTCCATACAAGTCTGACAAGTTTGGTTTGGGTTTCACTGCAGAGTCCCAGAAGGCTGTTCGTCGTGCTCGTGCTGCTCGTATCACCAATCAAGGGGTGATTAATGCTGTGGGAGATCAAGATGAAGACTACAACTTGGATGCATGGATTTTTCCTACTGTAGGTGCTGGACTCAATAATTGGAAAGCTGAAGATGTTATCCCTATCTCCTTTAGTCAGGAGTAGATACTATTACTGTGTTATGTTTTAAATTTGTAATTTCTGAACAATAAAACTTTCAAGCCATGTGCCTTACCCGGGGCACAATGGTGTGCTTGTTACGGGCTGTCATTTCATTTGCATACTTCATTCAATAAAATCAGTGGACGTTTCGTTTTAGCAAATATTGTGTTCCTTGTCTTTCTTTTCTTTTATTTTTGCTTTATCAGCTATGTGTTCTTACACACACCCACATCACTAAATGCAGATCCTCATCCACTCTGGATCCTGTTGATAACAGTTCTACTATTGCCAATTACAATTTCGAGAATCCGATCTATCAAACTGAAGACGGAAATGAGGACGATTGTGAAATACCTGTAGAGCTTGCTAGGTTGTTACAACAGGAAGAGAAAGCTATACAGCCACATGAAGAGCCAGTCGAAGTTGTGAATCTGGGAAGTGAAGAGGACAAAAAAGAGGTCAAGGTAGGGGCTGATTTAGAGGACAGTGTCAAGAACAGGTTGGTTCAGATGTTACGTGACTATGTGGAGATCTTTGCTTGGTCTTATGAAGATATGCCAGGGTTGGATACAGACATTGTGGTTCACCGTTTGCCAGTGAACGAAGATTGTCGTCCAAAGAAGCAGAAGGTTCGTCGGATGCGTCCTGAAATGTCAGAAAAAATCAAGGCAGAGGTAATGAAGCAGTTCAATGCAGGGTTCTTAGCAGTGACTTCTTATCCTCAGTGGGTTGCAAATGTGGTACCGGTTCCAAAGAAAGATGGTAAGGTACGTATGTGTGTGGACTACAGAGATTTGAACAAGGCTAGCCCCAAAGATGACTTTCCACTTCCTCATATTGATATTCTGGTAGACAACACTGCTCAGCATAAGGTATTCTCTTTTATGGATGGTTTCTCTGGTTATAATCAGATCAAGATGGCACCTGAAGATATGGAGAAGACAACATTTGTGACACAGTGGGGCACTTTTTGTTATAAGGTAATGCCATTTGGTTTGAAGAATGCAGGGGCAACATATCAGCGTGCTATGGTGGCTTTGTTTCATGATATGATTCATCATGAGATAGAGGTATATGTGGATGATATGATAGCCAGATCTCAGAATGAAGAGCAACATCTTGATCATCTGCACAAGTTGTTTGAGAGGTTGAAGAAATACAAGTTGAGGTTGAATCCAAACAAGTGTACTTTTGGAGTGAGATCTGGAAAGCTCCTGGGTTTCATTGTCAGTGGAAAAGGTATTGAAGTGGATCCTGCAAAAGTAAAAGCTATACAAGAGATGCCAGCTCCCCGTACTGAGAAGGAGGTTAGAGGTTTTTTGGGACGATTGAACTACATTGCAAGATTTATTTCCCAATTAACTACCATCTGTGAGCCAATCTTCAAGTTGTTGAAGAAAGATCAGGTGATGGAATGGAATGACGAGTGCCAGACTGCCTTTGATGAAATCAAGAGATATCTGCTAGAACCTCCAATCTTGATGCCACCAGTTGATGGAAGACCCTTGATTATGTACTTAACAGTATTAGACAACTCAATGGGGTGTGTGTTGGGGCAACATGACGAGTCTGGTCGAAAAGAGCAGGCAATATATTACCTTAGCAAAAAGTTTACCGACTGTGAAACAAGATACTCACTGCTCGAGAAAACTTGCTGCGCTTTGGCATGGGCTGCTCGCCGACTAAGACAGTATATGTTGACCCATACTACCTTATTGATTTCGAAGATGGATCCAATCAAGTACATATTCGAGAAACCTGCTCTCTCCGGAAGAATTGCAAGATGGCAAATGATCTTGACAGAATATGATATACAGTATACTACTCAGAAGGCCATTAAGGGAAGTGTTGTTGCTGATCATTTGGCTCATCAAGCAGTAGATGATTACCAGTCAATGAATTTTGAGTTCCCTGATGAAGACATTATGACTGTTACCAAAGAACCTGGACAATATGACGGACCTGAACAAGGATCCCGATGGACTATGGTTTTTGATGGTGCCTCTAATGCACTTGGTAATGGTGTTGGTGTTGTGATTAGTTCCCCCGAAGGTTGTCATACTCCGATTACTGCCAGACTTTGTTTCCATTGTACCAATAACATGGCTGAATATGAGGCATGTATCCTGGGTATGAAAGCTGCTATTGATATGAAGATTCAGTTCCTTGATGTGTATGGAGATTCAGCCCTGGTAGTGAGTCAGATTAAAGGAGATTGGGATACCAAGCATGATAATCTCATTCCTTACAGAGAACATGTGTTGTCTTTGATCCCACATTTCAAAGAGATTACCTTTGGACATATTCCACGAAGAGAAAATCAGTTGGCAGATGCTTTGGCCACCATGGCATCTATGTTTGAGATTAGCTGGGATGATGAAGCTCCCAAGATTACTATTGATAGATTTGAGAAGCCTGCATACTGCAATGAGATTGATACAGAAGGGGCAGAGGAGAAGCCTTGGTTCTATGAAGTGAAAAACTATCTTGAAGCTCAGGAGTTCCCTGAAGGGGCATCTGTCAAAGATAGGAAGTTCCTGAGAAGGTTTTCTGCTAAGTTCTTTCTGAGTAATGGCATTCTGTATAAGCGTAATCATGATTCAACTATGCTTCGTTGTGTGGATAAGAATGAAGCTACAGAAATTATGGAAGAGATGCATGATGGGACCTTTGGCACTCATTCTAGTGGTCATACTATGGCAAAGAAGATATTGAGAGCAGGTTACTATTGGTCTACCATGGAAGCTGATTGCTATCAACACTCCAGAACTTGTCACAAGTGTCAAATCTATGCTGATAAAGTTCATGTACCTCCATCACCTTTGAATGTGTTGACTGCTCCTTGGCCCTTTGCCATGTGGGGCATTGATATGATTGGTGAGATCAAGCCCACTGCTTCTAATGGGCATCGTTTCATCCTGGTGGCTATTGATTATTTTACGAAGTGGGTAGAGGCAGCTTCATATGCATCTGTGACTAAGAATGTTGTGGCTCGGTTCATTAAGAATAATCTCATATGTAGGTATGGCATCCCTGAAAGGATTATCACTGACAATGGCTCTAATCTAAACAACACTATGATCACTGATCTCTGCACGCAGTTCAAGATTAAGCATCACAACTCTTCTCCGTATCGTCCAAAGATGAATGGGGCAGTTGAAGCTGCTAATAAGAACATTAAGAAGATTGTACAGAAGATGACTGTTACTTACAAGGATTGGCATGAGATGTTACCATTTGCTCTTCATGGTTATCGTACCACAATACGTACTTCAACAGGGGCAACCCCATTCTCCTTAGTCTATGGTATGGAAGCAGTTCTGCCCATTGAAGTTCAGATCCCCTCCTTGAGAATTATGAAGGATGCAGGCTTGGATGAAGATGAGTGGATTCAGACTCGACTGGACCAGATAAATTTGATTGATGAGAAGAGGTTGGCAGCAGTTTGTCATGGCCAGATGTACCAGAAACGAATGATCAAAGCTTTTAACAAGAAAGTTAAGCCAAAGGTATATCAGGCTGGTGACTTGGTAATCAAGCGTATCATATTACCACAGGGTGATCCTAGGGGCAAGTGGACTCCAACATATGAAGGACCATTTGTAGTCAAGACAGTATTCTCAGGAGGTGCCATGATACTGACTACAATGGATGGTGAAGACTTCCCACAACCTGTAAACGCAGACATAGTTAAAAAATACTACGCATAAAAAGAGACCCGCTAGGTTGACAGGCCTAGGCAAAAATAAGGGCATCCCGGCAAACCAAAAGGGTTTGGGCAAAAATTAGGGATATATATAAAAAGATGTACACCCGGCAAGTCGAAAACCTGAAAAGGCGGCTTGGGCAAAAAAGGGTATCCCGGTGGATTGAAAACCTGAAAGGGCAATCCAGGCAAAAGTTAGGGATTAAAGCGTATGACTATGTCTCGTTTGGATCACCCAGGAAACTGCAACCAGTTGTACTACTTATTCAAGCTCGAACAGATAAAGCTCAATCCAATCATTTCTGTCTCAACAGCAAGAAGATGAGATACTTGAGTGGCAATATTAGAATTGAAACTCAATAGGATTGTTTCCCACATAGCTGATTTCTTTTTGTAAAACTTTATGGCAAAATCCTCTTACTAGGGTTTATGTCTCCTTGTACAAACTTACCCGTGTATGGGTCACTTTTGATATAAATAAATTCCATCTTTTGAATCCAGATTTACTTTTACCCTATTTACCTAAGCGAAACGTCCATTGGTTGTGTTTGAATGTATGTATGCTTTTGAATATGATTAATGTTTACCAGAAATACATGTATGCTCTTAATATGATTAATATTTACCAGAAATGCATGAAAATGCAGTAATAGTATTTACTAAGGACGAACGAGGGAAGGATTGCAACGAAGCTTCGCCGGTTCATCTTTACAAAACAATCACAAAACTCTCAGTAGGACTAATCCATCTTCATAAAGTCTCATCTCCTCTGGAATTTATATCCATCTCTTTTATCCTCATACGGATATTCGGGAAATTACGTTCCAATAAGGGTACGACGAACGAAGACGGGATGTTATGCTTATCCTACTACCAAACGAAGACGGGAGGTTATACATACCTTACTATCCCCAGCAATACGGGAGGTTGTCTATTCCCTGTTATCCTCAGCAGACGGAGGGTTTTATATTCTTCAGCAACGAATCGGGATTTATTTTCCCTGGCCAGCAGTTATTATACGAAGATATCCAGACGCTTCCGGCAGTGTCATATCATACATACATCATTTACATCATACCATAACATACATATCTATAGATACATAGTACATTACCTAAGTGCATCATGTCATACATACAGCATAAACTAATGTTATTATACAAAAGCTATCTTGTTTCAGGTTAATTATCCAACAAACAAACTCATGATCTTTGGGACTGCTTTATTGTAACCTCAGGGTTACTTTATCCTCCTGATGAACTTCTTATTACTTTGGGACTGCTTTATTGTAACCTCAAGGTTACTTTATCCTCCTGATAGCATCTCATGACTTCAAGACTGCTTTAGAGCTATTCATTGCTCTATCCTCCTGAAGCCATCTAATTATTTCAAGACTGCTTTAGAGCTATCCATTGCTCTATCCTCCTGAAATCATTATTTCAAGACTGCTTTAGAGTTATCATTATTGATTGCTCTATCCTCCTGGAAATCACATTATTACTTCAAGACTGCTTTAGAGCTATCCATTGCTCTATCCTCCTGAAGACCTATCACATTAGTATTTCAAGACTGCTTTAGAGTTATTCATTGCTCTATCCTCCTGAAATCATCTCTTCAAGACTGCTTTAGAGCTATTGATTGCTCTATCCTCCTGAATCATATTATTATTTCAAGACTGCTTTAGAGTTATCATTATTAATTGCCCTATCCTCCTGAAATCATATTATTTCTTCAAGACTGCTTTAGGGTTATCATTATTGATTGCTCTATCCTCATGAAGACATGCTGCTTTGCTCCAGATTCCTGACAACTCTCATTATACTACTGAAGAACTTTCCCCTAGTGGCATCTTTAAGCCCACTCAATCATATTCAACCAATCATCAATATCACTCTATGCACTGGTGAGTGCAAATTTTTGGGCTTTTGTGTTCAATCCCCTTCAACCTTCCAGGTCATGACTGGCAAATATACCAATCTAACCCCTCAGGTTTCAGAAAATTGAACAGGGGCAGCTGTTGCACCCCAAAATTTGCCCTCACAATACAAGACTTTGTGTTCTAAGAAGGTTCACAAGGTTCACAAGTTCCCCAACACTTGCATAACCTTTCATGAGGTTCATGAAGTCTACAAGTCACTTCTTGAAGGTTCACAAGGTTCACAAGCTTCTCAACATTTAAAAGACCTTTCATGAGGTTCATGAAGTCCACAAGTTACTTCTTGAAGGTTCACAAGGTTCACAAGTTTCACAAAGATTACAAAGCTTCCCTGAGGATCATGAGGTCTACAAAGTCACTTCATGAGGTTCACAAGTTCCCCAACACTTGCATAACCTTTCATGAGGTTCATGAAGTCTACAAGTCACTTCTTGAAGGTTCACAAGGTTCACAAGCTTCTCAACATTTACAAGACCTTTCATGAGGTTCATGAAGTCCACAAGTTACTTCTTGAAGGTTCACAAGGTTCACAAGTTTCACAAAGATTACAAAGCTTCCCTGAGGATCATGAGGTCTACAAAGTCACTTCATGAGGTTCACAAGATTCACAAGCTTCACAATACTTCCCATGAGTATCACAAGACATTTTATGAAGGTTCACAAGGTTCACAAAGTTCACAATTGGTCAAAGAAGTTGACAATTCCCTCAGACAATACACCTCCTAAGCAGTGCATCCATAACTAGGGTTTTGACTTTAATCAGGCTAGATGGACTTCCAATACCTCAAGTGAGTTTCATGACATCTTATATGTGTGTAAGAACCTCCATGTCAAGTTTCAAGACTTTTCTCAAAAGTTTGCTCAGTCAGATGATCAGATAAGTCAAAATCAGTCAGTGCAGTTAAAAAGTCAAACTGAAGTCAACTGTGGTCAAACCAAAGTCAAACTTCATGATTTTTTGCCAACATCAAGTATATGAAGTAAAATTCATCATTTGATCAAGGGTTGATCATGATTCATCAAGGAGATTCCAGATCATCAATAATCAGGAGTTTCTAAATTAGGGTTTCCTCAGTAAAAGTCAACTGAACTTTGACCAGCCATAACTTTCACATACTTCATCACCAAGTCTCCATCCAAAGCTCATTTTGAAGGAAATTGAATTCTATACAACTTTGATGTTGAAAGTTAGGCCCAAAAATGCTTCATTTGAAAGATATGATCTAAGACATTATAGGTCATTTCAAAAGTCAACAAAAAGTCAACAACTTCAAAAGGGCATAACTTGAGATTGGTAAATGGTATGGACCTGAAACCAATGGGGTTGTTTAGAGGACTCTTCAAGCTTTCTAAAAAGTTCAAGAACACCCTCATACCCTTAAAATTGAGGGAGATGTGCCCTTGCAAAGTTGGGCAATTTTGTGATGGTTTATGTTGAAAATGGAGGCTTAGAAGTATTTCTTTCCAAATGGGCTGCCTAATTTATGACCCAATCCATCTCATAACATGGTGCACGACCCAATTGACCAAAGTTCATCATTTTTATTATTTTTTATTTATTTATTATTGATTTAATTCATAAAAATCATTTTAAATAAATAAAAAATATGAAAATCTATTTTTGGGTGAAGATTTTGTTTCTAGAAATTCATAATTATTGATTGAATTAGAATGAGAAGGAAATCATGTGATCTCTCCCAAAATAGCAAGACCTTATGATCAAATATTCGAAATTTACACAATGATCTTTTTGAATATTTTTTGGATCAAATATCCACATAACACATCAATGTTTCTGACCTAAATCCATCACACATATATACTGATCACAAACCCTAGCTCATACACGAATTTGCAGCAGCCTAGAGGTGAGTTCAAAAGCACAAAAATCCATCCAAAAGTAAGAATCGGTTTTTGAGTTTGAGAGCTTTAGAAGGTAAATTGAGAACATAGACATGTTCTTTGATCATCCATGAAGTGAAATCATCCATCATACGCATCCAATATGCCTCATGTTGTTAAACCCGAGCCATCCTTGTTCTTGACTTTTTCTTTTTCGATTACCATAGTTCACTGCATTTAAATGAATTTTGATTGTCTAATGATGTTCATGGTGTTGTATGGATTGATTCTGGGCAGGAAAACTCAAGAACCAATGCCTAATTCGTGAGAAGCCATTTTTAGGGTTTTAACCTAAGTTTGGGGATTTTCGGTTAAGTGGATATAAATTGATTTTAAAGACATAGAATTGATCGTGTGAATGTTTGGATCATGATGCTGGTTTCAATTTTGCAAAATCATACCGTTTCGTTGCTTGTTGAGTTTTACAGGTTTTGCTAGGGTTTCGTTTTCGCAGGAAAAGTCCTAGGAGAAATCGCAGCAAAATCTGAAGGATGAGAGGTTGAAGATGATGTCTCCCGCGCGTTTAATGAATTCAAATTATTCATATAATATTTTATTGATTGTTTGTTATTTATTATCACAACTGTGTGGTTGTCCCAGTGGTTGTTGGCTTGGTCCTGGACGTGTGAAGCCAAAGGGCAGGGGTTCGATCCCTGGCTTTTGATCATATTATTTCTTTTTTTCCAGGGATTAAGTGAATATCATATATTATGTATTATTCTCATTCAGTTATCAGGTGGGCTCTTCCAGCCGGGTGGTGAGGTGCGCGTTTGTGAATATAAAGGTCCTGGGATCAAATCCCACCCCAGGCCTTTTGTTTTCATGATTTTTTTGGATTTTTCACAACAAAGAACAAAGCCATTCCTTCTCTCTATGATGGCATGCGCAGGATGTTGCTCCAGTGGTAGAGTTTGCTGCTGGCAGTCATAGGGTGCTGGGTTCAAACCCCAGCCCCACCAGGTTCTTATTTTCTCATTTTTTTCTTTTATCTTCTTTTCAATTTAATTAATATTTTATGTTAAAATAAATTAAAAAATTGTGTTTAGAATTTTGCATGTTATAAAGTAAACCCTAAAAAAAAAATATATATAAACCCTAATTCATTTTAAAAAAAAAAAAACCTAATTCTTTTTTTAATAATCTTATTTTCTTCTAATTCCTAATATAAGTATAATTTTTCATAAACTTTTGTAAATATAGTTATAATTCAAATTAATTTTCTTTTAATGTTTAGAGATAATTTAATTATATTTTTGTATATGGTTAAAAATAATTTGTAAATATAATAACTAATAGAATTAAGTTTTAAATATGATATTTAAAATCTATCTTTTTCATATAATATGTATATAAATATGAATATATGTTTATAATAGTTAAAATTTTGTAATTATAATATATTAAAAATTATTTAGTTATGTATGTTAATTTCTTTTATTATTTTTGGTTTTTATTATCACTATTAATTATATTGTTACTAATTTTGCTTATTATAATTTTATTAATCTTTTAATTAATTCTTATTACTAATCATATTATTACTTATATTCTATTTTTATGTTTCCTAACCTTGTTTCTAATTGTTATTATTATCACTAATCCATTTATAATTCAATTATGTTTATTTTATTAATCTTGATTATTCTTATCACTAACCCCTTTATTATTTATATTTTATTGCTTATTATTTAATTTATTATTTTATTATTATTATAATTTTGTAATTGTTTCTCGGTTGTAATTTTGTAATTATTTTAACTATTTTGCTATGGTTAGTAATTAGGGAGTGTAAACAACATGTATGCAATATTAAAATAAATTTAGATAATTTTTAATCAAAGATAATTAAATTAAACACTTCACACACGTAAGTCGATTTTAATCGCCGTCTCACTTTCTAAGGGTATCCCTCTCGTTGCCTACGAATAATGGTTAAGTGGGGTGTATAAAGTAAGTCCCTCAAATAGAAAATCATCAAAGTCCCTTATGGTTGCCTTTACGAATCGAGTCCCTTTCGAAAAATGATGATAGTCCCTCCAGTTTGCTTATTACACCCCACCATTGCCTTAAAAATCAAATTGTCCCTCACATGTCCCTTAACATCCAAAGTAAGGACTACCTACTCCATTATAGTAGGGATAGTCTTACTAAGGAAAGAATAAAGAATAAGAAAAGACCTTAAACATTAGGGTAGATTACTCCTAGATACTTGCTCACTTCAAAAAATCTTCCGAACACTTAACATTTTCAAACAAATTTTCAAACAAGTTTTTTTACACATCCATACACGGATTATTATTAAACTATTCTGAAATTTTTTGCTATTCACACACTACACTTTCAAAATAATTCAAAAGTGAGCTTAAGTACCTAAGAGCCCATGGATAACCATGGATGAAAAGGGTGCTAACACCTTCCCTTTTCATAACTTACCCCCCGGACCCAAAATAATTCTAAGGTCTTTCCTGTTCTTTTATAACCTTTCCTTATGGATAAAATAAAAGTCGGTGGCGACTCTTGCTATCCGCAACATTGTTTAAAGTCAGTTCACCGGGTTACACGCGCTATCTTGATTTTCTACACTATTTCGACAATATAACCCACTGTCAAGATCTGCAACCAGGCATGCACTGTCTTGACCCTCTTTTAGAATCTGTGTAACCACACGCTGTCTCGACTCTGATTTTCAAAATCCGTATAACCATATGCTGTCTTGATTTTGCTCTTCAAAATCCATATAACCATACGTTGTCTTGATTTTGAAAATGAAATAACCATTCTAACAAGTAGACATGTATTTCAAATAAAAGATCCACTGGGCTGGATCACTATCAGAATTCATATAACAATATGTTGTCTTGACTCTGGTCTTCAAAATCCGTATAACAATACGCCGTCTTGATTTTGAACTTCAAAATCCGTATAACAATATGTTGTCTTGATTTTGATTAAAATATGTATGTTGTCTTGACTCCGCCTTGGAATTCGTACCTCTTCAAAGATCTATCCATTGGGCTGGACAGAGATACATTCTTGCAAGGGAAACTTCTTGTTAGCACTCCACTGGGGATGAAAACGTCTTGGGTGACATTGTGTTGAGGAAATGAGATCACATTTTCTGTTAATAACCACCTCTTGCTGGGGAGTAAAAACGAACACTGAATCCATCTCGAAAACCCTTGTTGGGGATAACCATCTGCTGGGGAGAGATAAGAACAAAATTGCATCTTAGCATGCGCTGTTTTAATTCACCATGTCTACCAAAACTAAATTGGCGACCTCTAGGGGAAAGATTCAATCATTAGGCTGAACCCCAATCGCACAACTTTGCGGGGAAATGACAAACTTCCAACTCGGCTGGGGAAACAATCTGCCAAGACCTGACTGGGGAGAGAGCTCTGACAATTCTAACTCTGTGGGGAAGACAATGCACTCAGCTACTCGCTGGAAATGAAAACTCCTCTTAGGGAAGAGAACTGTTCAACTGATCTCGAAGTTTTGCTGGGAACACTGCTTGCTCTAACTCAGTTGGGGAAGATTCCACTTTAACTCTACTGAGGATGTTGGGTATCACCCTTCTTTGTTGGAGATAAGAATTGTAAAGCCTTTCTCAATGGGGGAGGAACACTCTGCTTGGGGAATGTTGGCTGATAACATTTTCTTGCCGACTGCAAACCTGCAACAACAAAGTGTACACATATGCCCCGGGGAATTGCATGGAATGAGTCAATCATCCCATATCACCAAACATTCAAAGTGATTTTAAATGTTTTCTCTTCACATGTCATTCATAAATCCAACTCGTTTAAATGAAATATTCTTTTATCAAAAGTTCAGGACATTTTTGCAAACAAAGCAAGTAAAAATAAAAACAAGGATAAGGATTTTTGACTGAATATTCTTTTATTTATGAGCTTCTGAATAGGAGAAAATTTACATCAGGAAGCAATTACCTGGAAAGAGGTAATCACTGTAAACTGAGAAAATAAACTATCCTAATGGCAATGCGCACGACATTCCAATGAGTTTCCATTCTGCTATGACCAGTATGTCTTCAAGATTTTCCGTTCCGGCCTTTGCTTTCTGAAGAAGAATATTTGACCGATTCCTACCCTTCTGAGATTTCCAAGTTAACTGAGACGATGACGTGGTATAGATTACCCAGATCGCAATCATTCTCTTATTCCCTTATTTTACGTGGACCGTCCTTTCGGGTTTTCAGTCCACCGGGATACCCTTTTTGCCTGAGCTGTCTAATGCGGATTTTCAACTCACCGGGTGTACAATTTTTTATTATATCCCTAACTTTTTCCCGAGCTTTTTATTTTGTTTTAGCTCGCCGGGATGCCCCTATTTTTTCCTGGACTTTTTTTCTGTTTTTTGTCCAGCGGGTCTTTTTATGCGAAGTATTTTTTAATTGCGTCTGAGTTAACAGGGGACTGAAAGTCTTCGCCATCCATAGTAGTGAGTATCAGTGCTCCACCAAAGAAAACTTTCTTTACTATGAACGGACCTTCATAATTCGGAGCCAACTTTCCCTTGTGATCTGAACCTGGAGGAATGATTCTCTTGAGTATAAGCTTATCAACTTGATATTCCCGAGTGTGTACTCGCTGATCAAATGCCTGCTTCATTCTCCTCTGATAAAGCTGACCATGACATACAACTGCTAATATCTTTTCCTCAATTAAGCATAACTGGTTATATCGGGCATGCACCCATTCAGCCTTGTCAAGCTTGATGTCCATCATTACTCACAAAGAAGGAATCTCGACTTCAATAGGTAAGATTGCCTCCATACCATATACTAGGGAAAAAGGAGTTGCCCCAGTAGACGTCCTGGTTGACATTCGATACCCATGCAAAGAAAAGGGTAGCATCTCATGCCAATCTTTATAGGTGACGACCATTTTCTACACAATCTTCTTGATATTCTTGTTTTCCGCCTTGACCGCGTCGTTCATCTTTGGCCGGTAAGGAGAAGAATTGTGATGTTGGATTTTGAAGTCCCGACACAGCTCTGCTATCATTTTATTATTCAGATTGGAACCATTATTAATAATGATTCGCTCGGGAACCCCATATCTGCAGATAATGTCTTTCTTCAGAAATCTAGCCACCATCTGTCTGGTGACATTGGCATAAGACGTTGCTTTGACCCATTTGGTGAAGTAATCGATTGCGACCAATATGAAAAGATGGTCGTTCGAAGCAATAGGTTCTATTTTTCCAATCATGTCAATTCCCCACATGGAAAAGGGCCAAGGAGATGACATGACGTTGAGCGAGCTTAGAGGTACATGCAATTTGTCAGCATAAATCTGGCACTTGTGACATTTTCGGGCATATGAACAACAATCTACATCCATTGTTAACTAGTAATACCCCGATCTCAACAACTTCTTTGCCATTGCATGCCCCCTACATGGGTACCAAAATATCCCTCGTGGACTTCTTGCATTAACAGGTCTGCTTCGCGTCTATCCACGCATCTGAGCAGGACCATGTCAAAGTTTCTCTTGTACAGAACACCGTATGCGTTTAAGAAGAAACTAGCAGCAAGTCGCCTTAAGGTCTTCTTGTCATTGGAAGATGCCCCAGCTGGATATTCTTTACTTTCTAGAAAGTGTTTGATGTCATGATACCAGGGCTTATCATCATATATTGCGTCTACAAAGAACACATAAGCAAGTATATCAAGCTTGGAGATGTCAATCCTGGGGACATAATTCCAACACATCACTTTTACAGACGAAGAGAGCGTAGCCAGTGCATCGGTAAACTGATTTTCATCACGTGGTATATACTGAAGCTTAACTGTTGTGAAGAACGTCAACAACCTTCTAGCATAATCCCTGTAAGGAATTAAATAATCTTGGTGTGTATACCACTTGCCGGTAATTTGATTGATCACGAGAGCTGAATCTCTGAATATATCGAGGGCCTTAATCCTAAGATTAATAGCCTACTCTATTCCCATTATGCAAGCCTCATATTTTGGAGGCGAATGGAAAATGAACACCTTCAGGAGTAATTAAAACAGCACCAACTCCGTGCTCATTGATATTGACAGCCCTATCAAACATCAATCTCCATTTGGATTCAGGGTTTGGCCCCTCCTCCAGAAGTGGTTCCTCGAAGTCCTAAGCTTTGAGGTACATGATATCGTCATCAGGGAAGTCAAATTTCATGGGTTGATAATCATCCTCAAGAGGTTACTGTGAAACATAGTCTGAGAGCACACTTCCTTTGATGACTTTTTGCGAAGTGTATTGAATGTCGTACTCTGTCAGCACCATTTGCCATCGTGTAACCCTTCCAATTAATGATGGTTTCTCGAAAATGTATTTGACATGATCCATTTTTTAAATTAATAGGGTAGTGTGGGTCAATATATACTGTCTCAGTCGGCGAGCAGCCCATGCCAAAGCGCAACAAGTTTTCTCGAGCAGTGAGTATCGGGATTCACAGTTGGTAAATTTTTTGCTAAGTTTGTATATTGCATGCTCTTTTCGACCAGACTTGTCATGTTAGCCTAGAACACACCCCATTGATCCTTCTAGCATTGTCAAGTACATGATGAGTGGCCTCCTCGGAACCGGAGGCATCAGGATTGGAGGTTCCTGCAAGTATTCTTTAATTTTTTCAAAAGCCCTTTGATAGTCTTCGTTCCACATGACCGCTTGCGGTTTTCTTAACAATTTGAATATTGGTTCACATGTAGCTATGAGGTGAGATATGAACCGTGCGATGTAGTTCAATCTACCCAGGAAGCGATGCACTTCTTTTTCAGTTCGCGGTGCAGGAATATCTTGTATTGCTTTGACTTTTGTAGGATCTACCTCAATCCCTCTCTGACTCACAATGAAACCCAACAGTTTCCCGGAACGCACCCGAAGGTGCACTTGTTAAGATTTAACCTCAGACGATACTTTCTCAATCGTTCAAAAAACTTCTTGAGGTTTACTAGATGCTCTTCTTCGTCTCGGGACTTGGCAATCATGTTGTCCACATAACATTCAATCTCTTTGTGGATCATATCATGAAACATAATCACCATTTCCCGCTGATAGGTTGCCCCGATATTCTTCAAACCAAAAGGCATGACCTTATAGCAAAATGTACCCCAAGGGGTGATGAACGTTGTCTTCTCCATGTCTTCCGACGCCATTTTAATCTGGTTGTAGTCGGAGAAGCCATCCATGAAGGAAAAAACCGAGAATTGAGCCGTATTATCAACCAATACATCGATGTAAGGTAATGGGAAGTCATCTTTTGGGCTCGCTCTATTTAAATTCCGGTAATCAACGCACATCCGGACCTTGCCGTTCTTCTTCGGTACTGGCGCAATATTAGCTTCCCATGGTGGATAACTAGTTACGGCAAGGAACCCAGTGTCCCATTGCTTCTGAACTTCTTCTTTAATCTCTATCGCCATGTTAGGACGAGTTCTACGAAGATTTTGCTTAACAG
The DNA here is from genome assembly GCA_963966055.1 of Lathyrus aphaca. Classification (NCBI taxonomy): domain Eukaryota; kingdom Viridiplantae; phylum Streptophyta; class Magnoliopsida; order Fabales; family Fabaceae; genus Lathyrus; species Lathyrus aphaca. The sequence goes on along the minus strand of OZ014522.1, from coordinate 157,754,213 downwards.
GAGGGCAGTCTTCCCTTAGTGGCAGCTTATGCATCACAATGTCTGTATCTAAACCTGGCATATCTTGGTATGACCAAGAAAAGATGTCCACATATTCTCGAAGTATGCCAATTATCTCTTCTTTTACGCTGGCCTGCAGACTGGCCCCAGTCTTAATTTGCTTCTTTGTGTCTTCTGTTCCGATGTTGACAACTTCAATCTCTTATTGATGAGGCTGAATCACTCTTTCCTCTTGTCTCAATAACCTGGCCAATTCTTCAGGGAGTTCACAGTCTTCCTCAACCCCTTCATCAACTTGGTAGATTGGATTATCGAAATCATACTTGGTCATAGAAGAAGAGTTATCAAAGAAATCCGAATGATTGGTTCTGCACAAGTGATGTGCTTATTTCAGAATCTGTTTTTATGAAAATCAAAACAAAAGAAAAGCATTGCCATTTTTATTGTTTTTTGTGAAATATTTTAAAAAGAAAGAAAGGCAACATAGTTTGAATGAAAAATTTCCTTTATTCATGATAAAATAAACTGCATAAAATGCAAGGAGACCCTACAATCCATACACCTTGGGCATAGTACGGGACTTAACATGCGTATGATAATGAAAAAAACAAGGAAAATTACTCTGGCAGACAAGTGACTTGGACGAAGTCTTCTGCAAACCAGTTCTTTAACTCTTCCCTTGAGACACACGGGCGCACCCAGTTGTCGAGATCACAATCACTATCAGCATCATCTTCGACAACACAAACTTAATTTGGGTCAATCACCCCCCATTTGAGAAACTGATTACTCTGCTATGAGATCCTGTTGCCTGCCTCGAGACATAGCCTATCCCAAACTTGTCTTCTTTTTTATCAACCTGGACCAACTTGCCCCAGCCTTGGGCATTTCCAGATTCAACTACTTCCCTGGCCTATTTTTAGGAAGATATAGAAGTTCCTACTCTCTCATTTATCTTGGTTGCAGAGTTGGGAGCAACTGCACTGACGTTCACAACTTCAAAGGCTTGGCATAACGTTTCATGGATCTCCCCATCCATTTCAACGTATTTGAATGTAGACAAATGGCTGATGAAGATATTCTCTTCCCCACACATGGTAACCACTTGACCATCAACAAAATATTTCAACTTCTGATGCAAGGTTGAAGTCACTACGCTTGCAGCGTGGATCCACGGACGTCCCAGAAGACAACTATAAGTTGGCTGGATATCCATGACATAGAATGTGCTCTTGAATACCTGTGATCCTATCTACATTGGCAACTGAACCTCACCAAAGACCGATCTTCTAGAACCATCAAAGGCTCTCACCACTAGGTCACTTGGTCTCAGAATTATCCCATCTACCTCCAACTTCATCAAAGCCTTTTTCGGAAGTATGTTCAAATAAGAACCAATATCAACCAACACATGAGATAACACAACACCCTTGCACTCCATAATGATGTGCAAGGCCTTGTTATGATTTCTCCCTTCCGATGTCAAGTCTCTATCTGTAAAACCCAGTCCATGACTGGCATTGACATTTTCAACCACAACTTCAAGTTGGTTTATAGTTATCTCCTATGGAACATAAGTCATCTATAGAACCTTCAATAATGCCTCCTGGTGTGCTGAAGAGCACATAAGTAAAGACAATATCGAAATCTTTGACGATTTTTGATTCAACTGCTCAACCACTTTGTAATCACTCTTTTTAATGATCCGCATAAATTCTTCGACCTCCTTCTCTAAGGTACTCTGCTCTTTTGACGGAGTCACCACTTCTTCTGTAGCTACCTGCTTCCCCTTAGCCCGTGCTGCAGCTTCAACTTCTGTATTTTTCCGGATAGTTTGTGGAGCAAAGAGCCTTCCACTTCTGGCAAACCCACATACTCCTCCAACATTTACAACACTTGGATCTATAACAACTGGAGACTTATCTTCAACCTTCTGCCCCTGAACATACATATCCATGCCATAGTGCCATGGAATCGCTCTTTCACTTTCGTAGGGTACATGTCCAGGAACCGTGATGGTTATAGGGCTTATTGTAATAGGCATTGCCTCTTGTGGTATGTAGATAGTAACTGGTGCTGGTTGAGAAGGCATTTCCTATGGAGTAAAATATATAGTGACAATAGACACATCGTCGCTTTGATTGTTTATCTTATCAAATTGCAGCAAGCCTTCATCAATCAAAGCTTGGATACCCATTTTCATCTTATTACACCCATTCTCAGAAGTCTTACAACCTTCACAATCTTCACTACATCCAGGAAACACATGGCCTTTCAACAATCTCTCCTTTACAACAGACAAAGGAGTCTTTACTTCATTAACATTCAGAATCAAATTCAAAACTCTTCCTTCTTCAATAACATTGATCCTTTCCCCTCCATGATTGGGCATAGGGTTGGCATTAACATTTGGTGGTGGTGCAAAGTTGATGGCTTTTGAGTCTATCAAATCCCGGACTTTCGGCTGTAAAGCTCAGCACTTTTCGGTTGTATGCCCCGGGGCACTTGAATGAAAAGCACATCTGGCGTTAGCATTGTAACCTGGTGGTGGAGAATCCCCAGTGATGGGTTGTAGAGTCCTTAACTGAATCATGTTCATATCCAATAATCTTTGAAACAGTGCAGTATATGTCATCGGAATGGGCTCAATGACACGATCAGATTGGCACGAACGCTGTTGGTAAGGTCTTTCTTGACGCCGATTCTGTTGTTGTGGTTGGTGTTGCTGTTGATGTTGTGGACTAGGGCCTGATGGAATAGTGACTGCAACCACCTAACCATAGTAATTCTGACGACCCGGCCACAACCTCTATTGTAAACAACATTAGTCTCACCTTCCCTCCTTCTCTAGGGACCAGCAAAGGGCTTTCTCCCTCCAGCTGAGCTACTAGCACCAGTATCTTGAATCTTCCCCATCTTTAACAAATTTTCCACTCTTTCTCCAGCAATGACAAGATCTGTAAACTTGGTAGCTGAGCAGGAAGCTAGACGATCGATAAATACCCCTTGTAGAGTACTCATGAATATATCAACCATTTAGCTCTTTAGCAACGGAGGTTGCACTCTTGCCGCTAATTGGCGCCACCTCTGGGCGTACTCTTTGAAGCTTTCCTTAGAATTCTATGACATGCTCTGAAGCTGTGTACGGTTTGGAGCCATGTCCAGGTTATATTGATAATGCTTGACAAAGACTTCAACCAATTCTTTCCAGCTCCTGATAGAGGTCCTACTTAGCTTCATGTACCATTCTTGGGATGCCCCGATGAGACTATCCTGAAAAGAGTACATCCACAGCTTTTCATCATCGGTATGAGCAGCAATTCTACCGACAAAAGACTGCATATGGGTCCTTGGACAAGAAGTACCATTGTACTTGTGAAAGGTGGAAGCTTTGAACTTGTGGGGAATTCTCACCCCGGGAACAAGACACAAGTCAGTGATATCGAATCCCAAATAATTCTGGGAATGAAGTGACCTAATTTGTTCACCCATTTCCTCGAAATGACGATTCACCTCAGTACCCTATCCTTCCTGTCGCTCCCGGGATTTTCATCCTACTACAAACGCGAAAGTGGCGCGGAAAAGGTAGAGTCGCCAGCCAGGCATTTTTATCCCGAAAGAATGGGAAAGGTAATGCTGCACAAACCTGAGGAAGAAGGAAAGGACAAGGTCCTGCGAACCAAAGATCTGGGTTCGGGAGTCGGTTACGAATTGGGAAGGTATTAGCACCCCAATCCGTCCGCCGTACCCGACGGGATCCACGTTCGCTTGTTTTGTTTCAAAGGGTGAGAAAAATATGTTGCTGAATTAAACTGCTACTGGAACTGGAATGGGAATGAGAAGGGAACTGGAAAAGAGAACAAAAAGAAAGAATGGGGGAAATGTAGGGAAAATAAAGAATGTGCTCGAACGGGCCCTACCCCGCTGCCTACGTACCTCATCGGGATAATGAGGATCAAAGTCGACGTAGTTCGCCTAACTAAGGCGGGAACTATTTTGCGTTTTTTAGGATGACGTTGCCATAGCACTAGCTCAGGTGTTACCGGCTCTGACTCGAAGGTGTTTACCGTATCACTATTTGAACTGTCGAGGCAAGTCGCATTCGTCTGTAAAGATTAGGAGATGAGAGGAGAAGACACGATGTCTTTGTTGATTGTCTTTTATGAGAAGTGTTTTGGAGTTTGTTTGTGAACATTCTCATACTAAGACTTATCCATCATGGCAGGGACTTACACCTCGCCCCGAAACAGGACGTGTATAAGAACTCCGCAACAAAGTCTCGTGTCGTACAAGAACATTCAACATTTATTAAGTATTTTATTGTTTTTCTTTATGAGATGAGATAGAATGACTCAAGTCGGAAAAAAGACAAAACTAAGGGGGACTAAGACCAACCCTAAGTTATTTATTATGCACAAAAGGGAGATCCTAAGGATTTGTGAGGTTTTCTAATCCTAAGGAAGAAAAGGAAAAGAAAGAATGAAAAAGGATGCAACTTACTTCATAAGGAAGATAAGTTGATCCTAACAAAGTGGGAAATCCTACCAAACACAAATATGAAAGAAAGGAAATGAATTAAATGCATAAAGAAAATGCATAAAAAATAAAGGATAGGGTGAAGGAAACTTACCTCAATCTTCCCCTCTACAAAACAAATGTTAATGTGCATTTTTATTAAAAAGGAATGAGGTAAACACATACCAAACAAATCCTAAGGCAACTTGGACCTAAACTAGACTCAATCTTAAGTTTAAGGGTGCCTACACTATGCTAAACTAAAATTCAGCAATTATTTACAGCACTCAAATACACAATCAGCTATGAAAACAATGCATAACACAAACCAACTTTTTACAGCCAGCATGCAGCATGAAAAGGTAGGTGTAAAAGGTCAAATACAACATACAAACAAACAAACAACATACATTTTACAGCACCTATATGCAAAAACAGCTATGAAATGCAAAATCCAGATTTGATTATTTTCATTTTTTAATGCACAAACTCAATGAATAATGCACCAACTTGATCATGAACATGCATTTGAACATGGATCATCATACATAATTGAATGAACATGAGCATTTTTTGAAGGATCATGCAAGAATGCATCACATGGTTGATTATGCAACAAGTAATTCACAAAGTGGCACATGAACATGGCATATGAACATGATGATCATTGATTATGAACAATGCAATGTGATAGCTCAACAAGAATACTAAACTCAATGCAAAATTCAGAATTGAATTGATGCGAATAACATGATCAAACATGTAACAAAATGCAACCAAATGCACATACATATATGGCTATGTGAAATGTAACATCCCTTGATACAATGGAATGCAAAGTTATTTAATGCAATGCAAAACATGTAAAAACAGAATTCCACATGATTATTCACATGCCAAATAATGCATAAACATGGCAACAAAATGCAAGAAATCAAGTTATGCACAAAGGAACACAAAAATGCATAATACGTAACATGAACGGAAACGCGTCGAAACGACTCAAAATGGGGGAATGAGCTACTGGGAATGGACCCAAAAATTCCCTAAAATCAATACCTAAACATGTATGAACATAGAAGCACTAGGAAGCAAGATTGAGCAAGAAAATAAGCTGAAAATCCAAAAATGAACAGCGTTAACCGGTTAACCAAATTGGTTAACCCGTTAACGGACCCTGGACAACACTAAAAATGGCCAAAAACGCATGCGTTAACCGGTTAACGCTGAACAAAAAGTGAAAAAAGCCTTTGAAATAAGTGCTTTTGGCCACAATCTTCCTTCTAAACAACCCTAACCCCCACCTAATCATGCTAACACGAATTTCTACTCAATTAGGGCTTATTAGTACATGATAGAATCTATAACAAGCTACAATCCTAACTTCTAATCCATCAAAAACCACAAATCGCAAGCAAAACTTAACGAACACGTATTCAAACATAAGCAATACGAAAAGCACTTAAAGAATGCCGAAATGGCGAGATGAAGAGAATAACATAAAGGAAAAGTGATTTAGATCACCAAACTACGAAGCAGAGAAGTGCTTCGGTGAATGTTGCATGAATCGGAGATTGATCGAAGAGAAAACCAAGAAAACTGCGAAACCGCAAAATAAATGCGTTCTTGATGCTTGAACCTTCGTGTGCTTCCGATAAGTCAAAACCTTCACCAAAATTCAGTAGTTTCTTCTTCCACAATCCACAAAATCAATGGAGGTTGGGGCTAAGCTTCAAGATCTTCAAGTTTCAATGTGAAACTTGAAGAGCTTATTCAAAAAGCTTTTGTGAAAAAAAGGGAAATGGAGGAAAAGTGAGAGAGATAAAGTGATTGTGAGAGAATGAGAAAAGTTGGAAAATTGTGGGAACCCTTTGCATTGAAGTGATTAATGAATATATAGAGGCTAGGCTTGGAGCTAGGTTTGGGAATGGAGTTAGGTTTGGGGTCCAAAAATTAGGCTTGGGATCCAAAATTATGGTTTGGTAGTTAGTTAAGGTTAGGGTTGGAAAAGGAATATTCCTTGAATATTCCTTGGAATATTCCTTGGAACACTCTAGAAGATGGTAGAACATGGTAGAAACATCCAAGGGAAATGGAGTGGAATTGAAGTGGAAAAATAAGAGGGAAAGGATGAAAGGGAATGTGGAAGGAAAGTGGAAGGAAAAGGGAAAGAAAAGGGAGGGAAAGGTGAATTCTTCCCTTTTTTGGTTGGTTAGCTTGAAAGTGGTGTGGATTATTTTTGGGATATTATTTTTCTCTTGAAATCCAATGTTTGGCAAGCCTCGATCGACCACACACCTCATGCAAAGGATGATGAATGATTTATTTATTTATTTTTCAAATGCGATGCAATGATATGCGAAATGATGCAAGAATGAAACGTACACTGCTCGAGGTTGATAATAAATAAGAGGGCAAATTTTGGGGTGTTACACTTCCATATCCTCCAGAATAGTAAACTGGTCCTCCTAACCATCCATTTGAGGAATACGAATATGTTCTGGACCACCACCAGCATTAACAATAACCTCATGTTAAGGGCCACCACCACCGTGAGCACCTGTACCTCTAGGACCTCTACCATTGCTACCATTGCCATCATGATTTCTATCAATCATTTCTTGGAGACGCTCCTGATTCTGATTGATACCAGTTACTAGGGTCATGAACTGGTCCATTCGATTGTGCAGCTCTGCCAGCTCGGTTTGCATTTGATCCATAATTCGGCCTTTGTTCTGTTTAGTTGGATACCTGTGCACTCTTCTTGCAGCAATAATGCCTGGAAATGGAAGACGTTAGAAAACCGCGAATGTACTTGCAAAACAAGAAAGAGGGTGATATGTATGCAATGCAAGCTTTGTACTTTCATTATCAGGCCTTTTTGCCCCAGTTCATGTATCTGCCAAAGGAATCCAGATAAACTTTGAGGAAAATCTTTTGAGATTACTCTCTTCAAAGTTTCTACACCTTTCCAACAACTAGTTTCAAAGCACACAAAAATCAAGAATCTGAAACAACGGCTGCATAGAATAAACAACACCCTAAGGCCGGAGTAACATCCCCGTAAGGTTACAAGTCTTACAGAAACGTAAAATGCAGGAAAATAAACAAGATTCCTGCAACAATCATGTAGGTAATCTGAAATACAAGAAAAATAAGTGAACTAAAACTCTAAACTAAAAGAAGACTTTGACCTTCTCCTGTGAAATCCAGCTCCGTCCTAGCTCTCTTGACATCTGCCATCTCCACGAGGGCTTCATTCAATTGCTGAGAGGTCTCCTTCTGACTCCTATGGGCCATCTCCAATTCCTCTTTCTGGGAAGCAATCTGTAGTTTGTACATATCTTCTTTCTTTTGGTACTCTTCCTGGTCTTGATTCTTGTGCCCTTGCAACCAGGTGAAGGATTGTTGGCTTCTCTAAGAGTCTTCTTAGTCTTCCTGAACTATTCCTCTCTCTTATTATCCATCAGACCTCTTCTCTGAAAGTAGGCTTCTCTTTCCGCAAAAGCTTTCTCCTTAGCCTCCTGGTCTATCAGTATCTTATGCAACTTCTCTTTTAAAGCTGTCTTGGAGTGAGCCATCTGATGATACAAGCTAGTCATTTCTGTATTTTCAACTTTCAACTCCTTTAACTTAGCTTCCAACCTTTGGTAATCCTCCATGGGAAAAGTAGTCTGTATAGCAACAATCTGAGGTGACACGTCCTTTGGATAAAGTGGAGGCTCCACTGAGAAAGGCAATAGTGTAATCCCAACACGATTCTTCAGCCAAGTTGCAAAGGGTTCATACATTTTCGGGTCCACTCTCCCAAATTCCTTCTTCCCCTTATGTGTCCTTATAGCCCAGGCTTGATATGCTTTGATGACCATCTCCTTATTTCCTTCAATAGGGCGATACAAGGATTCAACAATTTCCTCTTCAGATGGATGATCTCTCAAGGGATACCCAAGTTGTATTCTAGCCAACACAGGGTTGTAATTGATCAATCCTTTTCTTCCTAACAAAGGGACATTAGGAAAACCATAACACTTGATGATCACCTCCTTACCCAACACATCTCTGTCACAACCCCATGCTATATCTTTTGTTGTTAACCCCATCAGTCTTCGAGGCCATTTCCATTCACCTTTCAATTCTTTGAACGGCCCTGATTTTGGCAATTTCCTGGAAAACCAATCAACAAAAAGAGGTGAACAACAACTAACAGACCCCCTCTTATCTCATGCTTGTAGTGGACCCCATAATAAAAGTCACCCAGCAAAGTAGGAGCATGATTCCCTTTGAAGAAGATAATTATTGCCTCCATGCTTACAATTCCTTGGTCACTGGGGAATAAGCTAGTCCCGTACACCAATAAAGCTAACAATACACTGAACTTTTCCCACTGAACTTTCTGAGCGTAAGCTAAAGCTTCTTGAATGAGCACATCACATGGAAACCTTTTTCCCTTGCTTTAGTTCAGCCCATGTCTTACCTGACTTTCTGGCAGATGGCACTTCCTGGAAATCTCTCCCTCTTGGAAAACCCTCCCAGAATTATAGTAAGGTTGTCCACCCCTGAAAGGAAGTTGTAACATATTGGAAATCTCTTCCAAAGTAGGAGCCAACACATAATCGGGAAACATAAAGCAGCACAATGGAGCATCATAGAATTATAGCAAGGTGTGTAGAATGTCCTTCTGATCTTCCATATGCTTGTCCATATACCGAAGAATCTATCCGAACCTGGTCTTGAAGTCATCTAAAACCTTGTCATTTATCAGATTTTTCAGTTTGTGTAGGTTCTTTACCTCTGGTTGTGGAAAGGTGTAATGCGCATTATTCTTCCGAGGAACAATAGTAACTCCTGCTATCTGGATGTAAACAGCTAATGGATACTAGAACCGGGTATAAACAGAAATGCAACCTGAGAAATGAAAACACAAAAGATGTTAATGATGCTATGGTATGATGTAAATGCAATGCAAGGCACATATGATCAATCTGGAACTGTCTGGAAACTGGATATCAGAGCTAAGTATTCAGAAACCCCAAAATCCTCTGGATAACAGCCCATATAAGAACTCAGATAGTCACAAATAAATACCAGATCAAGGACCAGAACCAAATAAACTCAAGAACTCCAGGATCAAATTAACCGGATCAGAACACATAAGACCGCAATGATAATGAGGGTATGTTGAGGTCAAGGGTTCCTGCAAACCTGTAAACCCCTTCCATTCTCACGGGTGTGCTCCGGGTCAAACATCACAGACTCTCAAAGCCGAGCAGCAATAATATGTTCACTAGGGAGGTCTCAGCTGGAGTCCGGGAAAACAATCATCCCTTATAAGTCCCCAGCTTCGAGCGCTAAAATCGAGAAATAATAATACATTCAGCCTGTAGGATACAATACCATCGTCATACGACCAGATGCTTCGACTGAGTTCCTATAAGAGAACCAGGCCATCCTATGCAAGTTCCAGGTGGGCCCTCAGGTGCAAATGATAGAATGTGGTCTGCCGCTGTCACCACTGAAGAGGCATGTTTCCACAAGGTTCTCAATGATCGGTCCCCAGCCGCACATAACTATCAAGTTCGTGTAATGAAGTAGAGAAGACCCCTATATCAAGACACTTCCAAGAAGTCGCGAATCTGGGTGTGGACACACTAATACCCCCATGACAAGATGCTATTGGGCCAAAGAGATTTCCCACACTAATCCTAAGGTGCACTCAAGCCAAGTACTTGGCTTATCTCTCAATAACAGTATCACCCCAGTCCCACCAATAAGAAAACCAGTCCAGACAGTCCAGTATATGTATATGATGCATGAAAATAAATACTGAAAACTGTAAATAAAATTGTAAATAAATAAACACCCAAAAGCAAACATCAAACACCCAATAAAACAGAAACACACAAGCGCTAGGAGAGACTCTCAAGGGGAAACCAAAGATTCTGGGTCCGATCCCCAACAAAGTCGCCAACTGTCGCTCCCTGGATTTCCATCCTGGTACAAACGCGAAAGTGGCACAGAAAAGGGTAGAGTGGCCAGCCAGACATTTTTATCCCGAAGGAACGAGAAAGGTAATGCTTCATAAACCGAAGAAAGAAAGGAAAGGAAAAGGTCCTATGAACCAAAGAATTGGGTTCGGGATTCGATTACGACCTGGGAAGGTATTAGCACCCCAGATCGTCCGCCGTACCCGACGGGATCCACGCTTGCAAATGTCGCTCCCGAAGATTTGCATCCCGGTGCAGACGCGAACGGTCGGCGAAAGGAGAAAATGAAGGTGAATTGAATAGAGTCGCCAGCTAGGCATTTTTATCCCGAAGGAAAGGTAATGCTGCATAAACCTAGAAAGAGATGGATAAGACGGTTGCGAACCAGAGAAACTGAGAAAGGGGGTTGGTTACAACCTGGGAAGGTATTAGCACCCAGATTGTCCGTCGTACTCGACGGGATCCACGCTTACAAGATTGTGTTTAAAGGGGTAGTGTATGTGCTATCTGTGTGCAAAAGCTAAGAAATGAAAGTACAAGTGTCAGTGCAAAAAGGTGAATTGCTCAGGAATTAAGGCTTAGAAAAGAAAGCTGGAAGAGGGGGATGACAAAAAGACTTTTGTTCGATAATTGTTAAGTTATGCCTACGTATCCTCTCGTGCAATGAGGAAGTCAGAACACCGTAGTTCGACTCAAAGAGACTGAAAATAAATTGACTGTGAATTGCTTGCTTGCCTATGATCAAGTGTATGACTCGTCTGGCTCGAGTGCTAACTGTCTTGCATTAGACGGAAGAAACAAGTTCTCGTTTGTGAATGAGTGTGATGAGAAAAGAATCCCGAAGGAGACGATTATTGTTTGTTTTTTGTGTTTTCAGTTTTTTATTGTTTTTGGTGTTTTGCATAAGTTAATGAGTTTAAGCCTAAATCAAAGGCTTGTAAACTCATTATATCCTCCCTGATTAGGGATAATGAGCCTACTTAAGTATGAGATAAGCATCTCAACTTAATTGCCGTGATGATGTAGGATTAAGATCATTAACCTACTTGTGATCAATTAGATGTTTTTGGGTTTTTGTTTAGTGATAAGTAATGAGTTTAATCTCTAATCACAGATTAGTGAACTCATTACACAATCCTAATAGAAGGATAATAGATGAGGACACTTAAGCTGAGGAAGATACCTCAACTTAATCCATGGTTAGGGATTAAATTAATTATATAACAAGCCTTCATTAAGTGGATTTTAATTAAGGGATGAGATTAATAAATGGATTTTAAGTTTGTAAGACAACTTGAGGGGGACTTGTCCATTAAACACTAGGGTTAGTCCCTCTTAACCATAAGGAAGAGTTAGAACCCTAATGTAAGGCCCAAGTTACAAGATGAAGTCTTGGTAATTATTAAGGTGATTTGATTAAGAGGTTTAAAAAAATTAAAGGTTTAACACTTAGGTTTAAAGTTATACACTCCATCATAAGAGAAGGATGCAGGCATAACCCTAATTCCAAAGTCCTAAAACTTTAAGAGTTTAGTCTCTGATTATTGAGATGAGAAGAGAGAGTCAAGGGAACTCAAAGGTAAAAAGCTAAGGGGGACTAAACACAAACCTAAACATTAGCATGCTTGGATAGCCTATGTTTTGTGAGGCTTAAGAGAAAAGATCTTCAAGGAAGCCACCAATGGAAGAAACAGATGAAAGGAGGAAGAAGCAGAAGAATAAGTTACCTACTTCCTAAGAAGATAAGTAACTTAAAGGAAGAAAGTGAGAAAGAAGGAACATAAGTGAATTGATTCACTTCAAAGACATGTAAAATTCATATGAAAGGGATAAGAAGAAGTGAGAGGTGAAGGCAAATCCACCTCCCATAATAACTTACCACAAGGTCCTAAAATGGTTAGTATGAATGCATAAGATATAAAGCATAAAAAAATTAGTTGAAATGAGATGAAATGAGATGCAAAGATCAAAGTCAGAAGTGTTTATGCAATGCAAATGGCATATGAGATGATGCAATGTCATACAATGTGCATATGAATGATCATACAAAGATGGGATGTCATGAAAACATACTTAGAAGCTTGAAAACACATGGATGTTTATGAAATGTAATGAATGCAAAACATGGAAAATGAATGAAGAAATGATCAAGTAATGTTCTAACATGTCATACGATGTCTAAGATGACATATGAATGCTTGAAATGTCATGGCAAGTTCATGTGATGATGGATATGCAAGGTGAATGCAAAAGAACATGAGAAATTAGGGTTTTATGAACACATGAGATGCAAATGAGCAAAATAGAAGCATGCAACATGATAAAAATTTGAAATCAAGCTCAAACAAACCCTAATCCCATATTAGGTCAAACCCCAAAGGAGAAGGTCAGAAGCCTAACCTATTGAAAGTTATGATTTTCCTAAGCTTGCTAGGGTTTTTGGGTGATTCAAAAGGAAAAATGCAAATCAAATTGAAAATGCAAGATAAATTCATGAGGAAAATAACCTATAAACTACATGCAATATGTGAAACAATGCAAAAAGAATCAAGTTCAAACTCTTATTGGTTAGGCAGAAATGATTTTTCAAAGTTAGGGTTAAAAATGGTGATTTTAAAGAACCCTAATTCAAAGAAAATTGGGAAATTATGATCGAACCTAAAAAGAAATTTTTATGAAGAGTTTGAAAATGTTTCTAAATGCATTGGAATGGTTCATGATTTTTTTGGTGATTTTTAGAAACCTATTAATTAATTAAAAATAACATTTAAATATTTTAAAAATACTTTTTAAATGCAAAAAATAAAATAAAAATTATTTTTAGGTTAAGAAAATTATTTGAATCAGAAATGTAAAATTTGGGAATTTTTTGATGTTTTTAGCTATTTTAAATAAAATGCACAAAAGAAATGAAAATAAAAATGAAATTAAATGAAATTAAATAAAAGTCAAAGGATCCAAGGGTTGAAATTCAAACATAGGGGGAGAAAGTTGAATGCGCGCACGTTTTGATGGTCAGGATTCAATCTGGAAAAAATTAATTAATTAATCCTAATTAAACTAATTAATTATGAATTAAGATTAATGAAGCAATCTGGACCATCGGCACAAATGAATCTGGGCAGCTAAACCCTAAATTAACCTAATCACTTTCAGATGACCGGAAAATTGCTCCGGTCATCTTCTCCGGTGGATCAAAACCCAAAAATCTTCCCTAGGCAAAATCAAAACCTCTAACCTGCCCAGAAATGACCCACATACTTCTAGCAACTCAAATCAAACATCAAACAACATTTATCATTCATTAACAAGTTGAATCGAAGAAAAATAAAAACGGGACAAACTTTCAGAGACCCATGAAATCCTCATTTCTCCACCATTTTCAGTTTTAAAAAGATCATGATGAACCCCACAACATGTACTTTCATATTATAACAAGAAATTGAAGTTTTGCAAGATTATGTTCTTGAGGTTACCTGAGCAGGTGAACTACAAATGTGAGCTTTCAGAGCCTCCAACTTGTGCAAATGAACTCCTTTGATCCTCCTGAAGCTATTGGGATGCTTAGAATGCTTTGAAAGTGGCTATTTTGAGTGGCTCGATTCTGATATGGCAGAAATGGAGGTTTTGGTTAATGAGGTTTCAGGTCATGGTAATGGTTGCTTTGTGTTCTATGGATGATTTCTGAATGAATGGTGAAAGAATTTTTGAGGTTTGATGGATGGTTTGAGAGAATCGAAGAAAGGAAGGTTTTGGCCAAGTTTGTGAAATCTGATGTTGTGTGTGTTCTGAGCTCATGGCATGCTTAGTTTATGATCTTGAGGCAATCCCTAAACTATTGGAATGAGTCAGAAGATTAAATATGCACTGTGGGAATGGTATGGCTCCATTGGCCAAAAAGTCAAGATTGGTGTACTTGAGGTATGGGCCATGGAAGAGCGGGTTTCTGGGCTTGTCCTACTTCAGCTAGCTTCAAGGAGAGCCATAGGATCATTGTTATACAGCTGGATGGCTTGGATGAAGAGATGTCATGCTTTATGCAATTTTCCAACTTTGGTGTTTCTTGTAAATCAAGCCATGAAATGCTTCAATCCTTGGGCCAATTCTGATCTTTGGATGCTTCCTTGACATGTTGTAACATATTTGTGCACATTAGAAGTCATTTAGAAGCTTGAACATGCCAATATGTAAAATCCCTCTTTGACATGAAACTTGAAATTATGTGATTTTTGCCAACTTTGAAAGGCCATAGCTTGAGTTCTAGGATGAATCAAGACACGTTCTTGTACTTTTTGTAAAGGGAAAGACCTAATCTACAACTTTCATGCCCAAGAATTTTTCATTTGAAGCATTTTTGGTCATGAAAGAGGAGGTTTAAAATGTTTCCCAAAATAGAAAGTTTACATTTCAAGTCATTTCCAAAAATGACAAGTTTGCAATTGGCTCAAAATTCTTCAATCTTGTGAACTTACAACCACTTCTAAGATCAAATAAAGATCATAGAACTTCAATTTGATGAAAATGACCCTTTGGTTCCATTGTTGGGGGCCTCAGATGCCCTGATTTTGACTTAACTTGCTCAAGAAGTTACCTAATGATCAGATGACTTCCACAATGAATTTCTTCATCAAACTTGGTACACATGATCCTTATAGCATATTAATAACATTAGAAACAAGAATGACCAAAAAAATTGGAGTTAAGGCCTCTGAAACCAAAACCCTAATTTTGGTCATCTGTGTAGTGAAAACCCTAGCTCTGCTTCCATGCCTTTGCCAATTCTTGTGATCTCTTGACTTTTATGAACTTTGGGGAGCATATTATGATCATAGAACACACATGGACCCTATTGGAAAGCTTTGAGACCTTTGGGATAGCTCAGATTGATTCTTGGATTGCTCAGATCACAAACCCTAAATGCAGATGAAAATGGAACTATGTAGTGAAGCAAACATTCAATATGAGATAGTATGCTTATGTTAATGAAAAAATGAAAGATCACAAGCCATGGTGTGATAAAGAGTGAGGGAAAATTTGGGGTGTTTACAGCTGCCCCTATTCAAACATGAGTTAACTGTGCAGGGTGCAAGCGCCTGGCTTAGCAGACAAACAAGATAACTTGTGGTTGAATACCAAAGACAGTCCGAAATTTGCACTCGCTGGGTAGAAGAAGAAAAGGGATATAAATTGTAAAAGATGGCATAGCATGATTATCAAATGAAAGCGATGGAGGACGACCATTGAGCAGAGGACGACTGCTGGGGATAAAGTGGTAAGCAAAGCAATGACGGGGACGACCTACAAGCTAGGGAAATAAAGAGACCACGACGGGGACGACCATCAGGTAATAAAACTCTCTGGGGATTAAAGTAATGAGAAAAAGCAATGATGGGGACGGCCACCAGGCTTTTGGAAAGTGAACTAAACAACGATGGGGATGGCCTAGAGTTTAAAGAATAAAGAAATAATGATGAGGGACGGTCATCAAGAGGTGAAGGACGATCACCTAGCAGGGGACGACTGCTACAAATATCACGACATAGGACGAATATCGAATAGAAAAGATCAATGATGGGGACGGCCATCGGATAAGCATGATGAATGACGATCATCAAGAGGTGAAGGACGATCACCTAGAAGGGTACGGCTGCTCTCGGGGTTTATCACGACATAGGACGAATGTCGGATAACAAGATCAACGATGGGGACGACAATCAGATAAATGATGAGGGACAGTCATCAAAAGGTGAAGGATGATCACCTAGCAGGGGACGGCTGCTCTTTATCACGACATAGGACGAATGTCGGATAGAAGGTTCCAATAATGGAAATTCCACTAGGGAAAGGATGAGGGACGATCATCCAAAGGTGAAGGAAGATCACCTGGAAGGGGACGTCTGCCGAAAGCATCACGACATAGGAGGAATGTCGGATAGAAGAAAGTTGTTTTGTTGATGACTTACTGGGTAATGGTAAACACGGACGAATGCTTACGCTTTCAAAAATAAAAGATATAAGTGTTTGACAGTGTGTATAGATTAAATATGTGGACGAGCATCCTTAGAACCACGATACAGACGAATATCGGTAGAAAATAACGCTGACACGTGTTCAAAGATGATGATATGGACGAGTATCAACCAGTTAAGAAAGGAACACGGACGAGTGTTTGATCTGCTGAGGAGTGATATATACAAGATACAGACGGGTATCAAAGACTTCTGTATAAGTGTATAAGTGCTGGTGAATTATGTGTAAGACACGGACGAGTGTCGGGAGATTGGGCAAGGGACACGGACGAGTGTTTGACTTGCTGGGGAAGCATGACACCGACGAGTGTCAAAAGGGATTGAGCAAGGGACACAGACGAGTGTTTGACTTTCTAGGGAAGTATGACACATACGAGTGCCAAAAAGAACATGTATAAGTATAAGCAGACATCTGTTTCGAGGGTGCAAAGGGGATGCTTTGGCTTTTATCTGCACGGGATATGAGTTTTTGCGTATATTGTTTATTGATGGTATTTGCAGGTGACTGGCTCGAACCTGGCTTGTGATAATGCAAATGTTTGATTTTTGCCGTAGTGCTCCGTATTAGACGGAATGCTACGCTTATTTGGTGAATATGATGCGAATGCTATGATTATGCAAAAGAGAAAATGATCCGAAGCTCGGATCCTGCAGGGATAAAGATCTCTGGCTGATATGTTTGGAGAGATAACCCAGCTGGGGAAGAGATCATTGATGGATCTATTCGGAGGGAGAACTCTGCTTGGGGAAATAAATCATTAGTAGATCTATTCGGAGGGAGAACTCTGCTTGGGGATGAGGAAGTTTTAGCAACTCCGCTGGGGATGTGTTTCAGGTATTGCTCTTCCAGGGAGGAAACTCTGTGGGGAATCAGTTCCACCAACTCTGCTGAGGGTGAGAGAAATCTGGTATCTCTGGTGGGGAACAAAAAGTTCTTGGCCACCTTGCTATGGAAGAGGCTGTCGGGCATTGCTCGGGAGATCCTGCTTGAGGGAGAGATGACTTATGGAAAGTAGCATGTTGGGGATTCAATGCTTGATATGCCCCCTGTTGCGAAAGATGGTCTGTACTGATTTCCTGCAACCTGTTAAGACAAAGAAAAAAAACGCGCAGGTGTCCCGAGGTATCCTTAACCGGATTCCATCATAGGAGTTAGATTTTTCTGAAAGTAAAATATTTCCTGCAAGCATTTATTAAAAATGGCTCATATGTTTTATGCAAGTGTTGTATTATGAACTCTGGACATTTTGCAAACGAAACAAAAATGTACAAAACAAAGATGCGACTGAAAACTCTGTTTTTATTAATTTGTGTGCCCTGAATTTGGCAAGTACAGTCAAAAGAAGCGAATCCCCTGAGAGGAGGAGATTGCTGTAAATTGAGAAAGTAAAAGTGTTGGCAATGTTGACGATGACGCTCTAGTGAGCTTCCATTGCTATGACCTGTATGACCTTGACGTTCTTCTAATCTTGCTTTCTGAAGAAGGCTGATTCTCACTGACACTTTATCCTTTCGACGTTTGCCATGTTGTGAGTGATACAGACGAATTCAGAATGCAGTTGTTCGCTTATTCCCTAATTTTGCGTGGATCGCCCTTTCGGGTTTTCAATCCACCGGGATACCCCTTTTTGCCTTAGATGTCCAATGCGGATTTTCAACTCAGCGGGTGTACATTTTTTTGTTTGATTTTTCCCTTATTTTTGCCCGAGTCTTTTTATTTTGTTTTTGACTCGCCGGGATGCCCTGTTTTTGCCTGGACTTACATTCTGTTTTTATGCCCAGCGGGTCATTTTATACGAAGTATTTTTTAACTGCATCTGAATTCACAGGAGACGGGAAGTCTTCACCATCCATGGTTGCGAGCATCAGTGCTCCACCTGAGAAGACTTTGGTTATGACATAGGGACCTTCATAGTTTGGTGTCCACTTGCCCCTGTGGTCTGTATGAGGAGGAAGGATTCTCTTCAGGACAAGCTCTCCCACTTGGTATTCCCGAGGTCTGACTTTCTGATCGAAGGCTTTCTTCATTTGCTTCTGATATAACTGCCCATGACAGATGGCAGCTAATCTTTTCTCTTCAATCAAATTCAGTTGATTGTACCGAGACCGGACCCATTCTGCTTCATCCAGCTTCACATCCATCATTACCCGTAAGGAGGGTAGCTCAAGTTCAACAGGTAGGACAACTTCCATACCATACACAAGCTGATAAGGTGTTACCCCAGTAGACGTTCTGATTGAGGTTCGATACCCATGAAAGGCAAATGGTAGCACCTCATGCCAGTCTTTGTAGGTGACTACCATCTTCTGCACAATCTTCTTGATGTTCTTGTTAGCGGCCTCAACAACGCCATTCATCTTTGGCCTGTAAGGAGAAGAGTTGTGATGTTGGATTTTGAAGTCCCGACATAGTTCTACCATCATTTTGTTGTTCAAATTGGAACCATTATCAATAATGATTCGCTCGGGAACTCCATATCGACAGATGATGTCTCTTTTCAGAAATCTGGCTACCACTTGTCTGGTGACGTTCGCATACGAAGCTGCTTCGACCCATTTGGTGAAGTAATCAATGGCCACCGGGATGAATCTGTGACCATTTGAAGCAGTCGGTTCAATCTTTCCAATCATGTCAATGCCCCACATGGCAAAGGGCCAAGGTGAAGACATCACATTCAAGGGATTTGGAGGTACATGCACTTTATCTACGTAGATCTGGCACTTGTGGCACTTTCTGGCATAGACACAACAGTCTGCATCCATTATGATCCAGTAGTAACCTGATCTTAATAATTTCTTTGCCATTGTATGCCCTCCGGCATGGGTACCAAAAGAACCTTCATGCACCTCGTGCATCAGCAAGTCTGCTTCTTTCTTGTCAACACATCTGAGCAGGACCATGTCGAAGTTTCACTTGTATAATGAACCATCAGCATTGAGGAAGAAACTACCGGCCAACCTTCTCAATGTCTTTTTATTATTAGATGATGCCCTAGGTGGGTATGTCTGATTCTCTAAGAAGCATTTGATGTCATCGAACCAAGGCTTATCATCACTAGCAATGTCCATGGAGAATACATATGCCGGTCTGTCTAGTCTGGATACCAAAATCCGAGGCACATAATTGGCAGTTTGGACTTTGATCATGGAGGAAATGGTAGCCAAAGCATCTGCAAACTGATTCTAATCTCGAGGGATGTATTCAAGCTTAACTGTTGTGAAGAAGGTCAGTAATCTCCTCGTATAATCACATTATAGAATCAGATGCTCCTGATGAGTGTACCATTTGCCGTTGGTCTGGTTGATTACCAAAGCCGAATCTCCGAGTACTTTCAGGGTTTTGATCCTGAGGTCAATGGCTTCCTCAAGTCCCATGATACATGCTTCGTATTCTGCTTTGTAGTTAGTGCAGGCAAAGGTGAGTTTTACCGAGAAAGGCATATGAACTCCTTTAGATGTAATGATCACTGCACCAACTCCACGACCATTCATATTGACAGCCCCGTCAAACATCATAGTCCATTCTGGATCAAGACCTTCAGTGTGAACTGGCTCTTCACAATCTTTTGCTTTTAAGTACATGATGTCATCATAAGGGAAGTCAAATCTCATAGGCTGGTAATCATCAATGGGTTGCTCAGCTAGATAGTCAGACAATACACTGCCCTTGATGGCCTTTTGAGGGGTGTATTGAATGTCATATTCTGTCAGAATCATTTGCCATCTTGCAACTCTTCCGGTAAGTGCTGGCTTCTCAAATATGTACTTGACAGGGTCCATTTTTGAGATCAACAAGGTAGTGTGAGTCAGCATATACTGTCTTAGTCGGCGAGAAACCCATGCTAAAGCACAACAAGTTTTCTCGAGCAGTGAATAACGTTGTTCATAGTCGGTAAACCTTTTGCTTAGGTAGTATATTGCATACTCTTTTCGACCAGACTCGTCATGCTGGCCCAACACACACCCCATTGATCCTTCTAATACTGTCAGGTACATTATCAGAGGTCTTCCTTCAATTGGAGGTGTCATACCCTAAATTGTCCTACACACGTATCATTAACCGTTATCCAAAAGAAGAAAAAGTGTATTGTTCTCTTTCGCTATTTTGACAAAACTCAGGTTTGCAAGAATGAATCAGGATTCAAATCAAGGGTGTGTTTAGTTGGTGGTAATTGTCAGATTGTCTCAAAGTATGGCTCCCAAATACGAATTACATGTCTTAAATTGTTTTATATCCAATTTAAGAGTTAAGGTTAAAGAAACATTTATTGGAACATGTGTTGATTCTTGGTAAGTGTAAGGTGATTGCGAATATTGATTTCAAATGGGTCATGGTTGATTTTTTTATATTAAGGTTATGGAAAAAGGGTTCAAATACGATTTTATGAGAAAGTTGATCATCCATAGTCACATTAAGTAAGTTAAATGCAAGTAGGATTATCAAGCGGATTCAAGCTACAAGCTATGAGTATAAGAGATATCTTGTGGGAAAATGATCACTTAGGCCATATATTTTATTTGTGTTTTCATCAGAAGCAGGCCACGTTGCAGGATATAAATAAGAATGTTGTGATTGTAAGCAATTTCACAAGTACATCTGCAATAATAACAAAAGGGCAATTCCAAATTTATAATCTTTTGTTTGCATCAAATGAAGTCCAAGTCCATTCATGAAGTATATTTAAAAAAAAGGACATCAAAAGAGAAAATACTTTTGATCTATCGTATATAAGCTATTTGTTTTGATGGTCTATTGGTGGAAATTCCTATGTAAAAGAGAAGTCTAAGTCTCGAAGCTTTGAACCACACGTGTCTCACTGGTACACAAATATCCCCCAATAGCAGCAACTTAGGCCAAATTCGATAGAAGCACGTACCTGCAAAAAAAAGGGAAATGACCATGTCAAAATAAAGGACCAATGCAGTCAACAACAACAGAGAGTCAAGCCTGTTATGGCCAGGAAATCTACTTACTCATGCGTCAACAAAAGCAATTCAGAATTCAAAAAGGGACGACGGACCATCGAGCCTTTCATCACTCAATGTACAGCCTACTATGCAAAGTTTGACAGAAGCATGAAGTTATCCTCCGTATGCACAACCTCCGTCAGTGTCCTCGCTCTTCATTAAACCTGCAAGCTCCGTCCAGTCGATACAAAAACCTGAATTCGAGCCTCCGGTGATAAATATGTTAATACTGCGGAATCGGCGTTAAATGTAGATGAGACCGATGCTCAAGCTGCAGGAAAGAAATGGGATGTGTTAAATCTTGTCCAATCACAAAACATAAACCAAACAAGAAGTCAAAGAAAAGCTGTCAAGAATGTACCAAAATTTCACACAAACTCATGATAATTACCTGAAGTTTACTTATTGATTCCTAAGCTGAAACAAAACGAATCCATAAGTGATCATGAAGTAACCAATTTTTATTAGAAGAAGAAAGGTGCAATGTGCTTCAAAAAATGACGTGCCATGAGCTGCTTGTTACGCCTAAACCTTTCGTCCTGCAGGAAACAAAGAAAGTTTATGTTGAATCCAAAACAGTCCCATGTTTCCATCCTACAAAAATCCCAACTAAGCCTAAATCATACCTGCTTCCAAGTCAATTTCAAGGTCTATCTTTCTCCAACAAAAGGGACTGCAGGTTGATCTGCTAAATGTTTTAGTAGTGAACCATTCATTATTCGCATCTTCAATCAAAGCTCATCTTTTGGCAATGACTCCGGCTGATCGAATCATATTTCCAGTGAATATCTATCTCTTCCAACTGTGACACAGAACAAAAGTATGAGATTGTATTTCATGGCATACAATATAGCATCAACTTGATTATTTGTCAAGGAATCAACTTAGAATTCAGAAGTTCAAGCAGTACCTGGAGCAATTCGAAGCTAAAAAAAAATTTCATAAGCTGATGTTGTTCGTATACTTTTGTTGTCCGTCAGGTGCATAACTGTCAAGTCTGGTATATCCAGTCTTCACCTAAGCCTAAGATGTTGCAAACAAGAACCCAACTTTGTGCTAAATGTGCGATGCCTTTCAAAGTTCCATGACAACTAATTTTCCTCCAAATTCTTCAAAGTATCTTCATAATGGTGCTTCATGCCAAGGCCAAATTGCTTCTCCTGCCAAGCATCATTATGATCATAAGACAAATGCAGTGAATATAGAGCATTCCATGTTCATGCATTTGTTAATTACTAATTCAAAATACTGCACAATGATTTCTCTACAATAGGAAAAATGAACCAGTCATCCAAAATAACAGACAGTACTGGACAAGTATTAGCAAATACAAGGGTTCAATATCAGAATGGCAATGTCGAGATTGTTCGTCTATATAGGGAAATACTAAGGAGGCCTCATCTACAATTCATGACCAATAATATCATGTGCATAGTAAAAAAACAATGACCTAGCATATGTGTTGATCATGTAACCTGGAGCACCAGTCGATAACCTTCAACCCCAAGCATCGTCGTTCCTCACCGAACCTCTTCATGTCCACTCTTCCTAGCCTTCACGAGCTAGCTCATCTTCAGGCTTCACTGAGTTAATCTTCTGCATCAGTATACAAGGTTTCCAACATTGCATTCTCATAATGTAGCAAACCTACGGCGGTTACTCCAAAACATCAGTCAAAGCAAGAGCAATCATACAAATACTTCAATAACATGCCAAATAATAAGAAGTGATATCAAGCAATGGTGTAACCATGTTTCTAGAACAATGCAGAAACACGATTGCAAGGTGTCGCTCCCAACAAATGAGACTGACTCAAATGAGGTACAGACGCGAACGGTCGATGAAAGGATGAAATGAAAAGAGTCGCCAGCTAGGCATTTTTATCCCGGAGGAAAGGTAATGCTGCATAGACCTAGAAAAGATATGGATAAGACGGTTGCGAACCAGAGAGACTGAGAAAGGGGGTTGGTTACAACCTGGGAAGGTATTAGCACCCAGATTGTCCTCCGTACTCGACGGGATCCACGCTTAAAAGATTTGTGTTTTAAAGGGGTAGTGTCAGTGCAATTTGTGTGTCAAAGAGCTGGAAAAGGATGTACAGGTGTCAGTGTAAAAGAAAAGTGAAGTGTATAAGTGAAGTGTCAGTGTAAGAAAGAATGAAGTTCTCATGATAATGAGGCTAAAATAATAAAGCTGGAAAGAGGGGGAATATACAGAGACTTTTGTTCGATAACTATTAAGTTATGCCTACGTATCCTCTCGTGCAATGAGGAAGTCAGAACACCGTAGTTCGACCCAAAGAGACTGAAAGATAAATTGACTGATGAACTGCTTGCTTGTCAATGCTCAAGTGTATGATCTGTCTGGCACAGATGCAAACTGTCTTGCATTAGACGGAAGAAGCAAGTTCTCATTTGTGAGTGAATGAGATGAGAAAAGAATCCCGAAGGAGACGATTATTGTTTGTTTTTGTGCTTTCAGTCTTTTATTGCTTTTGAAAGTTTGCCATAAATTAATGAGCTTAAGCCTAAACCAATGGGTTAGTAAACTCATCACATCATCCCTCTGATCAGGGGTAATGAGAATACCTTAAGTGTGAAGTCAGCTTCTCACACTTAAACACCATGGTGTAGGATTAAGATCATTAACCTACTTGTGATTATTTAGATGTTTTTGTTGTTTTTTTGTTTAGTCTTAAGTAATGAGGTTAAGCCATAATCAGGGATTAAACAGACTCATTACACCATCCTAATAGAAGGATAATAGATGAGAATGTTTAAGCTGAGGAAAGCTCCTCAACTTAATCCATGATTAGGGATTAAACTCATGACAAAACAAAACCTTTATTAAGTGGATTTTAGTTAATTATAAGATGATGAAGTGAGTTTTAGGGTTTGTAAGACAACTTGAGGGGGACTTGTCCATTAACATTAGGGTTAGTCCTTCTTAACCAATTAAGGAAGAATTAGAACCCTAATGCAAGGCCCAAGTTACAAGCTTGATGTCTTGATGATTATTAGATGAATTGATTAAAGGATTTAAACACATTAAGGGTTTAACACTTAGGATTAAAGTTATACACTCCATCCTAATAGAAGGATGCAGGCATAAGCTTAATCACAAAGCCTTAAAACCTTTAGGGTTTAGTCCCTGATTGTGAGATGAGAAGAGAAGACTCAAAGAGACACAAAGATAAAAGCTAAGTGGGGGGACTAATCAAAACCCTAATTATTTTCATGCTTGGTTGTTCCTAAGGTTTGTGAGGTTTACAAGAAAGATCCTCAGAGGAACCACCAGGAAGCAGATGAAAGGAGCAAAGAGAAGCAAAGTAACTTGCTTCATTTAAGAAGACAAGTCACTTGAGGAAAGAAAGTAGGGAGAAGAAGAAAGAGCAAGCTCAATCACAAACACAAGACAAAATGCAACAATGATGCATGAGAGATATGAAAAGAAATTGTGAGAAGTGAAGGCAAATTCACTTCTCAAAGTAACTTACCACCTGAAAAGTTAGTGAAAGAAATGCAATGCAATGCAAAATGAGATGGAATGGCATGATGCAAACCAAAACCAGAAGCATAAGTATGATGCTAATGATGCTATGAGATGACACAAACATGAAGAAAGGCATGGGGATGATCATACAAACATATGGATGCAAGAGAAGCATGCTTAGAACCATAAACATACATGAAAAGTTATGGAATGCAAATGACATACAACATGGCAAATGAAAGATGCAATGATAAAACATGATTCTAATATGTCCTAAGATGTGTTATGAATCAAATGGATGCATAAAATGTCATGGCAAGTCATGGTATGCAAGCAAATGTAAGATGAATGCAAAAGGAAGCCCAAATTAGGGTTTTTGATCAATGCACAACACAAAAATCAAAACCAGAAGCAAACATCAAGATAAAAAATTGAAAATGCATTCAAGGGAACCCTAAACCTATACAAACTCACTGCCCAAAGGAGGGGATCCAATTCTTAACCTAATGAAAGTTATGAATTTCCTAAGATTGCTAGGGTTTTAAGGTACCTTGTCAAGAAAAAAGTCAAACAAATTGAAAATGCAAGATCAAATCATGCCAATTTAATCCTACAAACTATATGCTAAACAAGATGCAATGCAAAAAGAATCAAAGTCCAACTCTTAAAGACTAGGCAGAAATGAATTTTCAAAGATTGGATCAAAATAATGCCTTGAAATGAAATTAATTCCATGAAAAATTATCAAAAGACATCAAGATCAAAAAAGAAATTTGGTTTGAGGGTTGGACAATGTTTCTAAATGATTTCAAATGTTTCATGAATTTTTTTGTGATTTTTAAATACCTAAAAGTATTTTTAATTAATTAATTCTCATTAATTAATTAAAAATAATCTTTTAAATGATTTAAAAATATTTTTAAATGTAAAAAATAAAAATAAAAATGTTTTTGGTTTTTGAAAATTAATAAAAGGTTGTATAAAAATTTTCAGAATTTTTCAATAATTTTTACTATTTTTAATAAAATGTAGAAAACAAATCAAATAAAATGAAAAATAAAATGAAATTAAACTGAAAATGAGAAAGTCAGCAAGATCAAGGGCTGAGGTTTGAACTCACACGCGCGCGAATTGACCTGGCGCGCATCTGGACGGCCAACATTCAAATTTTCTAATTATGATTAGTGCCCTAATTAAATGCCCTAATGACTTTCAGATGACCGGAACAGTGGTTCCGGTCATCTTCTCCGACGAGCCAAATCTCTAACTCTCTCTACACGCAATAAAAATGAAATCTAATCGCCCAGAATCCATCCCCACTCAACACTGAATCAAAACCCCCAAACAAACATCATTTTTTCATCATGAATCAAGCAAATCGAAACAAAACATTTTTAGGGCAAAACGTTTCAGAGCATTCATACATGCTTATTTCTCATCCATTTCAAAAAGTAAAAACATCAGAGTGATCAGCAAGGCATGAGGAACAATCTAGGAACTTAAAAACTCATTTCTGGAAAAAAAAGTTCTTGAGATACCTGAGCTTGAGCTTTCTCAGTTTGCAACTTTCTGACCTCCTTTCTTTGTGCAAACCACTCCTCTTGAGCTCCTGATGAAGTCTTGATGCTTGGAAGAAGTTTGTGATGGCTGGTTCGAAAGATTACAGAAGTTCTGTTCAAGGGAGGGTGGTGATCGTGTTTTTGATTCAGTGGCTTTCAAGCTGTTTTAGGGGTTGGTTTGTGATCAGTGAAGCAAGGGGAGATTGTTTGTGAAGTTGGTTTGTGTGTTTGAGGCTTGTGCTGAGTGTTTCGAATTCTTTTGCAAATGGGGTGGAAAATAAGAGAGCTGTGTTCTTGGTGCTTTCAGGCTTGTGTATTATGTGAAATGTCTTGCTTTTGGTTTGTATAAACAAATGGGATTGGTCAGATGAGTTGATGTGTACTGCTGTGTTTGGTATGACTCAAGTTGCCAAAATGTCAAGTTTGTGTAAGAGAGGCATGGGCTACTAGCTAGCCAAGGACAGATGGGGTGTCCTGCGCAGCAAGATGTGTGGAGAGCCATAGGATTGATTGTGAAGTCAGCAAGCAAGTGGATTCACACTTGAGTGAGTTTTTGCAACTTGCTTCACTTTTGTTTCCTTTGAGAATTCTTGCTCCATAAGTCATGAAGATGAGTGATCCCTTGGCCCATTCTGAATTTCAGATGTCTTGTGATCATGTTGTGAAGAAATGATACACATTTGAGGCCTTTAGAACACTTGATCAAACCATTTTGCAAAATGTCTCTTTGGTGGAAAACTTCAAATTTTGTGATTTTAGCCAACTTTGACAAGCCAT
This sequence comes from Lathyrus aphaca, assembly GCA_963966055.1. Classification (NCBI taxonomy): domain Eukaryota; kingdom Viridiplantae; phylum Streptophyta; class Magnoliopsida; order Fabales; family Fabaceae; genus Lathyrus; species Lathyrus aphaca. Next base: position 157,726,889 of record OZ014522.1, on the reverse strand, counting down.
AACTTTTGATCCAAAATGAATTAGGTCATGTTCTTGTACTTTTTGAAAAGGGAATGATCCATTCTACAACTTTCATGACCAAAGTTTTTCCATTTGAAGCATTTTTGAATCAAAAAGCAAGGGTTGAAAAAGTTTCCCAAAATGGCAATTTTCATTAAAAGTCAACTTTCCCAAAAAGTCAACTTTGCCAATGACTTGAAATTCTTCAATTTTGTGAACTTCTAACATCTTCTATGATCAAATAAAGATCATACACAATCAAAATGATGAAGAACACCCTTTGGTTGGGTCACTGGGGGCCTCAGATGCCCTGATTTTGTACTGACTTGCTTAGAAAGTCAACCCTTGATCAGATGACTTCCCCATTGAATTTCTTCATGAAAATTGATATGCATGATCCCTATACCATATAGAGACCAATAGAAATAAGAATGACCAAAAAATTTGGAGTTATGGCCTTTGAAACCAAAACCCTAATTCTAGGTCATTTGTGCAGTTAAACCTGGCTCTGCTTCCATGCCATTCTCAGTTCTTGTGATTCTTTGACATTCTTGACTTTGAGAGGATATAATATGATGCTTGAACATACATGGAACCCTTTGAAGTGATTGATGACCTTTGGAGTGGCTCAAGAAGCTCTTGGATTGCTCAGATCACAAACCCTAGATGCAGATGACTTTGAACCAATGCAGTGAATCAAAAATGTAATATGAGATGCTATGATTGAACTTATGCACATGAGGAGATCACAAGCCATGGTGTGAATGGATGAGGGCAAATTTGGGGTATTTACAGCTGCCCCTATTCAAACATGAGTTAGCTGTGCTGGATGTAAGCAACGACTTAACAGGCAAACAAGATAACTTGTGGTTGAATACCAAAGACAGTCCAAAATTTGCACTCACAGAATGAAGAAGAAAAGGGATATATATTGTAAAATAAAATAAAGTATATTGTAAAGTGTGGGCGACGGAGGACGACCGTCGAGCAGAGGACGACTGCTGGGGAAAGCAATGACGGGGACGACCGACATGCTGGGAAAAGTGCGGGAAATAAAGCAATGACGGGGACGGCCGACATGCTGGGGATGAAAGGGATTATGATGGGGACGGCCATCAAGTAAAGCTATACGACTCTCTGGGGATTAATGAAAAATGATGGGGACGGCCATCAGGTTCATAAAGTAATGTAAACAACGATGGGGACGGCCATCGGGCTAAACTGATGAAGGACGAACATCAGGAAAAGGAAAAGGGACCACGACGGGGACGGCCATCGGGTTAAAGAATAAATGAAATAATGATGAGGGACGGTCATCAAAGGTGAAGGACGATCACCTAGCAGGGGACGGCTGCTCTGAAAGGGGTAAGATGAGGGACGGTCATCTAAGGTGAAGGTCGATCACCTGGCAGGGTACGGCTTCCGAAAATATCGCGACATAAGACGAATGCCGGATAAAAGGTCAACGATGGGGAAAGCCATCGGACGAGCATGATGAAGGACGATCATCAAGAGGTGAAGGACGATCACCTAGCAGGGGACGACTGCTCTCAAGGTTTATCATGACATAGGACGAATGTCAGATAACAATATCAACGATGGGGACGGCCATCGGATAAAATGATGAAGGACGATCATCAAAAGGTGAAGGACGATCACCTAGCAGGGGACGGCTGCTGAATATCACGACACAGGACGAATGTCGGATAGAAAAGATCAACGATGGGGACGGCCATCGGATGAGCATGATGAAGGACGATCATCAAGAGGTGAAGGACGATCACCTAGCAGGGTACGACTGCTCTCAGGGTTTATCATGACATAGGACGAATGTCAGATAGAAAAGAAATTTTGCTTTGCTGGAGATCTACTGGGGAATAGTAAACACGGACGAGTGTTTACATCCAAGAAATAAAGGTATAAGTGTTTCGACGCTGTGTATAGATTAAAGATGCGAACGAGCATCCCTAAGACTACGATACGGACGAGTATCGGGTAGAAACAAATACTGACACGTGTTTAGAGATGATGATACGGACGGGTATCAACTGGTTAACAAAGAACACGGACGAGTGTTGAATCTGAGGGGACTCTTCTGGGGAATAATAGACACAGACGAGTGTCCAAATTCAAGAAGACATGAGTTTTTGACACGTGTATGGGTTAAAGATGCTGACGAGCATCCTTAAGACTATGATACGGACGAGCATCAGGTAGAAACAAACGCTTGACACATGTTCTGAGATGATGGTACGGACGAGTACCAACTGGTTAACAAAGAACACAGACTGGTGTCGAATCTGAGATGATATAAGTGGTGTATACAAGATACGGACGAGTACCTGTATAAGAGTAATAAGTATGAATGGTGTATAGATGAGTGTTTAACCTGCTGGGGAGAGTGACACGGACGAGTGTCAAAAGGAGAAAAGTATAGTATAAACAAATATCTGATATACAAGGTGCTTAGGTTACTGTGCTGGGGAAGGTGACACGGACGAGTGTCAAGGAATTGTATATATGAGTATCTGTGAGTGCAAAGGGGACGCTTTGGCTTTCTGTTGGGGATATGACACGGACGGGTGCCACAAGGAGGTATTAGTTTTGTGAGAGAAATGTTTGGGCTCTCTGCCGGGGAATCTGGGGAGCATTTTGTATATTGTTGATGGATTGTCATTATTCACAAGTGTTTGATTCAGAACATGGCTTATGATTATGCAATATGTTTGATTTTTGCCGTAATGCTCCGTGTTAGACGGAATGCTACGCTTTGTGGGGTGAATATGATGCGAATGCTATGATTATGCAAGGATACCAAACCGGGATTCGGATCCCGTTGCTGTGAAGATCTCTGGTCGATCTGTTTGAAGTGGACATCCCAACTGGGGATGAGATCATTGGTAGATCTGATGAGATGTATCTGCTTGGGGGAATAGGTCACTGGTAGACCCATCCTTGGTAATGAGGGGCCCAGCTGGGGTTTGTAGAAGCTTTCGTCACTCTGTTGTGATTCCTTCAAGCGTTGCTCTTCTGGATAGAGGCTGAAACTCTGTGGGGAGATGGTTCCCTGGCTTCTGTACTCGGCTGGGGGGAAATAACAAGTGGCAACTCAGCTGGGGAGAAAACACTTTGGGTGCCAAGACTGAGTGAGTGTTGATTTGCCAGCTTGCTGGGATGAAGCTTACATGCCCCATGCTGCGCTTTGAATACCTGCAATCCTGCAAAGATAGAGGGACGCACAAGTAATCCCGAGGTAACCTTTACTGGATCCCGTCATGAGAGTTCAGACATTCCCGGGAATAAGTACATTTCCTGCAAGCACGCATTCTTTAAAAGAAACATCTGTGTTTATGCAATCAGTATCTTTAAAGACATCAGACATTTTGCAAATAAAAGAGTACGAGACAACGTGTGACTCAAAATCTGATTTTATTAATTCATGTGCCCTGAATTGGCAAGATACAGTCAAAGAAACATATCTCCTAAAATGAGGAGATTGTTACAAATTGAGAAACAAAATGCTGGCAATGTTGACGACGCTTCAAGGAGCTTCCCTTTTGCTATGACTCGTATGACTTTTGACGTTCTTCTCGTCTTGCTTTCTGAAGAAGGTTGATTCCGAACAGCGCTTGAACCTTTCGAGGTCTACCAAGTCGTAGGTGATACAGACGAATTCAGAATGCAGTTGTTCGCTTATTCCCTTATTTTGCATGGACCGCCCTTTCGGGTTTTCAATCCATCGGGATACCCATTTTTGCCTGAGTTGTCCAATGCGGCTTTTCAACTCAGCGGGTGTACATTTTTTCTTATTTTTCCCTTATTTTTGCCCGAGTCTTTTATTCTGTTTTTGACTCGCCGGGATGCCCTATTTTTTCCTGGACTTACATTCTGTTTTTATGTCCAACGGGTCATTTTATGCGAAGTATTTTTTAACTGTATCTGAATTCACAGGGGACGGGAAGTCTTCACCATCCATGGTGCTGAGCATGAGTGCTCCACCCGAGAAAACCTTTTTTACTACAAATGGTCCTTCATAATTCGGAGTCCACTTGCCCCTGTGGTCTGTATGCGGAGGGAGGATTCTTTTCAGCACAAGCTCTCCTACTTGGTACTCTCGGTGCCTGACTTTCTGATCGAAGGCTCTCTTCATTATTTTCTGATACAACTGCCCATGACAGATTGCAGCCAATCTTTTCTCTTCGATCAGACTTAGTTGTTCGTATCGAGATCGGACCCATTCTGCTTCGTTCAGCTTAACATCCATCAGTACCCGTAGGGAGGGTAATTCAACTTCAACTGGCAGGACTGCTTCCATACCATACACAAGCTGATACGGTGTTGCCCCAGTGGATGTTCTGATTGACGTGCGGTACCCATGCAAGGCAAACGGTAGCATCTCATGCCAGTCTTTGTAGGTGACTACCATCTTCTGCACAATCTTCTTGATATTCTTGTTAGCTGCCTCAACAGCGCCGTTCATCTTTGGCCTGTAAGGAGAAGAATTGTGGTGTTGGATCTTGAAGTCCCGGCACAGCTCTGCCATCATTTTGTTGTTCAAGTTGGAACCGTTATCAGTAATGATTTGCTCGGGAACTCCGTACCGACAGATGATATCTCTTCTCAGAAATCTGGCTACCACTTGCCTTGTAACGTTTGCATATGAAGCTGCTTCGACCCACTTGGTGAAATAGTCAATGGCAACCAGGATGAATCTGTGGCCATTTGAAGCAGTCGGTTCAATCTTGCCAATCATATCAATGCCCCACATAGCAAAGGGCCAGGGTGAAGACATCACATTCAAAGGATTGGGAGGCACATGCACCTTATCCGCATAAATCTGGCATTTATGGCATTTTCTGGCGTAGGCACAACAGTCGGCATCCATGGTGATCCAGTAATAACCTGATCTTAGCAATTTCTTAGCCATTGCATTCCCTCCCGCATGGGTACCAAAGGATCCTTCGTGCACTTCATGCATTAACAAGTCTGCTTCTGCTCTGTCAACGCATCTGAGGAGCACCATATCAAAGTTTCTCTTGTACAGGGAACCATCGGTGTTCAGAAAGAAACTACCAGCAAGCCTTCTCAAAGTCTTCTTATCATTGGAAGATGCCCCAGGTGGGTATGTTTGATCCTCCAAGAAGCACTTAATGTCATGGAACCAAGGCTTATCATCCTTGACAACATCTGCTGCGAACACATATGCTGGTCTGTCAAGTCTGGACACTGAAATTTGAGGTACGAAGTTGGCAGCTTGAACTTTGATCATGGATGAAATGGTAGCCAGAGCATCTGCAAACTGATTCTCGTCCCGAGGGATATACTCAAGCTTGACCGTTGTGAAGAAAGTCAATAACCTCCTTGTATAATCCCTGTAAGGTACCAGATGATCCTGGTGCGTGTACCATTTGCCATTGGTTTGATTGATTACCAGAGCTGAATCTCCGAACACAGTCAAAGTCTTGATCCTGAGGTCAATGGCTTCCTCAAGACCCATAATGCAAGCTTCGTATTCAGCTTCGTTGTTAGTGCAGTTAAAGGTGAGTTTTGCCGAGAAAGGCATGTGAACTCCTTTAGGTGTAATGAGTACTGCACCAACACCACGACCATTCGTATTAACAGCCCCGTCAAACATCATAGTCCATTCTTCTTCCGAGTCGGGCCCTTCAGTGTGAACAGGCTCTTCATGATCTTTTGCTTTTATGAACATGATGTCTTCATCAGGGAAGTCAAATCTCATAGGCTGGTAATCATCAATAGGTTGCTCAGCAAGATATTCAGACAATACACTGCCCTTGATGGCTTTCTGAGATGTGTACTGGATGTCATATTCTGTGAGGATCATTTGCCATCTTGCAACCCGTCCGGTAAGTGCTGGCTTCTCAAATATGTACTTAACTGGGTCCATCTTTGAGATCAACAAGGTAGTGTGGGTCAACATATACTGTCTCAGTCGGCGAGCAGCCCACGCTAAAGCACAGCAAGTTTTCTCGAGCAGTGAATAACGTTGTTCACAGTCGGTAAACTTTTTGCTTAAGTAGTATATTGCATACTCTTTTCGACCAGACTCGTCATGCTGGCCCAGCACACACCCCATTGACTCTTCTAATACTGTCAAGTATTAGAAGGACTTCCTTCAACTGGAGGCATAAGGATCAGAGGCTCTTGTAAGTATTCCTTGATCTTGTCAAAAGCCTTCTGGCAGTCTTCGTTCCACCTGACCGTTTGTTCTTTTCTTAGTAGTTTGAACAAGGGTTCACAGGTTGCTGTAAGGTGAGATATGAACCGCGAGATGTAGTTCAATCGTCCTAAAAAACCTCGAACTTCTTTTTCTGTCTTTGGTGCAGGCATCTCTTGAATAGCTTTGACTTTATCAGGGTCAACTTCAATCCCTTTCTCGCTTACAATAAATCCCAGCAGCTTACCAGATCGCACCCCGAATGTGCATTTGTTGGGGTTTAACTTTAGCTGGTACTTCCTCAGACGCTTGAATAGCTTCAGCAGATTCACCAGGTGATCTTCTTCGGTGAGGGACTTGGCAATCATGTCATCCACATAACATTCGATTTCTTTATGGATCATATCGTGGAATAACGTCACCATAGCCCGTTGATATGTTGCACCGACATTCTTCAGACCGAATGGCATCACCTTGTAACAGAACGTGCCCCAGGGTGTGATGAAGGTTGTCTTCTCCATGTCTTTAGGTGACATCTTGATCTGATTGTACCCTGAAAATCCGTCCATGAAGGAGAACACCGAGAACTGAGCCGTGTTATCCACCAATACATCGATGTGAGGTAATGGGAAGTCATCTTTCGGGCTGGCTCTGTTCAGATCCCGGTAGTCAACACACATTCTTACTTTGCCGTCCTTCTTAGGCACCAGTACTATGTTAGCAACCCACGGCGCATAGCTAGTTACAGCAAGGAACCCGGCGTCCCACTGCTTTTGTACCTCTTCTTTGATTTTCATTGCCATGTCTGGGCGAGTACGGCGCAGTTTCTGTTTAACTGGCGGGCAATCTTCTCTTAAAGGCAGCTTGTGCATAACAATGTCGGTGTCTAAACCTGGCATATCCTGATAAGACCAAGCAAACACATCCACATATTCCTGAAGCAGGTCAATCAGTTGTCTCTTCACTGAGTCTTGTAAGCAGGCCCCGATCTTAACCTCTTTCACATCTTCATCCGTACCAAGATTAATCGTTTCGACCTCCTCCTCATGAGGAGTGATAACCTTCTCCTCTTGCCTTAACAACCTGGCTAGCTCTTCAGGAAGCTCATAATCTTCTTCAACCCCTTCATCAGCTTGATTGATTGGATTGTCAAAGTCATATGAAGCCATAACTGTGCTGTTGTCGGTGCAGTCTGAAAGGCACTCTCTGCAAGGGTTTAGATTGTTCATTTTAGTGATTGATTTTAATCTTGTTTAGAAAGAGTGAAATGAAGTTGTCATTTTGAAAACATTGCCATTTTATTTTTTGTACAAAAAGAAAAATGGAAAAAACAGTGAGCGGAAAAAAGACTCATTTGCAAAAGATGTCTGATTATCATTGATTGATCTATTTGCACAAAATTACAGATGGCCCGATTACAAAATGAGTCTTGTCATCTTGGGCAAGACGCAAGACTTGATGCATGCTTAAAATACAGGAAATAATAATTACTCTGCAGGAGTAACTCTTATAATTTCCTGGGAAGACCAGTTTGAGATACTGCTCCCCAGGATCCTTGGACGTATCCAGCTCTCCAGGTTGCGGTAGCTTTCATCCTCGTCTTCCAAGTTGTTCATGGCATCTGGGGTGAGCATCCCCCCACTGACAAAATTGGGCTTCTTAGCAGCCTCTGCTTGATCTTGTTGAGTTGGTTTGTAACCTAACCCAAATCTATCCTCCTTCTTCTCCACGGGCAGCAACTTGCCCCAGCCTTGGGCAGTCCCCTCTTCAACAACCTTCCGGGCTTGCTGATAAGATGTCATTGAGGTTCCAGGCACAGCGGATGCTTCATTTATGTTCAAGGCCTCAAACCCTTGACTCATAGTTTCGTGGATCTCCCCATCCATCTCAATGTATTTGTATGTAGCCAGATGGCTGACAAAGATATCTTCCTCTCCACAAATAGTAACGACTTGGCCCTCCCATTCGAATTTTAACTTCTGGTGAAGGGTCGATGTCACGGCGCCAGCGGCGTGTATCCATGGTCTACCCAATAGACAGCTGTAGGCAGGCTGTATATCCATCACGAAGAAGGTCGTTTTGAAAGTCTGTGGGCCAATCGTTATAGGCAACTCAATTTCTCCCAGAACTGATCTCTTAGAACCGTCAAAGGCTCTCACTACCAAGTTACTTGGGCGTAATACCAATCCTTCATACTCCAGCTTCACCAGGGCTTTCTTAGGTAGGACATTGAGGGATGACCCTGTGTCCACCAATACATGGGAAAGAACTGCACCCTTACACTCCAAGGTAATGTGCAAAGCCTTGTTGTGATTGCGGCCTTCCGTCGTCAAATCAGTGTTGGTAAATCCTATTCCATGACTAGCGTTGACATTTCCAACCACAGCCTCTAACTGATTGACGATAATCTCCTCTGGCACATAAGCTGCGTGCAAGACTTTTAGTAGTGCGTTCCGATGAGCCTCGAAGCACATTAGCAATGATAAAATGGAGATTTTGGAAGGGGTCTGGTGAAGCTGGTCCACTATCTTGTAATCACTTTTCTTGATGATTCTCATGAATTCATCAACCTCTTGATCAAAAGGGGTTTTTAAAGCTTCTTTAGCAACTTGTTCTTCTTGCACCATGCTCTTCCCTTTTGCCTTGGCAGCAGCTTCTGCTTCAGCAATGGGTCTTGGAATTTGCGGGGCAAAGAGACGTCCGCTCCGAGTGAAGCCTCCACCTCCCCCCACATTGTCTATTTGTGGCGAAGAAGTTGATGATTCCAAAGTGATTTTCTGCCCTTAGCAGTATAGATCTGAGCCGTAATGCCAAGGGATGGCATTATTTCTTTCATAAGGAACTGGCCCAGGTACTGTGATAGTGACTGGACTGATAGCAGCTGCAGAAGGGACCATGATAGTGTGTGGATCATAGTATATTGTGACTGGTGCTTTGATAGGAGTTGCATTTTGTGAGTTGTAGGAAGAATCATTTGCAGGATCATAATATATTGTAACCGTTGAGACACTTTCATTAATTGCTGTTGATGTTGTAGGAGGCACTGTTGACTGGATGGATGTTGAAGTTGTAGAAGAGATGGTTGTTGATATTTGGTCCGTTGAAGTAACAGATGAAGCATTTGTTGATGAGATTGAAGAGTTGTTTAGAACAATTGTTGTTGCAGTTGTAGAAGACTCAGGAATTGTTGTTAAAGAGATTGCTAGATTTGTAGGTATTGATGTTGTGATTTGAAGTAGGCCACTCTGGATGAGACCATCTATGCCATTTCTCAAGTTATCACACCCATTTACCTAAATGTTGCAATAACCGCACCCGAGCTCACACCCGGGGAATATCTGACATTCAAGGAGTTGAGCTTTAATCTCCACCAGGGGTGTTCGAATCTGCCCCACACTGGTTATTAAGAAAGACGGCTTATCTTCCTCAATAGCATTAATTCTGGGTCCTCCGTGGTTGGGCATAGGGTTCTTACTGACATTTGGCGGGGGTGCAAAGTTTAGAGCTTTGGAATCCACTAGATCCTGTACTTTCATGTGCAAAGCTCTGCATTTCTCTGTACTGTGGCCAGGTGCGTTGGAATGAAAAGCACATCTGGCGCTGGCGTCATAATTTCTGGGCAGACTGGCAGGATCTGGAGGTGCCAATGTCCTTAGCTCAACCAGGTTGAGTTTCAGGAGTTGTGGCAATAATGCGGCATGAGGCATAGGGATCGGATCAATCACCCTATTGGCCTGAGATGGTCTCTGTTGAAAAGGTCTTTGCTGATTGTTGTTGCTGGTGTTGTTGTTGTTATAATTTCTCTGAGGTGGATATTGAGCTTGTTGCTGGTAGTGGGGTTGTTGCTGTGGTTGGTATGCTGGTTGTGGATGAATTGGAGCGGGAATGGTGACAGCTGCCACTGACCTATGAACATACTGGGGTCTGCCCCTGCTGGTATGGATATCATTAGTCTCACCAGTTCTTCTAGGCCCCACAAAAGGCTTTCTGGGGTTGTTGGACGAGCTCGCTCCATTGTCGGAAATCTTACCCATCTTTAGTAGGCTCTCAATTCTTTCTCCAGCTATAACTACATCAGCGAAGCTGGTGGAAGAAAAGGCAGCTAGCCTGTCAATGTATGTCCCTTGGAGGGTGTTCATAAACATGTCGGCCATCTCTCTTTCCGACATGGGTGGTTGGACAGCAGCAGCAAGCTGTCTCCACCTCTGGGCATATTCCCGGAAGCTTTCTCTGGATGACTGGGACATTCCCATCAGGAGGGTCCTGTTAGGAGCCATATCCAAGTTGTACTGGTATTGTCTAATGAAGGCCTCAGCCAGGTCCTTCCAACATCTGATGGTTGCTCTGGTCAAATGAGAGTACCATTCCCTTGAAGCTCCTGTTAAACTGTCTTCGAAATAAAACATCCACAGTTTTTCATCCATGGTGTATGCCTTCAGCCTCCCCAGAAAGGATTGTAAGTGGGTTCGTGGACAGGAGGTTCCGTTGTACTTCTCAAAGCACGGAGGTTTAAACTTGTGAGGTATCCTTACCCCGTCCACTAAGCCCATGTCCATGACATCAAAGCCCAGAGAATTTTGAGACTCTAGGGACCTTAATTTCTCAGCAATTTCATCTAGCCTTCTGTCATAGGCTTCATCCCCAGCTCCCATCACAGTGAACTGATCTTCTTGGAGGTCTTCTTGTAGTACTTTGCCTGTAGTAGCATTCCCTTGTACATTAGCAGGGATGTTGATCTCTGGATGAAGGTGGGGCCCATACACAGGTGGGTTGACATGAGGCTGAACCCTCTCATTGTTGCTCGTTCCTCCAGTCCCTAGATGGGGGTCTTCCTGAGTCTGCCTTTCTACTAACGCCCTTAATCTTTCTTGGCTCTGTGCCAATCCATTCATCACCTCCATGAACTGAGTCATCTGGTTTCTCATTTCCAACCTCTCATTGGCCATTTGAGTCCTGACTTCTGTAAGATCCTGTTGTACCTGGTCCATCTGTATACCCGGAAGGTTGTTGCAGGTAGGATATCTGTGCGGACGGTTGAGTGGGAACACCCGACGTCGAGCAATAGTTCCTGAATCACAACAGAGTTAGTAACAAACAAAACAAAACCTACAAAACAAAACGTAAGGTTAGTATGCAATGCAGTATGCTCATTCGTTTCCAAGGTATCCGGCTTGGCATTTGGTTTTGACCTTTCCAGACCCTTGATGAAGATGCTTTTGATGTTGCTTTGAGAGGGAGATTCAAGTGAAACAAACCAATGGATATATTACAAAAAGTGAATGATACATAGTTTGTTTTTTTACAAAACATGCCCCTGAGGGGTCAAAAAAAATACAACATAAGAAAAGAAAAGTACATGAAATGAAAACAACAACAAGCAAAAGTCAGACACAAAGACCAAACTCATCCTCCTTAACTTCCTTCAGAAGTGCTTCAGTCACAGGGTCAGCTGGATGCTCTGTGAGGTTCCTGATGAGAAGATTCCTGGTGGCAATAGCAGCAGTCAGCTTCTTGTGTCTTCCCTGGTCCTTTGACCTCTTCACACCAGCCCTAATCTTCAACTCTGAGATCTCTTTCTGGGCTGTTAGCAGGGCTTCCTGTTGCTCCTTTGCATTAGCCTCCAACTGCTCAATCTTGTCCTGAGTCCTCTTATCTTCCTGAGTACGAGCTTCAGTGATCTGGACCCACCTAGCTTGACTCTCTTTCAGATTTAAGTCAGTCCTGGCCTTCTGAAACTGAGCCTCCTTACAGGCATTCTTCAAAATCTGCTCTCCAGCCCTTGACTTCTTGATGTAGTCCTCTGACTTCTCAATCCTGGCTAGATGCTCCACCTTTAGCTTTTCCAACCTTTCAATGTCCAGACGACCATCACTCCTCTCCCAGAGGGTCTTCTGTAGAGCCTGAGTCAGATTCTCATTTCTCTCTTTTAGTTTCTCAAACTCCTCTAAGCTGACAGTGGCTGGAGGTGGTGCTGTGGATGGTCCAGGTGCATCCTCAATGGTGAAGGGCATCCCAGAAATTTGAGTCCTGGCATGAGACCATTCATGATACTGTGCTGAGGCCACATTGTTGCATCTCCCAAGAATGGCCATCCCTTTGGTCTGGACATTGTCCCAAGCCCAGGACGCTTTCCTGACAACAGCCAGATTAGGCTTAATCTCACAATAAAGGGTTTCAGCCAAGTCTTGTGCTCTAGGAGGGTGGACCAATTCATAGCCCAATTGTCTTTTGAACAGCAGAGGGTTGTAGTTGATGCAACCCTTCACTCCTATCAGAGGTACATTGGGGAACTGCCCACAACTAGTAATGATGTCCCTGCCCTTGGTGCTCTGAGTGCACCACCTGATGTCATCTGAGGTCAAAGCAATGAGTCTTCTAGCCCAATTCTTCTGTTGGTGAGGATTCAAGAATGCATCAGTCTTGGGCAAGTGTTTGAGCAACCAGGTATGGAACAGGGGAGCACAACATCTCACCAACCTTCCTCTTTGCTTTTCATTCCTTTGGTGAACAGAGTAGTAGAAATCTCCCAGTAAGGTGGGCACTGGGTTCCTCAGAATGAAAAGGTGAATGGCATTCTTGCTAATAAACTTAGGCTCATCTGCAAAAAGTATAACCCCATATATGCTGAGGGCTAACAAAGCACAGACTGCCTTCCATTCTCCCAAGGAGGCCTTCAGGATAGCCTGAGAAGTCAAGAAATCCAAGTGTAGACCAGAGATTCCAGCCTTTGCTGTCAGGTTTTGCTCAATCAGAACAAGTTCCAAATATAGTGCCTTTGCCACTTCTTCATTGCTGGGAAAAGCCATTTCAGGGTTGAAGGGAACACCACCCCTGACAGGTACACCAATCAGTGATGAATACTCTTCCAACAAGGGTCCCAACTGAAAATTCTGGAAGGTGAAGCACCTCAGGGGAGGATCATAGAACTGTAGACAAGTGTGAATCAAGCTCCTCTGGGAAGGGTCCAAATCCATAACCACATCAAGGATGCCTCCATAATGTTCTCTAAATAGTGGTATATGGTCTGGAGTAATAAGGGCCTGGATCTTCCTGATGCCAGTCAGCTCAGGCTCAAAGAAATGGTATGAGATATTGCTCTTCTTGGGTGCCATGTTGCTGAAGAAGAGCTGAAACAGATGCTGATGATGATGACTGATACTAGAAGATGGGCCACTGATAAGCTGATGCTGGTGATGCAGGTGACTGAAGCAGGTAGCTGATGAATGTGGCTGAAGCAGATAGCTGGTGAACATGGGTCTAATCAGATAAAGGGGTCAAAACCAGGCCAAGATATGATATGGATACCCTGAAAAACAAATAAACACATGTTAAATGATGCAATGATGATGTATGCATATGATATGCAAGGGTTTTGTGATCAAGCTGGATCTGATTAACTGCCTTGATATAAGTCCATGTATGTTCAAGAAATCCAGATGGAGGTTCATAAGTCCAAAAACCAAGGTGGGGGACTCAAATAAAGAGTCACATGTCTAGGGTTAAAATCACGAGAACTGTCCCAAAATGGAGTACTCTTAATCAAAACAAAGTAACAGGGTATGCTGAGGTCAAGGGTACCTGCAAAACTGTAAACAGCCCAACCCCCTCACAGGTGGTGTTCTAAAACAAGGATCCTCAGACTTGGATCATTTATGAGAAGTGTAAACACTTATAACCCGGAGGTACAGTGTTTACAATAACCATAAAAGATCCTCCTCTAATTCACCCCAGTTTCTGAAGGTCAATACTAAAGGTCATCCAGACTTAGCAGGCTTCCCAGATAGCCCTAGCACTACAGGAAATCTGTAGCACAGAGTTCTCAAGAAGAAACCCATATCTGAACCGTGTTTCATATTCCCGCACCAGACCGAAATGGAATGGGAAAGAACATGAACCACTCTAGCCTAGGTGTCACTCAGGTCCCAGGTATAGGACCTTAACTCTCAATAGAACCCCACCCACCAAAGCAACAAAACCAGATCCAGCCAGAACAGTATGACAGTATGATGTATATAAAGCTATAAAGAAAGCAATAAAACAACTGTACATAAAGCAAAAATAAATACAAATATACAAACACAATTAGCACATAACACCCCAGTAAACACAAATCAAACACGCGCTAGGAAGAACCCACAAAAAGGAACCAGAAGCCTTGGTTACAGTATAAAGGTTCCCCAGCAGAGTCGCCAAGCTGTCGCTCCCAACAAATGAGACTGACTCAAATGAGGTACAGACGCGAACGGTCGGTGAAAGGATGAAATGAAAAGAGTCGCCAGCTAGGCATTTTTATCCCGGAGGAAAGGTAATGCTGCATAGACCTAGAAAAGATATGGATAAGACGGTTGCGAACCAGAGAGACTGAGAAAGGGGGTTGGTTACAACCTGGGAAGGTATTAGCACCCAGATTGTCCGCCGTACTCGATGGGATCCACGCTTAAAAGATTTGTGTTTTAAAGGGGTAGTGTTAGTGCAATTTGTGTGTCAAAGAGCTGGAAAAGGATGTACAGGTGTCAGTGTAAAAGAAAAGTGAAGTGTATAAGTGAAGTGTCAGTGTAAGAAAGAATGAAGTGCTCATGATAATGAGGCTAAAATAATAAAGCTGGAAAGAGGGGGAATATACAGAGACTTTTGTTCGATAACTGTTAAGTTATGCCTACGTATCCTCTCGTGCAATGAGGAAGTCAGAACACCGTAGTTCGACCCAAAGAGACTGAAAGATAAATTGACTGATGAACTGCTTGCTTGTCAATGCTCAAGTGTATGATCTGTCTGAGACAGATGCAAACTGTCTTGCATTAGACGGAAGAAGCAAGTTCTTGTTTGTGAGTGAATGAGATGAGAAAAGAATCCCGAAGGAGACGATTATTGTTTGTTTTTGTGCTTTCAGTCTTTTATTGCTTTTGAAAGTTTGCCATAAATTAATGAGCTTAAGCCTAAACCAATGGGTTAGTAAACTCATCACATCATCCCTCTGATCAGGGGTAATGAGAATACCTTAAGTGTGAAGTCAGCTTCTCACACTTAAACACCATGGTGTAGGATTAAGATCATTAACCTACTTGTGATTATTTAGATGTTTTTGTTGTTTTTTTGTTTAGTGTTAAGTAATGAGGTTAAGCCATAATCAGGGATTAAACAGACTCATTACACCATCCTAATAGAAGGATAATAGATGAGAATGTTTAAGTTGAGGAAAGTTCCTCAACTTAATCCATGATTAGGGATTAAACTCATGACAAAACAAAACCTTTATTAAGTGGATTTTAGTTAATGATAAGATGATGAAGTGAGTTTTAGGGTTTGTAAGACAACTTGAGGGGGACTTGTCCATTAACATTAGGGTTAGTCCTTCTTAACCAATTAAGGAAGAATTAGAACCCTAATGCAAGGCCCAAGTTACAAGCTTGATGTCTTGATGATTATTAGATGAATTGATTAAAGGATTTAAACACATTAAGGGTTTAACACTTAGGATTAAAGTTATACACTCCATCCTAATAGAAGGATGCAGGCATAAGCTTAATCATAAAGCCTTAAAACCTTTAGGGTTTAGTCCCTGATTGTGAGATGAGAAGAGAAGACTCAAAGAGACACAAAGATAAAAGCTAAGTGGGGGGACTAATCAAAACCCTAATTATTGTCATGCTTGGTTGTTCCTAAGGTTTGTGAGGTTTACAAGAAAGATCCTCAGAGGAACCACTAGGAAGCAGATGAAATGAGCAAAGAGAAGCAAAGTAACTTGCTTCATTTAAGAAGACAAGTCACTTGAGGAAAGAAAGTAGGGAGAAGAAGAAAGAGCAAGCTCAATCCCAAACACAAGACAAAATGCAGCAATGATGCATGAGAGAGATGAAAAGAAATTGTGAGAAGTGAAGGCAAATTCACTTCTCAAAGTAACTTACCACCTGAAAAGTTAGTGAAAGAAATGCAATGCAATGCAAAATGAGATGGAATGGCATGATGCAAACCAAAACCAGAAGCATAAGTATGATGCTAATGATGCTATGAGATGACACAAACATGAAACAAGGCATGGGGATGATCATACAAACATATGGATGCAAGAGAAGCATGCTTAGAACCATAAACATACATGAAAAATTATGGAATGCAAATGACATACAACATGGAAAATGAAAGATGCAATGATCAAACATGATTCTAATATGTCCTAAGATGTGTTATGAATCAAATGGATGCATAAAATGTCATGGCAAGTCATGGTATGCAAGCAAATGCAAGATGAATGCAAAAGGAAGCCCAAATTAGGGTTTATGATCAATGCACAACACAAAAATCAAAACCAGAAGCAAACATCAAGATAAAAAATTGAAAATGCATTCAAGGGACCCTAAACCTATACAAACTCACTGCCCAAAGGAGGGGATCCAATTCTTAACCTAATGAAAGTTATGAATTTCCTAAGATTGCTAGGGTTTTAAGGTACCTTGTCAAGAAAAATGTCAAACAAATTGAAAATGCAAGATCAAATCATGCCAATTTAATCCTACAAACTATATGCTAAACAAGATGCAATGCAAAAAGAATCAAAGTCCAACTCTTAAAGACTAGGCAGAAATGAATTTTCAAAGATTGGATCAAAATAATGCCTTGAAATGAAATTAATTCCATGAAAAATTATCAAAAGACATCAAGATCAAAAAAGAAATTTGGTTTGAGGGTTGGAAAATGTTTCTAAATGATTTCAAATGTTTCATGATTTTTTTTGTGATTTTTAAATACCTAAAAGTATTTTTAATTAATTAATTCTCATTAATTAATTAAAAATAATCTTTTAAATGATTTAAAAATATTTTTAAATGCAAAAAATAAAAATAAAAATGTTTTTGGTTTCTGAAAATTAATAAAAGGTTGTATAAAAATTTTCAGAATTTTTCAATAATTTTTACTATTTTTAATAAAATGTAGAAAACAAATCAAATAAAATGAAAAATAAAATGAAATTAAACTGAAAATGAGAAAGTCAGCAAGATCAAGGGCTGAGGTTTGAACTCACACGCGCGCGAATTGATTTGGCGTGCATCTGGACGGCCAACATTCAAATTTGCTAATTATGATTAGTGCCCTAATTAAATGCCCTAATGACTTTCAGATGACCAGAACAGTGGTTCCGGTCATCTTCTCCGACGAGCCAAATCTCTAACTCTCTCTACACGCAATAAAAATGAAATCTAATCGCCCAGAATCCATCCCCACTCAACACTGAATCAAAACCCCCAAACAAACATCATTTTTTCATCATGAATCAAGCAAATCGAAACAAAACATTTTTAGGGCAAAAAGTTTCAGAGCATTCGTACATGCTTATTTCTCATCCATTTCAAAAAGTAAAAACATCAGAGTGATCAGAAAGGCATGAGGAACAATCTAGGAACTTAAAAACTCATTTCTGGAAAAAAAGTTCTTGAGATACCTGAGCTTGAGCTTTCTCAATTTGCAACTTTCTGACCTCCTTTCTTTGTGCAAACCACTCCTCTTGAGCTCCTGATGAAGTCTTGATGCTTGGAAGAAGTTTGTGATGGCTGGCTTGAAAGATTACAGAAGTTCTGTTCAAGGGAGGGTGGTGATCGTGTTTTTGATTCAGTGGCTTTCAAGCTGTTTTAAGGGTTGGTTTGTGATCAGTGAAGCAAGGGGAGATTGTTTGTGAAGTTGGTTTGTGTGTTTGAGGCTTGTGCTGAGTGTTTCGAATGCTTTTGCAAATGGGGTGGAAAATGAGAGAGATGTGTTCTTGGTGCTTTCAGGCTTGTGTATTATGTGAAATGTCTTGCTTTTGGGTTGTATAAACAAATGGGATTGGTCAGATGAGTTGATGTGTACTGCTGTGATTGGTATGGCTCAAGTTGCCAAAATGTCAAGTTTGTGTAAGAGAGGCATGGGCTACTAGCTAGCCAAGGACAGATGGGGTGTCCTGCGCAGCAAGATGTGTGGAGAGCCATAGGATTGATTGTGAAGTCAGCAAGCAAGTGGATTCACACTTGAGTGAGTTTTTGCAACTTGCTTCACTTTTGTTTCCTTTGAGAATTCTTGCTCCATAAGTCATGAAGATGAGTGATCCCTTGGCCCATTCTGAATTTCAGATGTCTTGTGATCATGTTGTGAAGAAATGATACACATTTGAGGCCTTTAGAACACTTGATCAAACCATTTTGCAAAATGTCTCTTTGGTGGAAAACTTCAAATTTTGTGATTTTAGCCAACTTTGACAAGCCATAACTTTTGATCCAAAATGAATTAGGTCATGTTCTTGTACGTTTTGAAAAGGGAATGATCCATTCTACAACTTTCATGACCAAAGTTTTTCCATTTGAAGCATTTTTGAATCAAAAAGCAAGGGTTGAAAAAGTTTCCCAAAATGGCAATTTTCATTAAAAGTCAACTTTCCCAAAAAGTCAACTTTGCCAATGACTTGAAATTCTTCAATTTTGTGAACTTCTAACATCTTCTATGATCAAATAAAGATCATACACAATCAAAATGATGAAGAACACCCTTTGGTTGGGTCACTGGGGGCCTCAGATGCCCTGATTTTGTACTGACTTGCTTAGAAAGTAAACCCTTGATCAGATGACTTCCCCATTGAATTTCTTCATGAAAATTGATATTCATGATCCCTATACCATATAGAGACCAATAGAAACAAGAATGACCAAAAAATTTGGAGTTATGGACTTTGAAACCAAAACCCTAATTCTAGGTCATCTGTGCAGTTAAACCTGGCTCTGCTTCCATGCCATTCTCAGTTCTTGTGATTCTTTGACATTCTTGACTTTGAGAGGATATAATATGATGCTTGAACATACATGGACCCCTTTGAAGTGATTGATGACCTTTGGAGTGGCTCAAGAAGCTCTTGGATTGCTCAGATCACAAACCCTAGATGCAGATGACTTTGAACCAATGCAGTGAATCAAAAATGTAATATGAGATGCTATGATTGAACTTATGCACATGAGGAGATCACAAGCCATGGTGTGAATGGATGAGGGCAAATTTGGGGTGTTTACACAAGGGCTCCTCAACGACAACATGTCTCCATACTTTGCATATGTTCTTTCAAGATACCGTCAATAGCCTACAAGAAGAAAAAAACATCAAGAAATCATAAGGGACAAATCAGAGGAGCAAACAAATTGAAGGTCATGAATATGAATCAATGTGAAAGAATTTCAAGTGCCTATAAGGAAATATCACGAAGAAGACCTGCTCCTTGCTATGTTCATTCTCATCCAAGATTTCAGCCAAAACTTTGTAAGGACAAATGTTCATACACCTACATGACCTATTTCTGAGTTTCCTTTTCCTCAAAGCCTTGCACAACATTGTCCGAGAATGTGAAGGAATCCCAATTCAGCAAAGCATCACGCCATAGCCTTAGTCCTCCCAATTGTCGTGACAAGTTTCTTGCATTAAAATGGATCCTCTGCAAGAACAAAAGGAAACTTAATATAGAGACAATGATCACAACAACAATTTCCAAGCTAATGGATAATAGTATCCTTATCATACCTTGTCAATAGACCTCATCAAACTCTCAAAACAGTTCAAAGTCAAGGCATCACATGCATAAGAATATTATTGATCGTACATGAAAAGAAGAAGTTGATACAAATGTCAGTATAAGAAGTAGGAGCAAAATTCTTAGCAGTGATAAATACCTAGCATCAAAAAATGCAAATACAAGATTTTCAGAGGGACCACACAAAAAATGCCTCTAGCTACAGACAAAATCCAAGATTGTACACAAAAACGGGACCACACAAAATCAAAAAAAGGATATTCTTTTAGGATTTTACGAAAACACAGCTCATCCTCACACGTGATCATTCACACAAATTTCACAATTTTCGCACGATTTTCATCCTCACTCACACGTATCAGCCTCAAATATTATCACTATAAAACCAATCATTTGCAATCATTGAGAGGATGACCTACGAAAAAACCCTAGCACACTCTACGAGATCAATCATCAAATCCCTAAATTCTTCACTCAAAGCTCGTTTCAACAAGTTCTTCAGAGTTTATCATCAAAACTCTGAGGATACTCGAGCTAAACCCCCACACATTTCATTCTCAGACGGACTACAAGGGAGACAGTGAGGAGGAAACAAGCAGAAAGCAAAAGAAGAACGTCATTTTCCTACGACATACCTTGAAGAAGCACGAATCGCATATTGAAGGTAGTCTTCCTTTCATCTTCATCTACTCGATTTCTAGGCTTGTTATACATGTGTCGTGTTGATGAACATAGCAAGATTGGGTTTCGATTTTTATCTGGGATTAGGTTTTGATTGCTTGATGTATGTTTGTGTGTGTTTGCACCGGTGATGATCACGATGATACGATGAAGGCCATGGCCGAGTTGACTTGATCTTTGATTTCTCAGTTTCGATCCTTTTTGTTTTTTAGGTTTTGATTTGTGGCAGATGAGTGAAGAGTTTTCATAGTGGATACCTTCTGTTATTTACTGGTTTAATGTATTGTTTTTTTTAAGAAAAACGTTTCCCGTGACACATGTTGCTTTAATGAGGGGCCTTTCTCGCGGCAGCACTGGGCTCAACGGTGGCTACGTGTTTTGTTTGGATTAAATCTGTCATAAATGATTCACTGTCCTAGGCACTTCGTTTACTTTCCCCAGTTTTTTTTTTATTATTTTGGTTGGTCGCATGGATAGAATCCATGTTATTTTTTTTCTTTTTTTTCTTTTATTCGACTGATAAAGCATTAAAGTTGGGTCTGATTTTTACTTAGCATCACCATTTGATATGGGTCGGGTGGTCCAAATGGATCCCTTATACCCGGTCCCATTCAAATGCAGGCTGATAAATAAGGGTTTCTAACAGCACCCTTTATTTTATTTCAATGCCTTTTCTTTTATTTATGTTGTTTTTATAAAATTTAAAAACTTTTAAACATAGCAAAGTTATAATTAATTTCTAAAGCAGTTATAATTAATCAAATTAATAAGTTTTCTAATTAAATTAACTAAGTTTTTGTTTAAATTAATTAATCAGTTAATTTCTATCAAAAAAGGATAAAGTAATATTTCCATAGATTAATTAAATAGTTTTTTTCAGATTAATTAATTTAATTAATATAATCAAGTATTTCTACCCAATTAATTACTTTTTCTTTATTCGTTTGTTATGCGTGTGTGCTCGATTCCTAATTGGCTTGTGATATGATGATAACCTTACCTGTGTGATTTACGTTTGCATTTTTTTTAACGACAAACTGCTAAGTAAAATACGGACTCATAATAAGGCTAATTATTTCAAAGATAAGCGAAATCTTTGGTCCAACACCAAAAAAATCATCTTTATGCACACACGTAAGTCGATCGTCATCCGATCGCCATCTACACAACTTTTGCTCTCCCAAACTCTTTCAAACTTTTAAAATTAAATCAAGGTAACGCATCTATTTCCATACCAAGTTCTAAACCCTAAAACCATAAAAAAAACAAACACAATTTTATCAAAGAATTTTTAAATCAAATATCGAAAGAATGGAATTCTGGAGTCTAGCATTCCTCGAATTCTTGAATGGACTCTCCTGAGGCTCGCTCCATGGGACGCAGTTCATTCGATCTTTCGCGATTAAAACACCTAAATCCATATATCAAATAACGAAAGAACTGAATTCTGGAGTCCAGCATTCCTCAAATTCTTGAATGGACTCTCCTGAGGCTTGCCCCACGGGACGTGGTTCATTCACCCTTTTGTTCCTAAAACATTAATTAAATCAAACATATTTTCTCCAGGCAAACATTATTTAAATCCTTTCTATCTCTCAAACAAGCTAGCGCTTCCGCCTTCTATCGTGAGCAGACAAGCCAACGCTTAGCAGTTAAAATGCGATCTAAATAATCGTTTATTAAAACACACAAACCAAACTTAACACCACGAACTACGAGGCTCTGACTTTCCCATTGCACAAGGGAATACGTCGACACACGGATCTCAATCCTTGCCGAGCATCCTAGGAACAAAAAACTACCATTCTCCATATCGTTTACCATTAAGAAGACATTAATATAAGTTAGCATTCGATCGCAGATTAGACTAAGAGGTTCCCGTTGAGTACAACGGACGTAAGAGGTGTTAATACCTTCCTCTTGCGTAACCGATTCCCGAACCTAGAATTTGGTTTCGACGACCAATTTCCCTCCTTTATATGTTTTATCTATATTTCCCTTTTCCTTTATTAGGAATAGATTAAAATTAGGTGGTGACTCTGTTTGTTTGTTTTTTCCGCGTCTTTCGCGAGGATCGTATTTTTCGAGGTACGACAGATGGCGACTCTGCTGGGGACTAGCCTTGTGCATAAGAGAGTCGAGCCTAACTTGGTTGTTCTTGAGTTTGTTTGCTAACTTGTTTCACTTCTCTTCTTTATTTATTACTATTTATGCTTATTTATCGCTTTCTTCTTTATCATAATGCTCATTATTATATTTGTTTATTGGATCCTGGGTTGACATCGCAAGTAAAGTTCTTTGACCGAACTTTGTAAAAAGAAGAGAGAACATCTAGTTTAGATTTGGTAGTCATTAGTGTTAGTCTTCAAGGACTCGCTCCTTGCAATCCTAGCACGAAAGCTCCTCCAGAGAGTAGACCTATTCATAGATCTCGTCATAATGCAGCTAGCCTGTTACATGACTTGATTCATGAAAGGGCTGTGACTCTGGGACCCACTTTTAGAACCAGTTTCAATGTTGGTAGTTATGTAGTGTTAGTCTCTGAAGGCTCGTCCCTTCGTACGCCTAACATGAGAACTCCAATTGAGGTAGACCTTATCATTATTATCGTCATAATACAGCTAGCCTGTGGCAGGACGATAATATGATTAGCGTCCGTGACCTTGAGTACCTTGATGTTGTTACCATAGAAGCTACCCTGTGAGCGGGTTTGTGGGTAAAGAATCTAGAACTAAATTATTGTGACCTACATTTTAAGAGGGTTTGGGAGTTACTTGTGTCATCCTGGATCCGGTTGCTATGCATTCATAATCATTTGCATAAAAGCATCATGACTTACGAATAATTTTATTTTCAGGGAATTATTTATCAGTAGTTTGTTTTGCATTCAAAGTAACAATGAATTCAGAGAAAAGAAAACCATTGCAACTGAAGACCTTTGTACCAAATACCACTGTTGTTAGAGCATGTCTAGAAGGCATGCCTACTACTTACAAAGGAATAATGAATGTGAGATTCGGCCGAATTGTTGACCTCCTTGCTGTTAGGGTACAAATGCCAGCTATCACTGCCTTGGCACAATTCTATGATCCACAGATGCAAAGCTTCTTATTTCAAGATTTTCAGTTGACTCCTACTTTGGAAGAGTTCGAAGGGTTCATGGGTCTCACTGCAAAGGGTAGGGAACCCTATACTATGATTGGAATATGGCCTAAGGTGGAGGAATTAGCTGAGGCACTTGAGATTGATGTGCCAACAGCTAAGAACAATTGGAAGGAAAAGAAGGGGTTGCTTTGTTTCCGAAGGCTGTATTTGGAGAAGGAAGCTACGAATTTGTTTAAGGGTAAACACTGGGATGCTTTGGTGAATGTACTAGCTCTTCTCATATATGGGTTAGTGCTTTTTCCAACCTTTGATGACTTCATTGATGCAACTGCTATCAGTGTGTTTTGGGCTGTCTGGAAGAAAGGTCAGAGTCCTGTTGTTCCACTCTTGGCTGATGTTTTTTATAATCTTCATCTCCGTCATTAAAAGAAAGGTACCGTCTTGACATTTTGCTTCCCTTTACTTTACAAGTGGCTTACACCACACATATTCAAGCGCAATTCACTTGTGCCGGATATGACGGACAAAGAATGGGCTCAGAAATTGGTGTCTCTTACTGATAGAAACATCACTTAGTATCCTAATAAGTTGAATGCCAAAGAGATAATCATGGATTGTGGGAGTTTTTGTAATGTGCCATTAATAGGGACCAAAGGTTGTATTAACTATAATCCTGTTTTAGTTATACGACAATTTGAGTACCCTATATTGGAAAATCCAGATGACAAAGACTTAGAAGAAATGATACTGCATGACATGGGAACCAGAGACCCATCTCTGCTCCATAAGATTGTTTAGTCTTGGGAAAAGATCCATACCAAGGGTACTGAGCTAAGAAAGAGGGATGGTATGACCAGAATGCCATATCAGGAGTGGGTCATAGAAAGAGTTAAAGTTATCAAACTCCCTTTCTCCTTGGAGGCTCCTTCTAGACCTCCTACTCCTGAGCAGGTACCTGTGTCATATGAAGAAGTTGAAGAACTTAGGGCAAAGATAGCAAGCCTTTGGAAAGAGAATGAGGAACTTACTTCACAGCTGCAACAGGCAACATATGAGAAGAATGGCTTGAAATATGATCTTACTCGCATGACTGCTCAACTTGAAGCTGTTCAAGGAAAGGGCTGATGATGAACAACGAAAGAAGTTTAATGTCAAAGGTTGTTTAGACCAGACTTGTTATCAAGTGAGCCACCTAAAGAAGGATTTGAACAAAGCTTACAAGCGAAGTGCAGATAATGAAGAATGGTTCTTCAGCGCTAACCAAGAGGTAAAAATGGTAAAAAATGAGCTTGGGGAAGAGATTAAAAGACTCACTGAATCCCTCAACCAGACAGTAGCAAGTTGCAGGCGGGAATATGATCTTAAAGTTGAAGCAATGAATGTCTCTAAGCTTTTAGTAAAGGATTGAAATTTGAAATTCCAAGAAGCTGATAACGCCAGAAAAAGCGCTCAACACTGGAAGGACCAATATGAAAGTCTTCTCAAAGACCGCAAGATCTGGGAGGCCGCAAGGAAAAAGGTGAAAGATTGTTTTGACGGGTATGAGCATGCTGTGAGTGTTAGAATTGAAGAGAGGGATATGTACCATGGTAAGCTTAATAGGCTTATTGAATGGTGCAACCAACAAGCTAAGGATTTACCCTTTAGGCTCTCAATGGCAATGGAAGAATTCGAAGACAACGACAGTCACTCCCCAGCTGTGGGGTACTTTCTTGAGATGTGTCAGGCCATGTTGAAGGCATTCAAGGAGAAAGTGAAAGAATGCGAAACACGGAAGCCAGCAGTTTAATTGCTTTTCTTTTATTTTGTTTACATTTTGAAAAGGACTTGGTGTAATGGTTGTATTTCGGTACCTTATTGAATTAAATGAATGAGACCTTGAGTTTTCTTTTATTTTGTCTTCATAATATTTTGAATGCTATACTCGAAAAATAAATCGTTTTATGCTTGTGAATATTCCCCTGAAAATAAAAGCCATAAAACATATCATCCTCGCATTTTCATGCGTCCCATTTGCATAAAAACACAAACTCATACACTTTACCTTCCCTCCACAGAAAAGCTGACTTTCCGGATTTTTCGACGGAGGTACGAGACTAGAAAGATTTACAAAATGACTTTGGAGCAAATCCAAAAGGAGCAGAACTCAATGAGGTCAGATATTGATTCACTCAAAGGAAAGCTGGACCAAATCCTCGAGGTCATCACTATGGCCAAGAGAGAAGAAGAAGCTGAGAAACTCGCCAGACAAGCCGGCACTTTGGGGACTGCCAAGAGAACTTCAATCTTATTGGGGCAAATCCACCCAACTTACCGTCTTTAGCAGCTCACCACGGGTCATTTAAGGACATGGATGAGCAGTCTGATGTCTTTTATGCGGACCCACCGGTTCACCGTACTGAAGCTCTTCTCGAGCCAGTAGCAAAGAGGTTGCACTCAATGGAGGAAAAGCTTAAGGCAATGGATATTAAGACCATTCCGGGTCTAGATGCTGAGGAAATGTGTCTTGCACCAGGATTAGTAATCCCGCATAAGTTCAAGGCTCCGGACTTTCCTGATAAATATAAAGGGAACAGTTGTCCTCACACTCATCTTCGGGCTTATTGCCGAAAGATGGCTTTGTATGCTAGGAACGATCAGCTCCTAATTCATTATTTCTAGGATAGCCTGTCCGGAGCATCATTGGAGTGGTATGTCCAGTTGGAAAGAGGCCGAGTCAAAACGTGGAATGACCTCTCTCGTGCATTCCTTGAACATTACCAGTATAATGTTGATCTTGCACCCAATCGTACTCAACTGCAAGACATGACGCAACGTAACAACGAGTCGTTCAAAGAATACGCACAAAGGTGGAGAGAACTCGCTGCACAGGTTCAGCCGCCATTGCTTCCTAAAGAGTTAACAAATATGTTTTTAAATACACTGGAGGACAAATATATGGACCGGATGATGGGAGCTAGTTTTCCTAGCTTCTCCGAGATCGTGTCCGTAGGAGAAAGGATTGAGAGCCAGTTGAAAAAGGGCAAAGGAGCTGCCACTTCTACAAGTGTTGGCAAGAAACCCTATCCTAATTTCCAAAAGAAGAGGGAAGGAGAAGCCAATGCTATTATGAG
The DNA here is from genome assembly GCA_963966055.1 of Lathyrus aphaca. NCBI lineage: Eukaryota > Viridiplantae > Streptophyta > Magnoliopsida > Fabales > Fabaceae > Lathyrus > Lathyrus aphaca. Next base: position 157,700,272 of record OZ014522.1, on the reverse strand, counting down.
AGGAAGAGCCAACTTGCCGTACAACATGTCTTACGGGTATGTGGCTAATGTTGCACCAGCTCCATATCAACCACAGGCTCAACAACACCAACAATATCAGCAGGCTCCTGCACAACAGCCCAATCAGCAATACAGACAAAGTGGTCCAGTGCAGAGGCAGCCTAGACCAAGAAGGCACATTGATCCAGTCCCCAGCCTTACAAAGATATCTTTAATCAGCTAAACCAACACGAACAACTGACTCTGAGGGATTTAAGACCATCCACCTTCCCTTATCCTCCAAATTACGATGCTAATGCCACCTGCGAATTCCACAAAGGTGCGCCTGGACACACTATAGACAAATGTTATGCATTTCAAAATCACGTGCAGGATTTGGTGGAGTCAAAGGATCTAACTTTTACTCCAAGAGGCCCAAATGTCAAAAACAATCCCATGCCACCTCATAGAGGAGCGACTGTTAATGCCGTGGAAGAGGAAGACGAGTGTGAGTTAATCCTAAAGGCGGAAGACGTTCAAGCTCCAATGGCTAAGATTGGAGAACAATTGGAGAAATCAGGTTTGATGTTGGTAAAAGATGAAGGGGTTGATCATTCCGAGGAAGATATCAGGGAGTGTCTGCAAGGACTCCTCAATCAAGGTTTGATACAGATCGAAAGACGAGGAAAGAAGAAAAGAATAGTGGCTGCAATCGAGGTGTATTATGATGCGCCTCAGACTCCAAACAATGTTACTCCTATAGTTATAGAATATTCAGTTCCCTACACTGGGGAGAATAACCAAGCTGTACCTTGGAGTTATGAACCGGTGAACGCTAGACAAGGACAGAGGAGGTAGCCCATCAATATCGAATTTCCCGTTGTCACATCCATTGCCGGACCAAGTGGGATGACTCGTAGTGGACGAGTGTTTGCACCAAGACCAGTAGAGTCGTCATCTAATAAAAAACAAAAGACCACTGCTGCACCGGTTGTCACTCCTGTCCCTTAAGGGGCACCAATAGATCCATCGTCTCCGAAAGAAGCATTCATTCAGAAGGAGGCGAAAGAGTTTTTAAGGATTATCAAGAAAAGCGACTACAAGGTAGTCGATCACTGCTGATAAGAAAAACCATAATAAGGCCTTGCACATCTCCATAAGATGTGAGGATACGTTGCTGTCGAGGGTGTTGGTGGATACTGGTTCCTCCTTAAATGTGATGCCGAAGACAATGTTGGAAAAAATGCATGTGCAAGGAATGGTGATGAAGCCAAGCGCATTGATAGTCAAAGCCTTCGATGGTTCCAGGCGTGCGGTTATAGGAGAGGTGGATCTCCCAATCAAGATAGGACCTGCCTTTTTCACCATTACTTTCCAAGTAATGGATATCCATCCTGGGTATAGTTGTCTCTTGGGAAGACCATGGATTCATAATGCAGGGGCCGTTACGTCTACTCTTCATCAAAAACTGAAGTTCCCTATGCAGACCCAAATAATGGTAATTGGAGGTGAGGAAGATATACTGGTGAGTAATTTGACCTCATTCCGGTATATTGATGTTGAAGGTGAAACCGTTGAGACACCGTTTCAATCTTTTGAAATAGTGAGTATGCTGGCAGTACAACGTGAGTCTGAGCGCCAACAACCATCAATGTCAATGGCATCCCTGAAGGAAGCTTTGGCTGTCCTTGAAACTGGAAACACACAGGGCTGGGGCAAAATTGTCGAGGTGCAAGATAAAAGAGACATGTATGGCATTGGCTATCAGCCATCTTCCAGCGCAACAATGGTCTCTGCATATGAAGAGCATGGTTAATTTCCTCGGGTGAGTGATACATTTACAAGTGCCGGATACATCTTTGAAGATCACGCTGCAATGATCTCAGACGAAGACTATCATGAAGTGACTTGTAATTGGATTTGTCAAGCTAATCCAGGGGAGGAATTGGAGAATTGGAGGACTGTCGAGATTCCTTAGTTTATTTACCCTAAAAAGTAATTCTACTTCTTTTTTTTTTCAAAACCATATGCTCTGCCCAAGGCATATTGGAATGTTGTCGGGCCACCAATGTTTTAAAACTTTGATTATCAATATAATAAATCGACAATTTGCATTCAATATTTGTTCTCTTTCTTTCGTTTTTTCTTTCATAATAAAATGGCAATGTTTTTATGCACACACTTTCTAAAATAAATGCATAAATCATAAACATGCAGAGACACCACCAAGGTCCTTGATGACGACGCTGCTATAGTCCTATATGACTTCGATTGTCCGATCAACCAAGCGGAGGAAGAAGGTGAGGAAGATTGTGAACTCCCTGAGGAGTTAGCCCGACTACTCAAACAGGAAGAGAAGGTCATCCATCCGCACCAAGAGGACATTGAAGTTATCAATCTGGGATCAGAGGAGGATAAATGGGAAGTGAAGATAGGTGCTTCTCTGCAAGCTGAAGTGAAGGCAAAATTGATAGAGCTCCTCCATGAGTGCGCTGATGTGTTCGCATGGTCATATCAGGATATGCCTGGGCTGAATACTGATATTGTCGTGAACAAGTTGCCACTCAAGGAAGAATGTCAAGCAGTCAAGTAGAAGTTGAGAAGGACTCGTCCAGACATGGCCCTCAAGATTCGGGAAGAAGTAAGAAAGCAATTTGACGCTGGATTTCTAGCAGTAGATAAATACCCACAGTGGATCGCCAACATCGTACCAGTTCCAAAGAAAGATGGAAAGGTCTGCATGTGTGTCGATTACAGAGACCTGAACAGAGCTAGTCCTAAAGACGATTTCCCACTACCTCACATCGATGTATTGGTGGATAATACAACTGAATTTTCAGTGTTCTCCTTTATGGACGGTTTCTCCGGATATAATCAGATCAAAATGGATCCAGAAGACATGGAGAAGACCACGTTCATCACGCTGTGGGGAACTTTTTGCTACAAAGTGATGCCATTCGGACTCAAAAATGCTGGAGCAACATATCAACGTGCCATGGTAACGCTCTTTCATGATATGATTCATAAAGAGATTGAAGTATACGTTGACGATATGATTGCTAAATCCCAAACAGAGGAGGAACACATTGTTAACCTGTAAAAGTTGTTTGTACGATTAAGAGAGTTCAAGCTCAGACTTAACCCGAATAAGTGCACATTTGGGGTTCGGTCCAGAAAGTTGCTAGGATTCATTGTGAGTCAAAAGGGGATTGAGGTTGATCCTGACAAAGTCAGAGCCATTCAGAACATGCCTGCGCCAAGAACTGAAAAGGAAGTCAGAGGTTTCCTTGGAAGATTGAACTACATTGCCAGATTTATTTCGCATCTCACTGCTACTTGCAAGCCGATCTTCAAGCTCTTAATGAAGGATCAAGCAATTGAATGGGATAATGAATGTCAAATATCCTTCGATAGAGTTAAGGAATATTTGCAAGAACCACCAATCTTGATACCTCCCGTTCCAGGAAGGCTTCTCATCATGTATATGACAGTTCTTGACGAATCCATGGGCTGTGTGTTGGGGCAACAAGATAAGATTGGCAAGAAGGAGCATGCCATCTACTACTTAAGCAAGAAGTTCAATGATTGTGAAACGAGGTATTCAGCACTTGAGAAGACTTGTTGTGCTCTTGCATGGGCCGCCAAACGTCTCAGACAATATATGTTGACCCATACGACATATTTGATTTCCAAGATGGATCCTCTTAAATATATATTTGAGAAACCAGCTCTCACTGGTAGGATTGCTCGATGACAAATGCTTTTTTCAGAGTACAATATTCAATATGTCACTCAGAAGGCTATCAAAGGCAGCATACTAGCAGATCATCTCGCCCACCAGCCTGTGAAGGATTACAAACCCTTGAAGTTTGACTTTCCGGACGAGGATATCATGTTGATTAAAGATTATGAAGAACCTGGACCTGACGAAGGGCCTGAACCAGGGGAGCAATGGACTCTCATGTTCGATGGTGCTGCTAATGATCGGGGTTGTGGAATTGGGGCAGTATTGACATCTCCTAAGGATTTTCATGTACCTTTTACAGCTAAGCTTTGTTTTCTGTGCACGAACAATGTGGCTGAATATGAAGCGTGCATTATGGGACTAGAAGAAGCCATTAATCTGAGGATTAAAACACTCGATGTATATGGTGTCTCAACTCTGGTGATATATCAAACTACATGAGATTGGGAAGTAAGATGTGATCATCTGATCCCGTATCGGGATTATGTGTTGAAGTTACTCCCTAGATTTAATGATATTACTTTCACCCATGTGCCTCGTAGTGAAAATCAAATGGCTGACGCTCTGGCAACTCTGGCATCTATGTACCAACTGATTTGGCCTAATCATCAGCCTTCCATTGATCTCAAGCGTTTTTAAGAACCTGCTCATTGTCTAACTGCTGAAGAAGAATCAAATGTCAAGCCTTGGTTCTATGATATCAGACGCTACTTGGAGAAGAAAGAATACCCAGAAGGTGCTTTGAGTATGGATAAAAGAACACTAAGAAGACTGGCCTCAAATTTCTTTCTGAATGGGGAGGTCTTGAACAAGAGAAATCATGACATGATCCTACTCCGATGTGTAGATGAACGGGAGGCAGAGCAAATCATAAAGGAGATGCATGAAGGATTGTTTGGTACCCATATGAGTGGGCATACCATGGCAAAGAAAATCCTTAGAGCAGGATACTATTGGCTAACGATGGAGGCTGATTGTTATGCTCATGTCCGAACATGCCACAAATGCCAAATTTATGCTGACAGGGTACACGTACCTCCCACTCCGTTGAACGTCTTGACTTCGCCATGGCCTTTCTCCATGTGGGGAATAGATATGATCGGGATGATTGAACCAAAGGCCTAAAACGGGCATAGGTTTATACTTGTTGCCATAGACTACTTCACTAAGTGGGTCGAAGCCGCCTCTTACGCTAATGTCACCAAGCAAGTGGTTGCTTGCTTCTTGAAGAATAACATCATATGTAGATACGAGGTTCCTCACCGGATCAATTCTGACAACGGGTCAAATCTCAATAACAAGACAATCGAAGAGTCATGTGCCAGTTTCAAAATTGAGCATCATAATTCAACACCATACAGACCCAAGATGAATGGAGCTGTCGAAGCTGCAAACAAGAATATCAAGAAGATCATTCAGAAAATGGTGGTCACGTATAAGGATTGGCATGAGATGCTACCTTTCACGCTGCATGGTTACCGTACTTCAGTACGTACTTCGACAGGGGCAACCCCTTTTTCTTTGGTATACGGCATGAAAGATGTCCTCCCAATAGAAGTTGAAATTCCTTCAATGAGAGTTCTGATGGAAGCTAAATTAGACGAAGCAAAATGGGTCCGAACAAGGTTTGATGAGCTCAATCTTATTGAAGAAAAGCGTATGACGGCACTGTGCCATGGACAACTTTACTAGAGGCGTATGAAGAAAGCTTTTGACAAGAAAATGTGTCCTCAGACCTACTAGGAAGGTGATTTGGTGCTCAAACGAATCACTACCATGCACAGAGAACCCATGGGCAAGTGGGCGCCTAATTATGAAGGTCCGTTTGTGGTGGTGAGAGCTTTCTTCGGAGGTGCTTTGATCCTTGCGAGTATGGATGGCGAAGAACTATCTACCCCCGTGAATGCAGATGCAGTCAAGAGATATTATGCCTAAAAGAGTGGAATAAAAGCCGCTAAGTCAAAAACCTGAAAGGGCGACTTAGGCAAAAATGGCTATCCCGGTGGACTGAAAACCCGAAAGGACGGTCCAGGCAAAAATTAGGGATGAAAATAAAAAAATCTAGCCCGCTGAGTTGAAAACCCAAAAGGGCGGCTCAGGCAAAAAAGGGCGTTCCGGTGGATTGAAAACCCGAAAGGGCGATCCAGGCAAAAGTTAGGGACTAATTCCAAGGCAAATATTATATTCTGTACACCCACTTGACTTCGGGGAGCTACGAAAGGGAAAGATCAATCCAATCGTCTTCCTACAAAGTTTAACTCATGAGATTTTCAGAGATATAGGGACCATAGTAGTGTCGAAACTCAATGGAACCTTGTTTATTTTGTTGCCATTATACTTTCTTTGCACAAGAAATTACCTCATTAAGGAATTGCATTTGTGTGTACGTTCATACCCTTCATGGGTTTTAGCAATAAAAAAGGAGAAATTTCTCATCAAAAAAAATTGTGCTCAATCATTTTTTACTTTATCTGTTTGTTTGCAAAATGTTTTTATCATTGATAAAATTTGTTTTAAAATTTTGGTAAAAATAATGACAATGTTTGAAAGGTAGTACGATTATCTCTTTTGGTTGACAGGAGGAATTTGACAGTTTTCCTTTTGGTTAACATCAGTATCATTGCCAGTCACCATGATTGTTTCAGTACAGACAACATATCCCATCGACGAATGTTAAATTTCAGTCGAAATTTTGCCAAAGGCGCTCATGTCTCTCTTCTTGTTGCTTACAACTTTATCAGGATCTTGTGTACCAAGTGTTGGAAAATCTGATACCCACCACCACCTCCCAAAGTCCAATATTCATTGGCAACCACCAAAAGACTTGAAGTCCACCGCGTTGGCATCCTTCATAAAACCTAAAGTCCAATTTTATTGGCAACTACTAAAAAGCAGAAGACCAATTTTATTGGCGTTCTCATGATTCCCAAAAGTCCATTATGGTGGTAACTACCAGTATAAAGCCAAAAGTCCAACCATGTTTGGCACACCTCTCCAAAGTCCACTTTGTTGGCGACCATGAAATAACTAAAAGTCCACTACGTTGACATTCATCCCTCCAAAGTCCAATATCCTTGGTGATTACCAAAAAGCATACCTCCAGCATATGCAACCATTTGCATTGTCACAAGCATGGCATGCATAACATTCTTGTCTGAAAACATGAATGTCATCAAACACAATCATATTAATCATTAGCATGTAACAAAGCATTTGCATTAGAATCATTAATCATTGTATTCTCACATGAATCATTGTACATCATACAATGTGCAATGTCATATCAAGATAGCATAGCAGGATCCAGGACATGTATCCAGGGCATTTCTCTCTCAATGTCGGCGGTATTCCTTTGAAAGGAGCTAATATCCCGCATATGCTTGCGAATTTCTATTCCCCAGCAAATCATTCTTCAACTTTATAGTTAATAGTGATGATGCCCACCATCTTTGTTTTTGTTGCTCTCCAAGCAGAGAGTATCCTGAATGATGGATCGAGATACTGCTCTAAGTATCCTCCAAGGAACCTTGAATCGAAAAGGTACTGCTTTGCTTGGATTAGAGAATCTCATTTGTTCGGGATATTGCTCTAAGTATCCTCCAAGGAACCTTGAATCGAAAAGGTACTGCTTTGCTTGGATTAGAGAATCTCATTTGTTAGAGATACTGCTTTGGCATTCTCCGAAGAACCTTGAATCGAAAAGGTACTGCTTCGCAAGACCCGAAGAATCTCATTTGTTCGAGATACTGCTTTGGCATTCTCCGAAGAACCTTGAATCGAAAAGGTACTGCTTCGCAAGACCCGAAGAATCTCATGTTGTGATAGAGATACTGTTCTAGTATCACTGAAGATCCTTGAATGTAAGGAACTGCTTCGCATGATCTGGAAAGTCTTGTATCATTTGTTCGAGACACTGCTTTGGAATCCTCCAAGGAACCTTGAATCGAAAAGGTACTGCTTCGCAAAACCCGAAGAATCTCATGTTGTGGTAAGGATGTTGTTCTAGTATCACTGAAGAGCCTCGATTGTAAAGAACTGCTTCACTTGATCTGGAAATTCTTATACCATTTTGTTCGAGATACTGCTTTGGCATCCTCCGAGGAACCTTGAATCAAAAAGGTACTGCTTCGCAAGATCCGAAGAATCTCATGTTGTGGTGAAGATACTATTCTTGTATCCCCGAAGAGCTTCAATTCATAAGGGACTTCTTTGTGTGACTTAGAAGAGTTCATTCAGTAAATTGAGTTACTGCTTTGTTAATTCCAAGAATCTCATACATTTTGAACAATCTCCTCTTCCATCCTCATATCTCTTGTTATCACATTTTCTCACTTGTCAAACAAATTTCAGGGTCTTTTATATCTAATTGACTTTTACCCAAAAGTTGAACGCCGCCATGCAACATTTCACTTCCTCAGGTTCAAGTCCATTAGATAGGGGCATCTGTCATACCCTAAATTTGTCCTACACACGTATCATTAACCGTTATCCAAAAGAAGAAAAAGTGTATTGCTCTCTTTCGCTATTTTGACAAAACTCAGGTTTGCAAGAAAGAATCAGGATTCAAATCAAGGGTGTGTTTAGTTGGTAGTAATTGTCAGATTGTCTCAAAGTATGGCTCCCAAATACGAATTACATGTCTTAAATTGTTTTATATCCAATTGAAGAGTTAAAGTTAAAGAAACATTTATTGGAACATATGTTGATTCTTGGTAAGTGTAAGGTGATTGCGAATATTGATTACAAATGGGTCATGGTTGATTTTTTTTATTAAGGTTATGGAAAAAGGGTTCAAATACGATTTTATGAGAAAGTTGATCATCCATAGTCACATTAAGTAAGTTAAATGTAAGTAGGATTATCAAGCGGATTCAAGCTACAAGCTATGAGTAATATCTTGTAGGCAAATGATCACTTAGGCCATATATTTTATTTGTGTTTTCATCAGAAGCAGGCCACGTTGCAGGATATAAATAAGAATGTTGTGATTGTAAGCAATTTCACAAGTACATCTGCAATAATAACAAAAGGGCAATTCCAAATTTATAATCTTTTGTTTGCATCAAATGAAGTCCAAGTCCATTCATGAAGTATATTTTTTAAAAAAAGTACATCAAAAGAGAAAATACCTTTGATCTATCGTATATAAGCTGTTTGTTTTGATGGTCTATTGGTGGAAATTCCTATGTAAAAGAGAAGTCTAAGTCTCGAAGCTTTGAACCACACGTGTCTCACTGGTACACAAATATCCCCCAATAGCAGCAGCTTAGGCCAAATTCGATAGAAGCACGTACCTGCAAAAAAAAGGGGAAATGACCATGTCAAAATAAAGGACCAATGCAGTCAACAGCAGCAGAGAGTCAAGCCTGTTATGGCCAGGAAATCTACTTACTCATGCGTCAACAAAAGCAATTCAGAATTCAAAAAGGGACGACGGACCATCGAGCCTTTCATCACTCAATGTACAGCCTACTGTGCAAAGTTTGATAGAAGCATGAAGTTATCCTCCGTATGCACAACCTCCGTCAGTGTACTCGCTCTTCATTAAACCTGCAAGCTCCGTCCAGTCGATACAGAAACCTGAATTCGAGCCTCCAGTGATAAATATGTTAATACTGCGGAATCGGCATTAAAGTTAGATGAGACCGATGCTCAAGCTGCAGGAAAGAAATGGGATGTGTTAAATCTTGTCCAATCACAAAACATAAACCAAACAAGAAGTCAAAGAAAAGCTGTCAAGAATGTACCAATATTTCACACAAACTCATGATAACTACCTGAAGTTTACTTGTTGATTCCTAAGCCGAAACAAAACGAATCCATAAGTGATCATGAAGTAACCAATTTTTATTAGAAGAAGAAAGGTGCAATGTGCTTCAAACAATGACGTGCCATGAGCTGCTTGTTACGCCTAAACCTTTCGTCCTGCAGGAAACAAAGAAAGTTTATGTTGAATCCAAAACAGGCCCATGTTTCCATCCTACAAAACTCCGAACTAAGCCTAAATCATACCTGCTTCCAAGTCAAGTTCAAGGTCTATCTTTCTCCAACAAAAGGGACTGCAGGTTGATCTGCTAAATGTTTTAGTAGTGAACCATTCATTATTCGCATCTTCAATCAAAGCTCATCTTTTGGCAATGACTCCGGCTGATCGAATCAGATTTCCAGTGAATATCTATCTCTTCCAACTGTGACACAGAACAAAATTATGAGATTGTATTTCATGGCATACAACATAGCATCAACTTGATTATTTGTCAAGGAATCAACTTAGAATTCAGAAGTTCAAGCAGTACCAGGAGCAATTCGAAGCTAAAAAAAAATTTCATAAGCTGATGTTGTTCGTATACTTTTGTTGTCCGTCAGGTGCATAACTGTCAAGTCTGGTATGTCCAGTCTTCACCTAAGCCTAAGATGTTGCAAACAAGAACCCAACTTTGTGCTAAATGTGCGATGCCTTTCAAAGTTCCATGACAACTAATTTTCCTCCAAATTCTTCAAAGTATTTTCATAATGGTGCTTCATGCCAAGGCCAAATTGCTTCTCCTGCCAAGCATCATTATGATCATAAGACAAATGCAGTGAATATCAAGCATTCCATGTTCATGCATTTGTTAATTACTAATTCAAAATACTACACAATGATTTCTCTACAGTAGGAAAAATGAACTAGTCATCCAAAATAACAGACAATACTGGACAAGTATTAGCAAATACAAGGGTTCAATATCAGAATGGCAATGTCGAGATTGTTCGTCTATATAGGGAAATACTAAGGAGGCCTCATCTATAATTCATGACCAATAATATCATGTGCATAGTAAAAAAACAATGACCTAGCATATGTGTTGATCATGTAACCTGGAGCATCAGTCGATAACCTTCAACCCCAAGCATCGTCGTTCCTCACCGAACCTCTTCATGTCCACTCTTCCAATCCTTCACGAGCTAGCTCATCTTCTTGCTTCACTGAGTTACTCTTCTGCATCAGTACACAAGGTTTCCAACATTGCATTCTCATAATGTAGCAAACCTGCGGCGGTTACTCCAAAACATCAGTCAAAGCAAGAGCAATCATACAAATACTTCAATAACATGCCAAATAATAAGAAGTGATATCAAGCAATGGTGTAACCATGTTTCCAGAACAATGCAGAAACACGATTGCAAGGGCTCCTCAATGACAACCTGTCTCCATACTTTGCATATGTTCTTTCAAGATACCGTCAATAGCCTACAAGAAGAAAGAAACATCAAGAAATCATAGGGGACAAATCAGAGGAGCAAACAAATTGAAGGTCATGAATATGAATCAATGTGAAATAATTTCAAGTGCCTACAAGGAAATATCACGAAGAAGACCTGCTCCTTGCAATGTTCATTCTCATCCAAGATTTTAGCCAAAACTTTGTAAGGACAAATGTTCATACACCTACATGACCTGTTTCTGAGTTTCCTTTTCCTCAAACCCTTGCACCAACGTTGTCCGAGAATGTGAAGGGATCCCAATTCAACAAAGCATCACGCCATAGCCTTAGTCCTCCCTATTGCCGTGACAAGTTTCTTGCATTAAAATGGATCCTCTGCAAGAACAAAAGGAAACTTAATATAGAGACAATGATCACAACAACAATTTCCAAGCTAATGGATAATAGTATCCTTATCATACCTTGTCAATAGACCTCATCAAACTCTCACAACAGTTCAAAGTCAAGGCATCACATGAGTAAGAATATTATCGACCGTACATGAAAAGAAGAAGTTGATACAAATGTCAGTATAAGATGTAGGAGCAAAATTCTTAGCAGTGAAATACCTAGCATCAAAAAACGCAAATACCAGATTTTCAGAGGGACCACACAAAAAAAATGCCTCTAGCTACAGACAAAATCCAAGATTGTACACAAAAACGGGACTACGCAAAATCAAAAAAAGGATATTCTTTTAGGATTTTACGAAAACACAGCTCATCCTCACACGTGATCATTCACACAAATTTCACAATTTTCGCACGATTTTCATCCTCACTCACACGTATCAGCCTCAAATATTCTCACTATAAAGCTAATCATTTGCAATCATTGAGAGGACGACCTACGAAAAAACCCTAGCACACTCTACGAGATCAATCATCAAATCCCTAAATTCTTCACTCAAAGCTCGTTTCAACAAGTTCTTCAGAGTTTATCATCAAAACTCTGAGGATACTCGAGCTAAACCCCATACATTTCATTCTCAGACGGACTACAAGGGAGACAGTGAGGAGGAAACAAGCAGAAAGCAAAAGAAGAACATCATTTTCCTACGACATACCTTGAAGAAGCACGAATCGCATATTGAAGGTAGTCTTCCTTTCATCTTCATCTACTCGATTTCTAGGCTTGTTATACATGTGTCGTGTTGATGAACATAGCAAGATTGGGTTTCGATTTTTATCTGGGATTAGGTTTTGATCGCTTGATGTATGTTTGTGTGTGTTTGCACCGGTGATGATCACGATGATACGATGAAGGCCATGGCCGAGTTGACTTGATCTTTGATTTCTCAGTTTTGGTCCTTTTTTTTTAGGTTTTGATTTGTGGCAGATGAGTGAAGAGTTTTCATAGTGGATACCTTTTGTTATTTACTGGTTTAATGTATTGTTTTTTTTAAGAAAAACGTTTCCCGTGACACATGCTGCTTTAATGAGGGGCCTTTCTCGCGGCAGCACTGGGCTCAACGGTGGTTACGTGTTTTGTTTGGATTAAATCTGTCATAAATGATTCACTGTCCTAGGCACTTCGTTTACTTTCCCCAGTTTTTTTTAATTATTTTGGTTGGCCGCATGGATAGAATCCATGTTAATTTTTTCTTTTATTCGACCGATAAAGCATTAAAGTTGGGTCTGATTTTTACTTAGAATCACCATTTGATATGGGCCGGGTGGTCCAAATGGATCCCTTATACCCGGTCCCATTCAAATGCAGGCTGATAAATAAGGGTTTCTAACAACACCCTTTATTTTATTTCAATGCCTTTTCTTTTATTTATGTTGTTTTTATAAAATTTAAAAACTTTTAAACATAGCAAAGTTATAATTAATTTCTAAAGCAGTTATAATTAATCAAATTAATAAGTTTTCTAATTAAATTAACTAAGTTTTTGTTTAAATTAATTAATCAGTTAATTTCTATCAAAAAAGGATAAAGTAATATTTCCATAGATTAATTAAATAGTTTTTTTCCAGATTAATTAATTTAATTAATATAATCAAGTATTTCTACCCAATTAATTACTTTTTCTTTATTCGTTTGTTATGCGTGTGTGCTCGATTCCTAATTGGCTTGTGATATGATGATAACCTTACCTGTGTGATTTACGTTTGCATTTTTTTTAACGACAAACTGCTAAGTAAAATACAGACTCATAATAAGACTAATTATTTCAAAGATAAGCGAAATCTTTGGTCCAACGCCAAAAAAATCATCTTTATGCACACACGTAAGTCGATCGTCATCCGATCGCCATCTACACAACTTTTGCTCTCCCAAACTTTTTCAAACTTTTAAAATTAAATCAAGGTAACGCATCTATTTCCATACCAAGTTCTAAACCCTAAAACCATAAAAAAACAAACACAATTTTATCAAAGAATTTCTAAATCAAATATCGAAAGAATGGAATTCTGGAGTCTAGCATTCCTCGAATTCTTGAATGGACTCTCCTGAGGCTCGCTCCATGGGACGCAGTTCATTCGATCTTTCGCGATTAAAACACCTAAATCCATATATCAAATAATGAAAGAACTGAATTCTGGAGTCCAGCATTCCTCGAATTCTTGAATGGACTCTCCTGAGGCTTGCCCCACAGGACGTGGTTCATTCACCCTTTCGTTCCTAAAACATTAATTAAATCAAACATATTTAAATCCTTTCTATCTCTCAAACAAGCTAGCGCTTCCGCCTCCTATCGTGAGCAAACAAGCCAACACTTAGCAGTTAGAATGCGATCTAAATAATCGTTTATTAAAACACACAAACCAAACTTAATACCATGAACTACGAGGCTCTGACTTTCCCATTGCACAAGGGAATACGTAGGCACACAAATCTCAATCCTTGCCGAGCACCCTAGGAACAAAAAACTACCATTCTCCATATCGTTAACCATTAAGAAGACATTAATATAAGTTAGCATTCGATCGCAGATTAGACTAAGAGGTTCCCGTTGAGTACAACAGACGTAAGAGGTGCTAATACCTTCCTCTTGCGTAACCGATTCCCGAACCTAGAATTTGGTTTCGACGATCAATTTCCCTCCTTTATAGGTTTTATCTATATTTCCCTTTTTCTTTATTAGGAATAGATTAAAATTAGGTGGCAACTCTGTTTGTCTGTTTTTTCCGCGTCTTTCGCGAGGATCGTATTTTTCGAGGCACGGCTACAATGTTAGCAATCCACGGAGGGTAACTAGTTACAACAAGGAAACCGGCGTCCCACTGTTTTTGTACTTCTTCCTTAATCTTCATGGCCATATCTGGGCGAGTACGGCGCAACTTCTGTTTAACTGGAGGGCAATCTTCTTTCAAGGGTAACTTGTGCATGACAATATCTGTATCTAGACCTGGCATGTCTTGATAGGACCAAGCAAAGACATCGACGTATTCCTGAAGCATACTGATAAGCTGCTCTTTCACTGGAGCTTGCAGACTGGCCCCAATCTTCACTTCTTTCAGATCTTCCTCGGTACCAAGATTAACAGTTTCAATTTCCTCCCGATGAGGAGTAATCACTTTCTCTTCTTGCCTCAACAACCTGCAACTCATAGTCTTCATCAACCCCTTCATCTGCTTGATTAATTGGATTGTCGAAGTCATACAAGGTCATAGCAGTGCTGTTGTTGGTGCAATCTGGAGGATAATCTCTGCAAGGGTTGATATTTGTTCTTTTTAGTGATCAATTTTAAGCTTGTTTAGAAAACATTGCCATTTTATTGTTTTGTGCGAAAAATAACAAAAATGAAAAGACAGTGAGCGAAAAAGAAAATTGTTTGCAAAAGATGTCCATTGTTCATTGATATTCCATTTGCACAAAAATACAAATATGACCCTATTACAAAATGAGTCCTGACACCTTAGGCAAGATGCAAGACTTGATGCATGCTAAAAAAAGCAGGAAATAATAATTACTATGCCGAAGTAACTCTTATAATTTCCTGGGAAGACCAGTTAAGGACTTGTTGACCCCGGATCCTTGGACGAATCCAGCACTCCAGGTTGAGGTCGCTTTCTGCCCCGTCTTCCACGTTATTGATAGCATCTAGGGTTAGCATCCCCCCACTTATGAACTTGGTCTCCTTAGCAGCCTCTGCTTGATCTTGTCGGAATGGTTTGTAACCCAAACCGAATATGTCCTCCTTCTTCTCCACAGGTAACAGCTTGCCCCAGCCTTGGGCGTTTCCATCTTCAACAACCTTCCGAGCTTGTTGGTAGGAGACAAATGAAGTACCCATCCTATCCTCCTGGGATGCAACAAATACTTCCGTTGACGTTCAGTGCTTCGAAACCTTGGCTCATGGTCTCGTGGATTTCACCATCCATCTCAATGTATTTGTAGGTGGCCATATGGCTAACAAAAATATCCTCTTCACCACAGATTGTGATAATCTGCCCTTCCCACTCATATTTCAATTTCTGGTGAAGGGTCGACGTAACTGCGCCAGCGGCGTGAATCCATGGTCGACCCAATAAATAGTTGTAGGCCTGCTGAATGTCCATCACGTAGAAAGTAGTTTGAAAGACTTGCGGGCCAATTATCACAGGAAGCTCCACTTCTCCAAGAACAGACCTCTTGGAACCATCAAAAGCTCTAACCACCAGATTGCTTGGTCGGAGAGCAATACCATCATATTCAAGCTTTACAAGGGCTTTCTTTGGCAAGACATTGAGTGAAGACCCAGTGTCAACTAGAACATGTGAGAGTACAACCCCTTTACACTCCAGAGTGATGTGTAAAGCTTTGTTATGGTGATGACCTTCTGTTGTCAAATCAGCGTTGGTGAAGGCTAGCCCATGGCTAGTATTAACATTAGCAACCACTGTCTCTAGTTGAATCACCGTGATCTCCTCAGGTACGTAGGTTGCATGCATGGCTTTAAGTAATGCATCCCGATGAGCTTCGGAACACAATAGTAATGATAAAATGGAGATCTTGGAAGGAGTCTGGTGGAGCTGATCCACAACCTTGTAGTCGCTTCTCTTGATTATCCTCATAAATTCATCCACATTTTGATCAAAGGATGTTTTACGAGCTTCTTTCAAAATTGGTTCTTCCGGCACCACATTTTTTTCTTTGGCTTTGTCAGCAGCCTCTGCCTCAGTATTAACTCTTGGAACTTGTGACGCGAAAAGACGTCCGCTTTGAGTGAAGCCTCCGCCTCCCCCGACATTATACACTTGTGGTGTATGAGCTGAAGAATCAAGAAGGACTCTCTCCCCGTTGCAGTAGAGGTCTGAACCATAGTGCCATGGTACAACATTATCTTTTTCATATGGGATGGGCGCAGGTACCATGATGGTGACTGGACTGACTGCAGCGGAGATAGGAACTATTATTGTCTGCGGATCGTAGTATATGGTGATAGGACTTCTGACTGGTTGTGGTGGTGAATGACTGAAGATGGGTTGTTGCTGAGATTGTTGCTGAAAATTGTTGGAATCAGGGACTGTTGCTGGGTCGTAGTATATGGTGACTGTGGAGACGTCGTTGTTAATGGTCGTTGTAGTTGTAGAAGCGGATGCGGTTGAAATAGTGTTTGTTGCAGTGATAGAAGAGATAATTGTAGATTTTGTAGACGAGTCTGTCGGAACAATTGTTTTTGAAGTTGTAGGAGGGGTACTTGTTGTTGCTGTAAAAGGAATTGCTGATGTTGTAGAAACCGTTGATGTTATCTGCAGGATACCTTCTCTGATAAGGCCATTGATGCCACTTCTCAAGCTTGCACACCCATTGACGGAAACTTTGCAAGATTCACAGCAGGCCTCACAACCTGGGAACACCTGGCATTTTAAAAGCTGAGCTTTAACCTCTGCCAAAGGTGTTTGAATGCTTGAAGTATCTTAAATTAAATTCATGGATTGATCCTCCTCAATTGCATTTATCCTTGGCCCACCGTGGCTGGGCTTAAGATTCTTTGTGATGTTGGGAGGTGGTGTAAAATTTAAAGCCTTTGAATCAACTAGATCCTGGACCTTCATGTGCAAAGCTCAGCATTTTTCTGTAGTATGACCAGGTGCATTAGAATGGAAAGCACATCTGGCATTGACGTCGTAATTTATCGGAAGGTTCTGAGGATCTGGTGGAGCCAGAGTCCTTAATACAACAAGATTAAGCTTCAGAAGTTGTGGCAACAAAGTGGCATAGGGCATTGGTATAGGCTCAATTACTCTATTAACTTGAGATGGCCTTTGCTGGAAGGGACGCTGTTGTTGGTTGTTGTTGTTATAGGACCTTTGTTGAGGAAAATGTTGCTGTTGAGGGAAATGCTGTGGTTGCGGAGTGTATTGTTGTTGAGGAGGTGGAGTAGGAATTGTGACAGCGGCAATTGATCTTGGCATATACTGGGGTCTTCCTCTGCCCATGTGTATTGAGTTTGTTTCACCCGACCTGCGAGGCCCTGCAAACGGTTTCCTTGTGCTGCTTGAGCTGGCGCCGTTATCAGAAATCTTTCCCATTTTCAATAAACTCTCAATCCTTTCTCCAACTATGACCACGTCTGCGAAGCTAGTGGAAGAGAAAGCAGCCAACCTATCAATGTATGTCCCTTGGAGGGTGTTCATAAACATATCTGCCATTTCTCTTTCTGACATTGGAGGTTGAACGACAACAGCTAATTGCCTCCATCTCTGAGCATACTCTCTGAAGCTTTCCCTGGAGGACTGTGACATTCCTATTAGAAGAGTTCTGTTAGGATCCATGTCTAGATTGTATTGATATTGGCGAATGAAAGCCTTGGCCAAATCTTTCCAATTTCTTACTGTGGCCCTAGTTAGATTAGAGTACCACTCACGGGATGCCCCGGTTAAGCTATCCTCAAAATAAAACATCCATAGCTTTTCATCCATAGTGTAAGCCTTTAATCTTCCCAGGAAAGATTGAAGATGGGTGCGAGGGCAAGATGTCCCATTATATCATTCGAAGAAGGGAGGTTTGAATTTATGAGGAATTCTAACTCCATCCACTAGCCCTATATCCATAACATCAAACCCTAAGGAGTTTTGAGACTCCAGAGATATCAACTTTTCTGCTATCTCGTCCAGTCGATGATCATAGGCTTCATCTCTTGCCCCAACTACAGTGAATTGTTCCTCCTGAGGGTCCTCTTGCAAGGCACGCCCTCCAGTATTACCCTGGGTATTCCTGATAGCATTAATGTCAGGGTTAAGGTGAGGTCCAAACTCCGGGGGATCAGTACGAGGTTGTACATGGTCATTGTTGCTGGTACCCCCTGTACCTGGGTGGTTTTCTTCAGGAGCTTGCCGCTCGACCAACTCTCTCAATCTTTCTTGACTTTGGGCCAAACCAGTCATTACTACCATGAACTGGTTCATCTGAGCCCTCATTTCAGTTCTTTCATTAGCCATCTCAGTTCTCACGTCAGTCAAATCTTGTTGAACCTGGTCCATCTGTAAGCTCGGAAGGTTGTTTCTTGTAGGATACTGGTGAACTCTATTGATGGGGAAGACTCTCCTACGAGTAATGTTTCTTGAAACCACAACAAAGTGAGAAACAACAAAAACAAATACCTACAAAACAAATAAATGAGGTTAGTATGCAATGCAAGATGTCTATTTGTCTTCCAAGGGTATCCGGTTTGGTTCTTTGGTTTTGACCTTACAGACCTCGAGGAATGATGATGTTGAAGAGAAATAAAGCCCGAAACACAAACCATATATTACAAAATGTAAAGATACATAGTTTTGATTACAACAAAATCCCCATGGTGGGTCAAAATACAACAAAATCAACGAAAATACAAGCAAACTGAAGTACAAATACAATGAATCAAACATCTAGCCCATAATCATCCTCTCTGACTTCCTTCAGGAGAGCATCAGTCACTGGGCCAACTGGATGCTCTGTGATGGTCCTGATAAGAAGGTTCCTGGTGGCGATAGCATATGTCAACTTCTTATACTTGTCTTGGTCTTTGGATCTCTTCAACCCCGCCCGGAGTTTCAACTCAGAGATTTCCTTCCGTGCTGCTAACAAGGCCTCCTGATTCTTCTTCTCATTAGCTTCTAGCTGCTCTATCCTTGCCTGGGTATTCTGATCTTCTTGTGAATGAGCCTCAGTAATTCTGATCCATCTAGCCTGACTCTCTTCCAAGTAGTGCTCAGCTCTGGCTTTCTGAATCTTAGCTTCTTTGCAAGCATTCTTCAATACCAACTCTCCTGCTCTAGCCCTTCTGATGTAATCATCTGTCTTCTCAATCTTGGTCATATGCTCAATCCGGAGCTTTTCTAACCTCTCATTGTCCAGATGACTATCATTCCTCTCCCAGAGGGTCTTCTTCAGAGCTTCAGAAAGCTGAGTATTCCTTTCCTTCAACTTCTCAAATTCCACTAAACTGACTGTAGCTACAAGCTCTACTGCTGATGGTCTGGCACATCCTCCAAGGTGAATGACATGTGGGTGATTTGTCCTCTGATATGAGACCAATCAAGATACTGAGCTGAAGCTATGTTGTTGCACTTGCCAAGAATGGCAGTCCCTTTTGTCTGAATGTTGTCCCAAGCCCAAGCTGCTTGTCAGGCAATGGCATGGTTATGCTGAATATCATAGTAAATGGTTTCTGATAAGTCTTGCTTTCTTGGTGGATGTACCAAGGCATACCCTAATTGCCTTTTAAACAGCATAGGGTTGTAGTTGATGCAACCCTTCACTCCAATCAGAGGTACATTGGGATACTGCCCACAACTGGTGATTATGTCTCTGCCCTTGGTGCTCTGAGTGCACCACCTGATGTCTTCTGAAGTGAGAGCAATCATTCTCTTAGCCCAGTTTCTTGACTGATGAGGATTAAAGAAAGCTTCTGACTTTAGCAAGTGTCTCAATAACCAACAGTAGAAGAGAGGTGCACAACATCTGACTAATCTCCCCCTCTGCTTCTCATTCCTTTGATGCACTGAGTAATAAAAGTCCCCAAGCAAGGTAGGGACTGGATTCTTCAACAGGAAGAGGTGGATAACACTCTTGCTTACAAACTTAGGCTCATCTGCAAACAAGATGATACCATATATGCTAAGGGCCAAGAGAGCACAAACAATGTCCCACTTCCCTACTGCAGCATGACTGGTGGCCTGAGTGATCAAAAAGTCCAAATGGAGGCCTGGGATTCCAGCCTTAGTGGTCATGTTCTGATCAATGATGGTGGCTTCCAAATACAGGGCCTTAGCTATATCCTCATTCCTGGGAGCAGTCATCTCAGGGTTGAAAGGAATCCCTCTCCTGATGGGGACCCCTAACAACATGGAAAACTCCTCTAACAAAGGGCCTAGCTGAAAGTATGGAAAGGTAAAACATCTGAGTGAAGGGTCATAGAACTGAAGGCAAGTGTAGATCATACTCCTCTGTGATGCATCCAAGTCCATGATCATGTCCATAATTCCACCATAATGTTCCCTGAACAAAGGGACAAGATCAGGAGTGATGAGTGTCTGAATCTGTCTGATGCCTGCTAGGGAGGGATCAAAGAAATGGTAGGTAATGTTGCTCTTCCTGGATGGGTCCATACTGACAATGGATGCTGAAGGAAACAACTGAGGAGAAATACTGATGAAGGCAACTGATGAAGATGCTGAAGAAAATCTCTGATGAAGATGGCTGGTGAATATATCTGATGAAGATGTCTGAGAAGAATATCTGATGAAGGTGGCTGAGCAGAAGAACAGTCAAAACTAAACCAAAGATAAGATGTGGATACCCTGTAAAACAAGTAGACAAATGTTAAAATGATGCAAGATGATGTATGCAGAATGATATGCAAGGGTTTGTGATTAAGTACTGGATCTGTTATCTGTTTTGATAAAGGTCCATGTGTGTTCAGAAATCCGGATGGAGGCTAGAGAACCAGTAACCAGGTGGGGGACTCAAATAAAGAGTCACAAGTCCGGGGTTTCACAAGAATAGTCCAAAATGACGTAACCTTAAACAAAACTGGTAACAGGGTATAATGAGGCCAAGGGTTCCTGCAAACATGTAAACATCCCAACCCCTTCATAGGTATTATTCTAGAACAAGGATCCTCATACTTGGATTAGTTATGAGAAGTGTAAACACTTCTAACCCGGAGGTACAGTGTTTACATTAATCATAAAGGATCCTCCTCTAATTCACCTCAGATGCTGAAGGTCATAAAAAGGTCATCCAGACTTAGAAGGCTTCCCAGATAGCCCTAGTACTACAGGAAATCCGTAGCACAGAGTTCTCAAGAAGAAACCCATGTCTGAACCGTGTTTCATATTCCCGCACCAGACCGAAATGGAATGGGAAATAATATGAAGCCACTCTATCCTATGTGTCACTCAGGTTCCCGGTATGGAACCTTGCTCACTGAATATCCCTCCCACCAAGACAAACAGAAGATCCAGCACGTGATATGATGATAATAGTATGAAATGCATAAAAACAGTAAATGAAGCAATAAATAAAGCTGTACAGAAAGCAATAAATAAAGCAATACAAAAAGAACTAGTAGCACATAACACCCCCATAAACACAAATCAAACAAGCTCTAGGAGAAACCCACAAAAGGAACCAGAAAACCTGGTTACAAGATTGGGATCCCCAGCAGAGTCGCCAAGTTGTCACTCCCGAAGATTTGCATCCCGGTGCAGACGCGAACGGTCGGCGAAAGGAGAAAATGAAGGTGAATTGAATAGAATCGCCAGCTAGGCATTTTTATCCCGAAGGAAAGGTAATGCTGCATAAACCTAGAAAGAGATGGATAAGACGGTTGCGAACCAGAGAAACTGAGAAAGGGGGTTGGTTACAACCTGGGAAGGTATTAGCACCCAGATTGTCCGTCGTACTCGACGGGATCCACGCTTACAAGATTGTGTTTAAAGGGGTAGTGTATGTGCTATTTGTGTGCAAAAGCTAAGAAATGAAAGTACAAGTGTCAGTGCAAAAAGGTGAATTGCTCAGGAACTGAGGCTTAGAAAAGAAAACTAGAAGAGGGGGATGACAAAGAGACCTTTGTTCGATAATTTTTAAGTTATGCCTACGTATCCTCTTGTGCAATGTTTAAGTCAGAACACCGTAGTTCGACTCAAAGAGACTGAAAATAAATTGACTGTGAACTGCTTGCTTGCCTATGCTCAAGTGTATGACTCGTCTGGCACGAGTGCTAACTGTCTTGCATTAGACGGAAGAAATAAGTTCTCGTTTGTGAATGAGTGTGATGAGAAAAGAATCCCGGAGGAGATGATTATTGTTTGTTTTTTGTGTTTTCAGTTTTTTATTGTTTTTGGTGTTTTGCATAAGTTAATGAGTTTAAGCCTAAATCAAAGGCTTGTAAACTCATTATATCCTCCCTGATTAGGGATAATGAGCCTACTTAAGTATGGGATAAGCATCTCAACTTAATTGCCGTGATGATGTAGGATTAAGATCATTAACCTACTTGTGATTAATTAGATGTTTTTGGGTTTTTTTTAGTGTTAAGTAATGAGTTTAATCTCTAATCACAGATTAGTGAACTTATTACACCATCCTAATAGAAGGATAATAGATGAAGACACTTAAGCTGAGGAAGATACCTCAACTTAATCCATGGTTAGGGATTAAATTCATTATATAACAAGCCTTTATTAAGTGGATTTTAATTAATGGATGAGATTAAGAAATGGATTTTAAGTTTGTAAGACAACTTGAGGGGGACTTGTCCATTAAACACTAGGGTTAGTCCCTCTTAACCATAAGGAAGAGTTAGAACCCTAATGTAAGGCCCAAGTTACAAGATGAAGTCTTGGTGATTATTAAGGTGATTTGATTAAGAGGTTTAAACAAATTAAAGGTTTAACACTTAGGTTTAAAGTTATACACTCCATCCTAAGAGAAGGATGCAGGCATAACCCTAATTCCAAAG
This sequence comes from Lathyrus aphaca, assembly GCA_963966055.1. Taxonomy (NCBI): domain Eukaryota; kingdom Viridiplantae; phylum Streptophyta; class Magnoliopsida; order Fabales; family Fabaceae; genus Lathyrus; species Lathyrus aphaca. The sequence goes on along the minus strand of OZ014522.1, from coordinate 157,677,420 downwards.
TCCTAAAACTTTAAGAGTTTAGTCTCTGATTATTGAGATGAGAAGAGAGACTCAAGGGAACTAAAAGGTAAAAAGCTAAGGAGGACTAAACACAACCCTAAAAATTATCATGCTTGGATATCCTATGGTTTGTGAGGCTTAAGAGAAAATATCTTCAAGGAAGCCACTAATGGAAGAAGCAGATGAAAGGAGGAAGAAGCAGAAGAATAAGTTACCTACTTCCTAAGAAGATAAGTAACTTAAAGGAAGAAAGTGAGAAAGAAGGAACATAAGTGAATTGATTCACTTCAAAGACATGTAAAATGCATATGAAAGGGATAAGAATAAGTGATAGGTGAAGTCAAATCCACCTCCCAAAATAACTTACCACAAGTTCCTGAAATGGTTAGTATGAATGCATAAGATATAAAGCATAAAGAAATGAGTTGAAATGAGATGAAATGAGATGCAAAGACCAAAGTCAGAAGTGTTTATTCAATGCAAATGGCATATGAGATGATTCAATGTCATACAATGTGCATATGAATGATCATACAAAGATGGGATGTCATGAAAACATGCTTAGAAGCTTGAAAATACATGGATGTTTATGAAATGTAATGAATGCAAAACATGGAAAATGAATGAAGAAATGATCAAGAAATGTTATAACATGTCATAAGATGTCTAATATGACACATGAATGCTTGAAATGTCATGGCAAGTTCATGTGATGACGGATATGCAAGGTGAATGCAAATGAACATGAGAAATTAGGGTTTTATGAACACATGGGATGCAAATGAGCAAAACATAAACATGCAACATGATAAAAATTTGAAATCAAGCTTAAACAAACCCTAATCCCATATTAGGTCAAACCCCAAAGGAGAAGGTCAGAAGCCTAACCTATTGAAAGTTATGATTTTCCTAAGTTTTCTAGGGTTTTTGGGTGATTCAAAAGGAAAAATGCAAATCAAATTGAAAATGCAAGATAAATTCATGAGGAAAATAACCTATAAACTACATGCAATATGTGAAACAATGCAAAAAGAATCAAGTTCAAACTCTTCTTGGTTAGGCAGAAATGATTTTTCAAAGTTAGGGTTAAAAATGGTGATTTTAAAGAACCCTAATTCAAAGAAAATTGGGAAATTATGATCAAACCTAAAAAGAAATTTGTATGAAGAGTTTGAAAATGTTTCTAAATGCATTGGAATGGTTCATGATTTTTTTGGTGATTTTTAAAAACCTAAATGCATTTTTAATTAATTAAAATCCATTAATTAATCAAAAATAACATTTAAATATTTTAAAAATACTTTTTTAATGCAAAAAATAAAATAAAAATTAGTTTTAAGTTAAGAAAATTATTTAAATTAGAAATGTAAAATTTGGGAATTTTTTGATGTTTTTAGCTATTTTAAATAAAATGCACAAAAGAAATGAACATAAAAATCAAAATTAAATGAAATTAAATAAAAGTCAGAGGATCCAAGGGTTGAAATTCAAACATAGGGGGAGACATTTGACTGCTCGCGCGTGTTCATGGTCAGGATTCAATCTGGCAAAAATTAATTAATTAATCCTAATTAAACTAATTAATTATGAATTAAGATTAATGAAGCAATCTGGACCATCCGCTGCTAACCCTAATCAAGATCCTAAGGCCACAAATGAATCTGGGCAGCTAAACCCTAAATTAACCTAATCACTTTCAGATGACCGGAAAATTGCTCCGGTCATGTTCTCCGGTGGATCAAAACCCTAAAATCTTCCCTAGGCAAAATCAAAACCTCTAACCTGCCCAGAAATGATCTCCATACTTCTAGCAACTCAAATCAAACATCAAACAACATTTATCATTCATTAACAAGTTGAATCGAAGAAAAATAAAAACGGGACAAACTTTCAGAGACCCATGAAATCCTCATTTCTCCACCATTTTCAGTTTTAAAAAGATCATGATGAACCCCACAACATGTACTTTCATATTATAACAAGAAATTGAAGTTTTGCAAGATTGTGTTCTTGAGGTTACCTGAGCTGGTGAACTGCAAATGTGAGCTTTCAGAGCCTCCCACTTGTGCAAATGAACTCCTTTGATCCTCCTGAAGCTATTGGGATGCTTAGAATGCTTTGAAAGTGGCTATTTTGAATGGCTCGATTCTGATATGGCAGAAATGGAGGCTTTGGTTTATGAGGTGTCAGGCCATGGTAATGGTTGCTTTGTGTTCTATGGATGATTTCTGAATGAATGGTGAAAGAATTTTTGAGGTTTGATGGATGGTTTGAGAGAATCGAAGAAGGGAAGGTTTTGGCCAAGTTTGTGAAATCTGATGTTGTGTGTGTTCTGAGCTCATGGCATGCTTAGTTTATGATCTTGAGGCAATCCCTAAACTATTGGAATGAGTCAGAAGATTAGATATGCACTATGGGAATGGTATGGCTCCATTGGCAAAAAAGTCAAGATTGGTGTACTTGAGGTATGGGCCATGGCAGAGCTGGTTTCTGGGCTTGTCCTGCTTCAGCTAGCTTCAAGGAGAGCCATAGGATCATTGTTATGCAGCTGGATGGCTTGGATGAAGAGATGTCATGCTTTATGCAATTTTCCAACTTTGGTGTTTCTTGTAAATCAAGCCACGAAATGCTTCAATCCTTGGGCCAATTCTGATCTTTGGATGCTTCCTTGACATGTTGTAACATATTTGTGCACATTAGAAGTCATTTAGAAGCTTGAACATGCCAATATGCAAAATCCCTCTTTGACAAGAAACTTGAAATTATGTGATTTTTTCCAACTTTGAAAGGCCATATCTTGAGTTCTAGGATGAATCAAGACATGTTCTTGTACTTTTTGAAAAGGGAAATACCTAATCTACAACTTTCATGCCCAAGAATTTTTCATTTGAAGCATTTTTGGTCATGAAAGAGGAGGTTGAAAATGTTTCCCAAAATGGAAAGTTTGCATTTCAAGTCATTACCAAAAATGGCAAGTTTGCAATTGGTTCAAAATTCTTCAATCTTGTGAACTTCCAACCACTTCTAAGATCAAATAAAGATCATAGAACTTCAATTTGATGAAAATGACCCTTTGGTTCCATTGTTGGGGGCCTCAGATGCCCTGATTTTGACTTAACTTGCTCAAGAAGTTACCCAATGATCAGATGACTTCCACAATGAATTTCTTCATCAAACTTGGTACACATGATCCTTATAGCATATTAAGAACATTAGAAACAAGAATGACCAAAAATTTTGGAGTTAAGGCCTCTGAAACCAAAACCCTAATTTTGGTCATCTGTGTAGTGAAAACCCTAGCTTTACTTCCATGCCTTTGCCAATTCTTGTGATCTCTTGACTTTTATGAACTTTGGGGAGTATATTATGATCATAGAACACACATGGACCCTCTTGGAAAGCTTTGAGACCTTTGGGATAGCTCATATTGATTCTTGGATTGCTCATATCACAAACCCTAGATGCAGATGAAAATGGAACTATGTAGTGAAGCAAACATTCAATATGAGATAGTATGCTTATGCTAATGCAAAAATGAAAGATCACAAGCCATGGTGTGATAAAGAGTGAGGGAAAATTTGGGGTGTTTACAGCAAAGAAATTGTTTCAAAGGGTGAAGAAATGAAAGTTGCTGCAAAAGAACGACTGAAACTGGATAAGAAAAGAAAAGTAAGGGGGAAAATGTAGGGAAAATAAAAGAGTGCTCGAGCGGGCCATACCCTGCTGCCTACGTACCTCATATGGACATGAAGATCAGATTCCCTGTAGTTCCCCTAACTAGGGAGGAAAATATTACTTGTGTGTTAAGGCTTGAACTACTTATGTCAATGCTCAGGTGTTGCAGGCTCATCTGGCTTAATTGCGTTAAATTCTTGCAAAGAGACAAGTAGGAGCAAGTTCTCACATTATGAGTTAAAGTGGTGAGAAAAGAAGTCCCGAAGGAGAGACATTTATTCTTTGTTCATTGTTTTTTATGAGTTTTTATGAGTGTGGCACAAGGAAGTGAAAGAAAATCCCTTTCTAAGGAATGTGTTCTTATTACCACATTCCTAGATAGAATGAGTAATAAATTCACCAAGAATTAAGAAGACCCTCAAACTTGTTTCCTAAGATTAAGGTTTGAATTCACTAACTTGTTTGGAAGTTATTAAGTGTTTTGTGAATTAAGATGAAGAAATGTTTTTTTATGGTTTTCTTTGTGAAAATAATCTCATGATTAGACTTGTACATCATGCTAGACAAGCTAATACCACCACCAATATGGGGTGAATACAAGTGCCCCATGGAATAAGTCCCTACACATAAAACTATTTCAACCTTTATTAAGTTTTTTTAGGTTTTTGTTTGAAGATGAGAAAAAGAAAGAACCAAAGGATCTTAAAGGTAAAACAACTAGAAGGCACTAACAAATCCTAATGTTATCATGCATGGGAGTCCTAGGTTAGTGTGGTTTGAGTCATATCCTAATGAAGAAGAAAAAAAGGAGAAAAGAAAGAAATAAGAAAGGAGAAATTAGAAAATCAACTTACTTCTTCTAAAGAAGTTAAGTTGTTCTCTAAGGGGAATGAAAAGAGTTGTACAAATGATGGCAAAGGCACATCTCAAAGACAAAGTTGAAAGCATAAACGAGAAGATAAAAGAGTTGGAGATATGGAAATCTCATCCAAACCTCTCACTTACCCAAACCCCTGAAACTGTTAGAAGTAATCACAAATGATCAAAGAAGTTCAAACAAAAGTGAGACACAGAAGAAACTAGCTCTAAGCATATCAAACCATTAAAGTTAGAACTTAAAAGTCAAGAATGCACCCTAAGATTTTTCATGCACTGTTAATCAAAAGGAAGTAGGAGAAGTGTAACACCCCCTTTCTATACCCCCAAATAATACATCAAATCATTTAGGCATAGATAAAATTTCGTCAGAGTATAATTTAAATCAAGCATAAAAAGGAGCATGCCACATTACGTGAAATTAAAACATACAACACCTGCTCAAACAAATATGCAACAATGGGGTAGCTATCCACAAAGGAATTTCAATCCTTACACCCATATCTCAATTATAAATTGCACAACGGAAAACTTAAATCATCAACAACTTTAACTTATATATTTATCAAAATATATCTACAAGTTAGAAGCGTACAAATATATCATGTTATACAAAACATGTCCACAACAAATACATATACAAATGTATCCCCAAAAAGGCACAAGGCCACCTAACTACCTGGTGCTACATATCAGAGCCGACCGACCAAAAGATATGAAGACAAGCTTCACAAAAACGACTCCGGCGCACCTAATCTGCAATGCCTCATAGAGCATCATAAAACAGCAGAAGGGTGAGAAACATCATCATAATAATATTGCATATAATTATATATCTCAATATATAACATATACGTCAACATATTCTCACCACAACATATCATTCATACACAACATAAAGCATACTTATACGCATACTTATCACCATTTCTTTCTCATAACACAAATCATATTCAACCATGTTCACATAACCCGCATACATCGCAATGTATCTTCATTTACTAACACACATAAATCTTATATTATTTATGTCTATTCGTCATTTACATTCATCCCGCATAAACATACGACAAGCTATGTTTAAATCACACATATACATTCAATGTATAAATCACATACATATATACATATCAACATGCATATATATATATATATATATATATATATATATATATATATATATATATATATATATATATATATATATATATATATATATATATATATATATCTGCAAGTATGTCCTTTACACATACCAATCATTTCACAACATTCCAAATAAACATATGCACAATCATGTTTATTTCAGCATATACATACAATGTATAAAATGCAACTCATCGAGACCGACATACGACTCTATGCAGATGCAATGCGGTACCGACTCAACATTTCAGCAGGTTCTCTCAGGAACCAAATGGAATCATCGCTTGTTACCTAAAGTAAGTCCCCGTCGGGCATACGATGTTCCCCATTGCTTACACCCCACATGGGCACACAATGTTTCAGGATTGCTCACACCCCACACGGGCACACAATCCGATTGCTCACACCCCACACGGGCACACAATCAATGTGAATAAATCACCCATCGCTCACACCCCACACGGGCACACGATGTTTATGGATTGCTCACACCCCACACGGGTACACAATCCGATCGCTCACACCCCACATGGGCACACGATCGATGTGAACTTAATCACCCATCACTCACACCCCACATGGGCACACGATGTTTATGGATTGCTCACACCCCACATGGGCACACGATGTTTATGGATTGCTCACACCCCACATGGGCACACAATTCGACCGCTCACACCCCACATGGGAACACGATCGTGTTGTAGTCATCGCTCACACTCCACATGAGCACACGACGCTACAACGGATTCACAAGGAACCCACAAGAATGCAGACATGATGCTTACATGCAAAATGACACAAAACATCCTTGAAAATGCATACATTATTCACAACATAATTATGCACTCAACACATACCATTAACATACATATGCATACAATTTAAGCATAGTAACCACTTACCCAATGGCCACAACATTATAACAAACCCACATTTCCATAATTAACTCATTTACATTTTATCGGAAAAGTCGGGAAAAAGTTGGCTAAAAATTACTCTTCTTAGCATCAATAGATTCTACATGCTTTTAGCTTCGAATCGATATAAGGATCGCTAAAAACGAATACCCGAAACTCAAGCTACGGATTAAAACACATAATCCCTCAAAAACATACAGGCTCGTTGAGCGCCCTCTTGCTCGCTGAGCGAAAATCTCCCTGGAACTTTCGCTGAGTGAGGGATATCTCGCTGAGCGACCACTGCGATTTCAGCAACACACCAGCTGCGAACAGTCCAACCTAATCACCCCAAAAGTTCTCTAAACTCAAACAAACATGATCAAACACACATTTCTAACCTCTTGCTTCGATTATAACAATATCTAACCGATTAATCCACCATTTCTAACAATTTCTACCAAAACCCTAACATTTTCATCTCTTTAAAACTCTCCAAAACCAACTCAAAACAAAAACCCAAGCATACACAATCATATACAATCTTAGAATAACAAAAATTTTCACCCTTACCCGATCGTTTCTTCTCCGCGGACCAATCTTGAAAAAATTCCCTCTTTTCCTCTTTTCCTTCTCTTTCTCTTCTCTCCTCTTTCTTTCTCTTCTTTTCTTTCTTTTCTCTTTCTCTCTTACCAACTTTCTTTTATATCTCTCTCTCTCAATTCTATTTCTATTTCTACTACTAACTAATTCTATTTTCTACACTTAACTCATTTTATCTCTTTTCCAACCAAAATATTATTTTCTCTCAAAATACCAATTCTAAACAATTCTAACTTATTACTAAAAGTAAAGGTCTAAAATACCCTCTTATCCAATTTTACTCGGAAATCCACAAAACGGTAAAATTTCACAACACAATATATCACATTAATTCCTCAACATATCTTATCATCATATTAATTTCACAAACAGAATAATAATTATTCAATTAAAATAAAAGACTCCAACACAATGGGAATTATTGAATCGGGGCATTACAACTCTCCCCCACTTTAGAAATTTTCGTCCTCGAAAACCATACCTGATCCAAACAACTCCGGATATGACTCGCGCATCCCACTCTCTAATTCCCAAGTCATGTTGCCTTCCGCAACGCCTCCCCACGCTACCTTCACAAGCGCAATATCCTTGCGTCTTAACCTCTTGATCTCACGATCAAAAATTCTAACCGGCAAAGCTTCCACCGTAAGGTTATCTCTCACCTCAACCTCATCCATAGGAATAACATGTGACGGATCCAGAACATACTTCCGAAGTTGCGAAACATGGAACACATCATGCAAATTCGAAAGGTTCAGGGGTAACGCCACACGATAAGCCACAACACCAACTCTTGCAGTAATCTGATACGGACCAATAAAATGAGAAGTCAACTTCTTCGACTTCAAATCACAACCCACACCCGTAGCCGGTGTAACTCTCAAAAACACATGGTCGCCTTCTTGAAACTCAAGATCATTTCGTCTCTTATCATGATAACTCTTTTGCCTACTCTGAGAAGCTCTCATCTTCTCCCGAATAAACTTCACCTTTTCCGTCGTTTGTTGTACCATCTCCGGTCCAACTACCGTTCTCTCTCCGATTTCATGCCAACACAAAGGTGTTCGACATCTTCGACCATATAAAGCCTCAAATGGTGCCATACTGTAAACACCCCAAATTTGCCCTCACCCATTCACACATGACTTGTGATCATCTCATATGTATAAACACAATCACATCATCTCATGTCTCATTTGGTTTCACTGGATAGTTTCTAAGGCATCTGCACCTAGGGTTTGTGATCTGAGCAACCTCAGGGCATCTTGAGCCATTCCAAAGGCCACTAATCAACTCAAAGGGGTCCATGTGTGTTCTTATATCATGTTACATCCTCACAAAGCCAAAATTGCAGAGGGATCACAAGAACTAGGGTTTGAGTGGATGCAGAGCCAGGATGAACTGCACAGTTGACTGAAAATTAGGGTTTTGGTTTCAGAGGCCATAACTCCAAATTTTTTGGTCATTCTTGTTTCCATTGGTCTCTATATGGTATAGGGAGTATGCATATCAATTTTCATGAAGAAATTCCATGGGGAAGTCATCTGATCAAGAGTTGACTTTTCAGACAAGTCAGTGCAAAATCAGGGCATCTGAGGCCCCCAATGACCCAACCAATGGTTGATCTTCATCATTTTGAGTGTATATGATCTTTATTTGATCATGGAAGAAGTTTGAAGTTCATAAAAATCAAGAATTTAGGGTTTTTGCAAATGTTGATTTTTTGGGCATAGTTGACTTTTCAAGAATGCATCATTCTAGGTCAATTTTCAAGCCTTGATTCATGATCCAAAAAGGCTTCAAATGGAAAAACTTTGGTCATGAAAGTTGTAGATCTCATCTTTCCCTCTTCAAAAAGTACAAGAACATGACCAAATTCTTCTTGGATCAAAAGTTATGGCCATGCAAAGTTGCCAAAAATCATTGTTTTTCAAGTTATGCACTAAATGGAAATTTTGCTAAGTCTTGAACCAATGCATTATGCAGCCTCAAATTCATGTCAAACCAGCATGTGAACTTTCTCTAAGTTACAAAAATCAGTTTTGGACCAAGAATGTCATGGTTTCATGTTTGGTTAGGCTAAGAAGTCACATGTGAACCATAGGCCAACCAAGTTGCAAAACACTCATGACCTTTTCACCAACTTGCTGCATTGAGCCTTGGGTCAAGCCAGCCTCTCACACTCACCATGCTGCACCAGAACCCAACTTGTACTTGCCTAAACTTGAGCCATGCCCTATCTTACACAAAAGTGGACTTTGAGCAAAAGTAGCCACACCTATCTCTGCAGGCCAGGTCACATCCATCAGCCACTTGCATTTGTTTATTGAATCAGTTTGCTGGCCATAACACATGAGAACCAAGGCTGAAGAACATAGCATTGGATCACTTACACAAAAACTCACCTCATTGCAAGTTCCTTTGAATCACTCTCCACAGTCTTCAAACACTTAAACTCTCATCATCACTCAACTCACCACACCTCATAGACAAGAAACACCCCAAGCATAAGCCTGAAACAAGCCTGAAAACTCCATTGCCATCATTCACCTCAAGCTGCAGATTCTATCGAATCTCTCACCCTAGCTCATAAACACACAAACCAACACCACAGATCATCTCTACACATCCTCTGGACCTCAAACACCCCATCACCATGACCTGAAAGTGCCAGAATTTCATCTGCCATTTTTTACTGAACTGAAGCTGAAGCATTCGAATCTCATTATCCAGCAAATCTAAACTCCATTTGAGCATTCAAGCACCTTTGGGGGATCAAGTGGAGCAGCTTGCATCAAAGGAGGTGGCCTGAAAGTTCCTAAATCAAGAGCTGCAAATCTCAGGTAACTCAAAAATAATTTTTCCAGAAATCTCTTTTTATGTTACAAACTTGTTCTTCATGATGCACTGATCATTCTGGTACCTTTAGTTTTTGAAATGGTTTTGTTTTAAGCATTTAATTTGAGTTTGAAGCTTACGAACCCTAGAACTTAGTTTCTTCGATTCAGATGATTTAGGTAATATAAATTTGTTTTAGGTTAGGGTTTTGGTTCGTGAGAGTGAGAGGAACATTTCCCTGGCTTTAGTTTTCATTTTTATTACGTTTTGAGGAATTTAGGTGTTTCTCAGGTGAGGGCTGGCCGGAGAAGACGACCGGAAGTCTTCTCCGGCAGCCTGAGAGTGATTAGGGTTAATTGCATTTAATTAGGGCAAGGTTCAAACGTGGGCCATTGGATCAGGTTTCGCGCGCGTGTTTGAGTGGTTCAGATCAGTTCATTAGTTTTAATTAGGTTTAATTAAATTAATAAATCAAGATTAATTCAGTTTGAATCCTGGCCACAGGATTGCGCGCCAGTCAACCTTTTTAAACCCAGACACAATCCTGGCCATCCAATCTGTTTACTTTTCATTTTATTTAATATTAATTCATTTTTCTTGCATTTAATTTGTACAATTTATTTAAAATAGTTAAAAAATCATAAAAATTATGAAACTTTTTCTTTAAGGTTTTATTAATTTTTATGACACAAAAAATATTTTTATTTTATTTTTTATCATTAAAAAAGTATTTTTAAATATTTAAAAGATTATTTTTAATTGATTAATGAGAATTAATTAATTAAAAATACTTTTAGGTATTTAAAAATTACAAAAAAATTCATGAAATGTTCTAAGACATTTAGAAACATTGTCCAACCTTCAAACCAAATTTCTTTTTTGATCTTGATGCATTTTAAGAATTTTTCATTGAATTAAATCATTTTTGATGCATTATTTTGTTCATAAGTTTGAAAATTCATTTCTGCCTATTGGTGAAGGTTGAGACATTGATTCTTCTTGCATTGTTTTCCATTTAGCATGAACTTTCAAGGATAAAAAGGCCATGATTTGATCTTGCATTTTCTAATTGATTGGCATTTCTTTTGTTACAAACCCTAAAAAACCCTAATAACTTGTAAAAATCATAACTTGAGTTTGGTTGAGAGTTGAGAGTTCCCCTTTGGGCAGTGATTCATTATAGGTCTAGGGTTCCTTTGGGTGCCATTTTCCATTTTTTAAGTTAAGGTTTGCTTCTGTTTTTGGTTTATGTTTGATGTTTGATCCATGAACCCTAATTTGGGCTTTCATTTGCATCCTTCTTGCATTTCCTTGCATAACTTGACTTGTCATTTCACTTTGTGCATTCTTATGATTCATTTGACATCTTAAGACATGTAGAAAGCATCATTGATCATTGCATTGCATATTTGCCATGTCATTTGTCTTGTATGTTCCATAACATTTCATGTTTGTTCATGTTCTTTAGCTTGCATCATTTGCATTCATAACCTTGTATGAACATCTCTAGGTCTTGCCTCATGTTTGCAGCATCTCATGGCATCATAATCATCATCACCATGCTTCTGGTTGTGCTTTGCCTCATGCCATTTCATCTCCTCTTGTATTGCTTTGCATTTCTTTCTAACATTGCAGGTGGTAAGTAACTTGAGAAGTGAATTTGCCTTCACTCCTCATAACCTCTATTCTCATTTTTCTTGCATACCTTGCTGCATTCTTATGTGTGTTTGAGTTTGAGCTTGCTCATTCTTCCTCTTCCCACTTTCTTTCTTCAAGTGACTTGACTTCTTGAATGAAGCAAGTCACTTTGCTTCTCTTGATCTTGTTCATCTGCTTCCTGGTGGTTCATCTGAAGATTGTTCTTGAAAACCTCACAAACATTAGGACCAACCAAGCATGATAATGAATTAGGGTTTTGATTAGTCTCCCCCATAGTTTTTACCTTTGTGTCTCTCCTTGAGTCATCTCCCCTCACCTCATAATCAGGGACTAAACCCTCAAGGCTTTAAGACTTTGTGATTAAGATCATGCCTGTATCCTTCTTTTAGGATGGAGTGTATAACTTTAATCCTAAGTCTTGGACCCTTAAGGTGTTGAACTCTCTTAATTAATCCATCTAATAATCATCAAGACATTACACTTGTAACTTGGGCCTTGCATTAGGGTTCTAATTCTTCCTTAATTGGTTAAGAAGGACTAACCCTAAAGTTAATGGACAAGTCCCCCTCAAGTTGTCTTACAAATCATAAAAAACACTTCATCGTCATATCATTAATAAAATCCACTTAATCAAAGGTTTGTTCTGTCGTGGGTTTAATCCCTAATCATGGATTAAGCTGAGGATCCTTCCTCAGCTTAAACACCCTCATCTATTATCCTTCTTTTAGGATAGTGTAATGAGCCTGTTAAATCCCTGATTATGGCTTAACCTCATTACTTAACACTAAACAAAAATCACAAAAACATCTAATTAATCACAAGTAGGTTAATGATCTTAACCCTACATCAAAGGTGATTAAGTGTGAGAATCTGACTTCACACTTAAGGTAATTCTCATTACCCCTAATCAGAGGGATGATGTGATGAGTTTACCAAATCCATTGATTTAGGTTTAAGCTCATTATCTTATGACAAACTCCAAAAAGAAATAAAAGACTGAAAACACAAGAACAAACAATAATCGTCTCCTTCGGGATTCTTTTCTCATCATCTTCACTCACAACCGAGAACTTGCTTCTTCCGTCTAATGCAAGACAGTTTGCATCTGTGCCAGACAGATCTTACACTTGAGCATAGACTGTAAGCAGTTCACCAGTCAATCCTTTCAGTCTCTTTGGGTCGAACTACGGTGTTCTGACTTCCTCATTGCACGAGAGGATACGTAGGCATAACTTAACAGTTATCGAACAAAAGTCTCTGTACATTCCCCCTCCTTCCAGCTTCATTCTTTAGCCTCATATTCTTGAGCATTTCATTCCTGATCTCACACTGACACTGTACATTTATACACATCACATTTCTTTACACTGACACCTGTACATCCTTTTCCAGCTCTTTATACACAGATTACACTGACACTACCCCTTTAAAGCACAAATCTTTTAAGCGTGGATCCCGTCGAGTACGGCGGACAATCTGGGTGCTAATACCTTCCCAGGTTGTAACCAACCCCCTTTCTCAGTCTCTCTGGTTCGCAAACCGTCTTATCCATCTCTTTCTAGGCTTATGCAGCATTGCCTTTCCTCCGGGATAAAAATGCCTAGCTGGCGACTCTTTTCATTCTCCAGTGAGTTCACGGCTGTGTGTTCTCACTGTTCCCTTCGCCGACCGTTCGCGTCTGTACCTTCATTTGATCCATTTTCATTTGTCGGGAGCGACAGCTTGGCGACTCTGCTGGGGACCCTTATACTGCAACCAGGGCTTCTGGTTCTTTTCGTGGGTTCCTCCTAGCGCTTGATTGATTTGTGTTTACTGGGGTGTTATGTGTTGTTTGTGTTTGTATGTTTGTACTTACTTTTGCTTTATGTACAGTTGTTTTATTGCTTTCTTTACAGCTTTACATATATCATATTGTTATACTGTGCTGCTGGCTGGATCTGTTTGCTTTGGTGGGTGGGTGTTTCATTGAGAGTTAAGGTCCTATACCTGGGACCTGAGTGACACCTAGGCTAGAGTGAATCATATTCTTTCCCATTCCATTTCGGTCTGGTGCGGGAATATGAAACACGGTTCAGATATGGGTTTCTTCTTGAGAACTCTGTGTTGCAGATTTCCTGCAGTGCTAGGGGGATCTGGGAAGCCTGCTAAGTCTGGATGACCTTTTAGTATTGACCTTCAGAAATTGAGGTGAATTAGAGGAGGAATTGTTATGGTTATTGTAAACACTGTACCTCCGGGTTAGAAGTGTTTACACTTCTCATAACTGATCCAAGTCTGAGGATCCTTGTTCTAGATCACTACCTGTGAGGGGGTTGGGCTGTTTACAGGTTTGCAGGTACCTTGACCTCAGAATACCCTGTTACTTTGACTTTGTTAAGAATGCTCCATGTTGGATAGTTCTTGTGATTCTAAAACCCTGGACATGTGGCTCTTCATTTGAGTCCCCCACCTTGGTTACTGGATTTATAGACCTCCATCCGGAATTCTTGAACACACATGGATCTATACCAAGGCAGTTTATCCAGATCCAGCTCAGTCACAAACCCTTTGCATATCATTTGCATACATCCTCATTGCATCATATTAACATGTGCTTATTTGTTTTTCAGGGTATCCATTTTCATCAGGTTTTGGTTTTGACCCCATCTGCAGCTTTGACCCATCTTCACCAGCATCTGCTTCAGTTTAGCTGTCTGCTTCAGCACCAGCCAGTCAGTGGTTTTCTCTACTTCAGCATTGTCATCAGCACTCTACCCAGTCTTCAGCATCATGGCTCCAAAGAAAAGCAATATCACCTATCATTTCTTCCAACCAGACTTGTCAGACATCAGGAGGATCCAAACCCTGATCACTCCAGATCACATACCCTTGTTCAGGGAAAGTTTTGGAGATATACTGGACTTGGTCATGGATCTGGACCCATCTCAGAGGAGTTTGATCCACACCTGCATTCAGTTCTATGACCCCCCATTGAGGTGTTTCACTTTTCAAGACTTTCAGTTGGGACCTCTCTTAGAAGAATATGCATCTTTGGTTGGTTTGCCTATCAAGAGAGAAATTCCTTTTAACCCTGAAATGGTCTTTCCCGGCAATGGAGAGATAGCAAGAGCTTTGCACCTGGAACCTGCTTTGATTGAGCAGCATATGACCTCTAAAGCTGGGATCCCTGGTTTTCATCTGGACTTCCTGATTTCTCAAGCTAGTTTGAAGGTCTCCCTGGGGGATTGGAAAGCTGTTTGTGCATTGTTGGCCTTGAGTGTATATGGAATTGTGTTGTTTGCAGATGAGCCCAGATTCATCAGCAAGAATGCCATCCACCTGTTCATCCTGAAGAACCCAGTGCCAACCTTGTTGGGTGACCTCTATTACTCAGTACATCAGAGGAATGAGAAACAGAGGGGTAAGCTAGTGAGGTGTTGTGCTCCACTATTCCATGCTTGGCTTCTCAAGCATCTACCCAGGACAGATGCATTCCTGAATCCTCATCAGCAAAGCAACTGGGCTAAGAGGCTCACTACTCTCACTGCAGCAGACATCAGATGGTGCACCCAAGGCACCAAGGGCAGAGATATGATCACAAGCTGTGGGCACTTTCCCAATGTACCTTTGGTAGGAGTTAAGGGAAGTATCAACTACAACCCCCTGCTGTTCAAGAGGCAATTAGGCTATGCACTGGTTCATGCTCCTAGGGAACAAGACCTGGTTGAGACCCTCTACTGTGAGAACAAGATCAGTTTGACTGTTGTTAGGCAGGCTGCCTGGGCCTGGGATCATGTTCAAACCAAGGGAATCACCATTCTGGGGAAGTGCAATAATGTGGCATCAGCCCAATATCATGAGTGGTCCTATGCTAGGGCCCAAATCTCAGGATTGCCCTTCACCATCAAAGACATGCCTGAGTCATCATCAGCACCACCCCCTGCTACTGTCAGTTTGGAAGAGTTTGAAAGTTTGAAAGAAAGAAATGAGAAGCTATCCCAAGCCCTGCAGAAGACCCTCAGGGAGAGGAGTGAAGGTGTAAGGGAGATTGAAAGATTGGAGAAGCTGAGAGTGGAACACTTGACTAAGATTGAGAAGTCTGGAGACTATATCAACAAGTCTAAAGCTGGTGAGCAGATTCTGAAAAATGCTTGTAAAGAAGCCCAGTTCCAAAGAGCAAGGACAGACTTGTACTTGAAAGAGAGTCAGGCCAGGTGGGTCCGGATCACTGAAGCCCGTACTCTAGAAGACAAGAGAGTTCAAGACAAGATGGAGCAGATGGAAAAGGCCCTGGCAGCAGCCCAGGAAGAAATATCAGAGCTGAAAATCAAAGCAGGATTGAAGAGGTCTAAGGACCAAAGTCAGAGCAGGAAATTGACTGCAGCTGTTGCAACAAGAAACCTTCTCATCAGAAGTCTCACGGAGCGTCCGGCTGCTCCTGTGACCGAAGCACTTCTCAAGGAAGTTCGTGAGGATGAGTTTGGCCTTGGAGTTTGATCATTTGCTTGTTGTTGTTCCTTGTACTTTTGCTTTTGTGATGTATTTTTGACCCCTTAGAGGGCTAGTGTTGTAAAAAATGAACAATTTGTATTATTTTACCTTTGTAATATATTTGTGTTTGTTTCCATCTGGGTTCACTTCAAAAGCAACTTCAACAGCATCATCTTCAAGGGTCTGGACGGGTCAAAACTGAAGACCAAGCCGGATACCTTGATAGCAAATAAGCATACTGCATTGCATACTAACCCCTTTGTTTGTTTTTGTAGGTTTTTGTTTTGTTGTTACTAACCTCTGTTGTAAATCTCAGGCATTATTGCTCGTCGCCGGGTATTTCCTCTCAACAGGCCACACAGGTATCCAACTAGAAACAACCTTCCGGGAATTCAGATGGATCAAGTTCAACAAGATCTTGCTGATGTCAGAAATCAGCTAGCCAATGAAAGGTTAGAGATGAGAACGCAGATGACGCAGTTCATGGAGGTTATGAACAACATGGCTCAGAGCCAGGAGAGACTGAGGGCCATGGTGGAAAGGCAGAACCAAGATGAGCCTCATGTAGGGACTGCAGGCACCAGTAATAATGAAAGGGTGCAACCGCATGTGAATCCCCCGGTGTTTGGTCCACACCTACATCCTGAGATTAATATCCCTGCAAACGTTCAAGGGACAGCCACCGCGGCCAGAGTACTTCAAGAGGATCCTCAGGAGGACCAATTTACAGTAATGGGTGCCGGAGAGGATGCTTATGATAGGAGATTGGATGAAATAGCTGAGAAGTTAAGGTCCCTAGAATCTCAGAACTCTTTGGGCTTCGACGTCATGGACATGGGTTTGGTTGATGGGGTCAGGATCCCTCACAAGTTCAAGCCTCCGTGTTTCGAGAAGTATAATGGGACTTCATGCCCCCGGACTCATCTGCAATCATTTCTGGGAAGGCTGAAGGCCTATACAATGGATGAGAAACTTTGGATGTTCTACTTTGAAGATAGCTTGACTGGAGCGTCGAGGGAATGGTATTCCCACTTGACAAGGGCAACGGTAAGATGCTGGAAGGACCTGGCAGAAGCCTTCATCAGACAGTATCAGTATAATCTAGACATGGCACCCAACAGGACCCTCCTAATGGGAATGTCACAGTCTTCGAGGGAGAGCTTTAGAGAATATGCTCAAAGATGGAGGCAATTGGCTGCTGCCGTTCAACCCCCTATGTCTGAAAGGGAAATGGCAGACATGTTTATGAACACTCTCCAGGGAACGTATATTGACAGGTTGGCCGCTTTCTCTTCCACCAGCTTCGCAGATGTTGTCATAGCTGGGGAGAGAATTGAAAGCCTGTTGAAAATGGGCAAAATATCTGATAATGGTGCAAGTTCGTCCAGTAGTACAAGAAAGCCTTTTGCAGGCCCGAGAAGAACTGGCGAGACCAATGCCATCCACACCAACAGGGGTAGGCCCCAATATGCTCAAAGGTCAATAGCAGCAGTCACTATCCCTGCTCCAGCTCATCCACAGCCAGTCTATCAACCTCCTCAACAAAACTTCCAACAACAACCTCAGTATCATCAGAATCAATATCCTCCAAGAAACAACTACAACAACAACAATAGCAACAACAATCAACAGAGGCCATTTCAACAAAGGCCATCCCAAGCTAACAGAGTGATCGACCCGATCCCAATGCCGTATGCTGCCTTGCTGCCACAACTTCTGAAACTCAACCTGGTTGAGCTAAGAACGTTGGCACCTCCGGATCCAAACAGTCTACCAAGAAACTATGACTCTAATGCTAGGTGTGCTTTTCACTCAAACGCGCCTGGTCACAGTACAGAAAAATGCAGAGCTCTGCATATGAAGGTACAAGACTTGGTAGACTCCAAGGCTCTGAACTTTGCACCTCCGCCCAATGTCAACAAAAACCCAATGCCACACCATGGTGGTCCCCGTATTAACGCAATTGAAGAAGACACACCGTCTTATTTCATAACCAGTGTGGATCAGATCAGGACACCATTGGTGGAAATCAAAGCCCAACTCCGTGAAAACAATATATTTCCGGGGTGTGAACTAGGGTGCCCCTACTGCAATATTTCTTGGAATGGGTGTGAAGACTTGAGGAATGGCATTGACAGCCTTATTAAGAATGGCCTGCTACAGATCACTACATCATTTCCGGCAACTCAAGCAACTCCATCGACAACGGTTTCAGATCCTCCTACAAATGCGACAACAATTGTTCCCGATAATTCATCAGCAGCATCAGCAAGTGCTCCATCTGTCCTACCAAATGATCAGCTTACAACAGTTACTCCTGCTACAACTTCAGCTTCATTCCATTTCGACTCTCCATCAACAACAACAACAGTCCTTCCAACGGTACCTCCTACAACTCCAGCAAACAATCATGAAAATGTCTCCACAGTTACCATATTCTACGATCCAGAAAATAACTCCGCCTACCATTCAGAAGGTGCTGCTCCCACTAGGGCACCAGTTACAATCTTTTATGATCCTCAAACAATAACAATCCCTTCAGCAGCAGCAATCAGTCCAGTCACTGTCACGGTGCCTGGACCTGTACCATATGAAAGCGATAGGGCCATCCCTTGGCACTATGGCTCTGACGTGTACTGCGAAGGAAAAAGAATCACTCTTGAAACATTAGCACCTGCACCACAAATTGATAATGTGGGCGGAGGCGGAGGCTTCACCCGAAGCGGACGTCTCTTCGCTTCACAAGTCCAAAGACCTACTGCCGAAGCAGAAGCTGCTGCCAAAGCAAAAGGAAAGAGCCCGGTGCAGGAAGATCCAGCTGCCAAAGAAGCCCTGAAGACTCCATTCGATCAGGAAGTTGATGAGTTTATGAGAATCATCAAAAAGAGTGACTACAAAATTGTGGATCAACTTCACCAGACGCCATCCAAAATCTCTATCCTCTCACTGCTTATGTGCTCCGAAGCCCATCGGAATGCACTACTGAAAGTACTGCACGCAGCTTACGTGCCCGAGGAGATTACTGTCAACCAATTGGAAACCGTTGTTGGAAATGTCACTGCTAGCAATGGGCTAGGGTTTACCAATTCTGACCTGACAGTGGATGGTCGCAATCACAACAAAGCCTTGCACATAACCATGGAATGCAAAGGAGCTGTCCTTTCACATGTGCTGGTGGACACAGGATCATCCCTGAATGTCTTACCAAAGAAGGCTCTGGTGAAGCTTGAATATGATGGACTGGCATTGAGACCCAGAAACCTGGTGGTTAGAGCTTTTGATGGCTCGAAGAGATCGGTTCTGGGAGAGATTGAGCTGCCCGTGACAATTGGCCCGCAGACCTTTAAAACTATCTTTTACGTGATGGACATTCAGCCCGCCTACAGCTGTTTGTTGGGTAGACCCTGGATTCACGCCGCTGGCGCAATAACGTCTACCCTTCACCAAAAGTTAAAATTTGAGTGGGAAGGTCAAGTTGTCACAATCTGTGGAGAGGAGGACATCTTTGTTAGCCACTTGGCTACCTACAAGTACATTGAGATGGATGGAGAAATCCATGAAACGATGAGCCAAGGTTTTGAAGCCTTGAATGTCAATGAAGCATCTGCTGTTTCAGGAATCTCCATGTCGTCATATCAATAAGCCCGGAAGGTTGTTGAGGAAGGAACTGCCCTAGGCTGGGGCAAGGTCTTAGCTGTGGAGGAGAAGAAGGACAAATTTGGGTTGGGTTACAAACCAACTCAACATCAAGCAAAGGCTGCTGCAGAGCCTGGTTTTGTCAGTGGGGGGATGCTTACCCCCGATGCTATCAACTGTCTGGAAGACGAGCTGGAAGAGGAGCGCAATCTGGAGAATTGGATTCGTCCAAAGACCCCGGGGAGCAGTGTCTCGAACTGGTCTTCCCAGGGAATTATAAGTGTTACTCGAGCAGAGTAATTATTATTTCCTGTATCTTTTATAGCATGCATCAAAGTCTTGCATCTTGCCCAAGATGACAAGACTCATTTTGTAATCAGGGCCATCTGTACTTTTGTGCAAATAAGATTAAATTAATGAAATATCAGACAATCTTTTTGCAAACGAGTCTTTTTCTTTTCTGCTCACTGTTTTTCCATTTTTCTTTTTGTACAAAAATAAATGGCGGTGTTTTCAAAATGATAACTTCATTTCACTTTTTTCTAAAGCAAGATTAAAATCAATCACTAAAATGAACCAACTTAACCCTTGCAGAGAGTGCCCTCCAGACAGCACCGACAACAGCACGGCTATGACATCGTATGACTTTGACAATCCAATCAATCAAGCTGAAGAAGGGGTTGAAGAAGAATACGAGCTTCCTGAAGAGCTAGCTAGGTTGTTAAGACAGGAGGAAAAAGTTATTACTCCTCATCAGGAGGAGATTGAAGTGATTAATCTTGGTACGGAGGAAGACGTGAAAGAAGTCAAAATCGGGGCCTGCCTGCAAGACTCAGTGAAGAGACAGCTGATAGATCTGCTTCAGGAGTATGTTGATGTGTTTGCTTGGTCCTACCAAGATATGCCAGGGTTGGATACCGATATTGTTGTGCATAAGCTGCCTTTGAGGGAAGAATGCCCACCAGTCAAACAGAAGCTGCGCCGAACTCGCCCAGACATGGCTATGAAAATCAAGGAAGAGGTACAAAAGCAATGGGACGCCGGGTTCCTTGCTGTGACTAGCTATCCTCCGTGGGTTGCTAACATAGTACCTGTGCCTAAGAAGGACGGAAAAGTAAGAATGTGTGTTGATTACCGGGATCTGAACAGAGCCAGCCCGAAAGATGACTTCCCATTACCTCACATTGATGTATTGGTGGATAACACGGCTCAGTTCTCGGTATTCTCCTTCATGGATGGATTTTCGGGATATAACCAGATTAAGATGTCACCTGAAGACATGGAGAAGACAACATTCATCACACCTTGGGGCACGTTCTGTTATAAAGTGATGCCATTCGGACTGAAGAATGCTGGTGCAACGTATCAACGGGCTATGGTAACATTGTTTCATGACATGATCCATAAGGAAATCGAATGTTATGTGGATGATATGATTGCCAAGTCCCTTACAGAGGAAGACCATCTGGTGAATCTGCTCAAGTTATTTAAGCGTCTGAGGAAGTACCAACTGAAGTTGAACCCCAACAAATGCACATTCGGGGTGCGATCCGGTAAGCTGCTGGGCTTTATTGTAAGTGAGAAAGGGATTGAAGTTGACCCTGATAAAGTCAAAGCTATCCAAGAGATGCCTGCACCGAAAACGGAGAAAGAAGTTCGAGGGTTCTTGGGTAGATTGAACTACATTTCAAGGTTCATATCTCACCTCACCGCCACCTGTGAACCCTTGTTCAAGTTGTTAAGAAAAGAACAAACGGTCAGGTGGAACGAAGATTGCCAAAGGGCTTTTGACAAGATCAAAAAATATCTGCAAGAGCCTCCAATCCTTATGCCGCCAGTTGAAGGAAGACCTCTAATTATGTACTTGACAGTATTAGAAGAGTCGATGGGGTGTGTACTAGGTCAGCATGACGAGTCTGGTCGAAAAGAGTATGCAATATACTACCTAAGCAAAAAGTTTACCGACTGTGAATCCCGTTATTCACTGCTCGAGAAAACTTGCTGTGCTTTAGCGTGGGCTGCTCGCCGACTGAGACAGTATATGTTGACCCATACTACTCTATTGATCTCAAAAATGGATCCAGTTAAGTACATTTTCGAGAAGCCAGCTCTTACCGGACGGGTTGCAAGATGGCAGATGATTCTCACGGAATACGACATACAGTACACATCTCAGAAAGCCATCAAAGGCAGTGTACTATCTGAATATCTTGCTGAGCAACCCATTGATGACTACCAGCCTATGAGGTTCGACTTCCCCGATGAAGACATCATGTTCATTAAAGCAAAAGATCACGAAGAGCCTATTCACACTGAAGGGCCTGACCCAGAAGAAGAATGGACCATGATGTTTGACGGGGCTGTTAACATGAATGGCCGTGGTGTTGGTGCAGTACTCATTACACCTAAAGGGGTTCACATGCCTTTCTCGGCAAAGCTCACTTTCAACTGCACTAACAACGAAGCTGAATACGAAGCTTGCATTATGGGTCTTGAGGAAGCCATTGACCTCAGGATCAAGACATTGACCGTATTCGGAGATTCAGCTTTGGTAGTCAATCAGACCAACGGAAAATGGTACACCCACCAAGATCATCTGATACCTTACAGGGATTATACAAGAAGGTTATTGACTTTCTTCACAACAGTCAAGCTTGAGTATATCCCTCGGGACGAGAATCAGTTTGCGGATGCTCTTGCTACCATTTCATCCATGATCAAAGTTCAAGCTGCTAACTTTGTACCTCAGATTTCAGTATCGAGACTTGATAGACCAGCATATGTATTTGCAGCAGATATTGCTAAAGATGATAAGCCTTGGTTCCATGACATCAAGTGCTTCTTGGAGGATCAAACGTACCCACCTGGGGCATCTTCCAATGATAAAAAGACTTTAAGAAGGCTTGCTGGAAGTTTCTTTCTGAACACTGATGGATCTTTATACAAGAGGAACTTTGATATGGTACTCCTCAGATGTGTTGACAAGACAGAAGCAGATTTGTTGATGCATGAAGTGCACGAAGGATCCTTTGGTACTCATGCAGGAGGGCATGCCATGGCTAAGAAGTTGTTAAGATCAGGCTATTACTGGATCACAATGGATGCAGACTGTTGTGCTTACGCCAGAAAATGCCATAAATGCCAGATTTATGCAGACAAGGTGCATGTGCCTCCCAATCCCCTGAACATAATGTCTTCACCATGGCCCTTTGCTATGTGGGGCATTGACATGATTGGCAAAATTGAGCCAACTGCTTCGAACGGCCACAGATTCATCCTGGTCGCCATCGATTATTTTACAAAGTGGGTTGAAGCAGCCTCATATGCAAATGTCACAAGGCAAGTGGTAGCCAGATTTCTGAAAAGAGATATCATCTGTCGGTATGGAGTGCCCGAGCGAATCATTACTGATAATGGTTCCAACTTGAACAACAAAATGATGGCAGAGCTGTGCCGGGACTTCAAGATCCAACATCACAATTCTTCTCCTTACAGGCCAAAGATGAACGGCGCTGTTGAGGCAGCAAACAAGAATATCAAGAAGATTGTGCAGAAGATGGTAGTCACCTACAAAGACTGGCATGAAATGCTACCGTTTGCCTTGCATGGGTACCGCACGTCAATCAGAACATCCACTGGGGCAACGCCATATCAGCTTGTGTATGGTATGGAAGCAGTCCTACCGGTTGAAGTTGAACTACCCTCCTTACGGGTATTAATGGATGTTAAACTGAGTGAAGCAGAATGGGTTCGGGCCCGATACGAACAACTGAGTCTGATCGAAGAGAAGAGATTGGCTGCAATCTGTCATGGGCAGTTATATCAGAAGAGAATGAAGAGAGCCTTCGATCAGAAAGTCAGGCACCGAGAGTACCAAGTAGGAGATCTTGTGCTGAAAAGAATCCTTCCTCCTCATACAGACCACAGGGGCAAATGGACTCCAAATTACGAAGGACCATTCGTTGTAAAGAAAGTTTTCTCTGGTGGAGCACTGATGCTCAGCACCATGGATGGTGAAGATTTCCCGTCCCCGTTGAATTCAGATGCAGTTAAAAAATACTTCGCATAAATGACCCGCTGGACATAAAAACAGAATGTAAGTCCAGGCAAAAATAGGGCATCCCGGCGAGTCAAAAAACAGAATAAAAGACTCGGGCAAAAGTAAGGGAAAATGAATAAAAAATGTACACCCGCTGAGTTGAAAAGCCGCATTGGACAGCTCAGGCAAAAATGGGTATCCCGATGGATTGAAAACCCGAAAGGGCGGTCCATGCAAAATAAGGGAATAAGCGAACAACTGCATTCTGAATTCGTCTGTATCACCTACAACTTGGTAAGCTCCAAGGGATCAAGCTGCAATCAGAACCAACTCTCTCCAGAAAGCAAGACGAGAAGAACGTCATTGTCATACGAGTCATAGCAGAAGAGGAAGCTCCTTGAAAGCATCGCCAGCACCGCCAGCACTTTATTTCTCAATTTGTAACAATCTCCTCATTTCAGGAGATATGTTTCTCTGACTGTATCTTGCCAATTCAGGGCACACGGATTAATATAATCAGATTTTCAGTCATGTCTCGTTTTTTACATTTATGTTTTGCAAAGAGTTGTCTGATGTCTCTAAAAACACAATTGCATAAGTACAGATGCCTCTCTCTAAAAATAAAACACATGCTTGCAGGGAATATACTTACTCTCGAAAGTACTTATTTCCTATGACGGAATCTCAGTAAAAGATACCTCGGGACCATTTGTGCGTTTCTTTATCTTTGCAGGATTGCAGGTATCCAGAACACAACTTGGGGCATACAAGTTACGTCTCAGCAAGCTGGCAAATCTACAAAAGATATCGGCATCCGAAATGCTCTATCCCCAGTCGAGTTGCTTCCCATTGCTCGCCCCAGCTGAATTACCAACAGCATCTCCCAGCTGTAATGCCAACCATTATTCCTCAGCAGGATGCGAGAATCGAGGAATCATCTCCCCACAGAGCTTCAGGCCTCTATTCAGAAGAGCAGCGCACGAAGAAGTCACAACAGAGAGAGAGAAAGCTTCTACAAACCCCAGCTGGGTCCCGTATTATAAGAATATGTCAATCGAGGACGTATATCCCCAAGCAGATACAACTACAGATCTATCAATGATCTCATCCCCAGCTGGGATGTTCACTTCAAGCAGATCGATCAGAGATCTTTGCAGCAACGGGATCCGAATCCCGGATCGGTGCCTCTTTGCATAATCATAGCATTCGCATCATATTCACCCCCAGAGCGTAGCATTCCGTCTAATACGGAGCATTACGGCAAAAAAAAAAAAAATCAAATGCATAGCATAATCATAAGTCATGTTGTGATTTGAACACTTGTAAATATTGACGATCTGTCGGCATACAGAATACATCCCCATCAGAGTCCCAGCAAAAGCAGTTGCCCCATATCACAAACACCAGTGCATATCTCCTTTTTGATACCCGTCCGTATCATCATTTCCCAGCAGGTTGCCTGAATACACTTTACAAACCAAGATCACCAGTATTGCAGATACATCCTGACACTCGTCCGTGTCGTGTCACCAGCAGAAAGCCAAAGACACCCTCTTTGCACTTACATATACCTATACACTTTCTTGACACCCGTCCGTGTCATATCCCCAGCAGATAAACACTCACCTATACATTATATACTCACTACTCATTGGTACACCTACTCAGATACTCGTCCGTATCTTATATACACCATGTATATCCCCGCAGATTCGACAGTAGTCCTTGTTCTTTGTTAACCAGTTGGTACTCGTCCGTACCATCATCTCAGAACATTGCGTCTAATGTTTGTTTCTACGTGATACTCGTCCGTATCATAGTCTTAAGGATGCTCGTCCGCATCTTTAATCCATACACCGTGTCAAACACTTATGTCTTCGTGAATATAGATGCTCGTCTGTGTCTACTATTCCCCAGAAGGATACTTTCAGATGCAACACTCGTCCGTGTTCCTTGTTAACCAGTTGATACTCGTCCGTATCATCAGCTCTGAGCACGTGTCAGTTTGTTTCTACATGATACTCGTCCATATCATAGTCTTAAGGATGCTCGTCCGCATCTTTAATCTATACACAATACCAAACACTTATACCTTTTGTTTCTTGGATGTAAACGCTCGTCCATATCCCCAGTAGATCGCAGTCAAATTTCCTTTTTATCTAACACTCGTCCTGTGTTATGATAAACTTTGAGAGCAGCCGTCCCCTGCTAAGTGGTCGTCCTCCACTTCTTGATGGTCGTCCTCCATCATGCTCATCCGATGGCCGTCCCCATCGTTGATTTTAGCAGCCGTCCCCTGCTAGGTGGTCGTCCTCCACCTTTTGATGATCGTCCTTCATCACTTTATCCAATGGCCGTCCCCATTGTTGATTTTAGTTGTCTAACACTCGTCCTGTGTCATGATAAACTTTGAGAGCAGCCGTCCCCTGCTGAGTGGTCGTCCTCCACTTCTTGATGGTCGTCCTCCATCATGCTCGTCCGATGGCCGTCCCCATCGTTGACCTTTTCTATCCGATGGCCGTCCCCATCGTCGATATCTTCGGCAGCCGTACCCTGCCAGGTGGTCGTCCTCCACCTTTGATGGCCGTCCCCATCATATTTACTTTTTATTTCCAACAGAGCAGCCGTCCCCTGCTAGGTGATCGTCCTTCACCTTTGATGACCGTACCCCATCATCTGTTTTTTTTCATTTATTCTTTAACCCGATGGCCGTCCCCGTCGTGGTCCCTTTTCCTTTTAGCCCGATGGCCGTCCCCATCGTTGGTTACTTTACCTTTATGAACTTGATGGCCGTCCCCGTCATGTTTCATTAATTCCCAGAGAACCCTACTTTATCTTGATGGCCGCCCCCATCATGATTTTATTTTCCCAGCTAGTCGGCCGTCCCCGTCTTAGCTTTAATCCCCAGCATGTCGGCCGTCCCCGTCATCGCTCTACTTTACGCACTTTTCCCAGCATGTCGGTCGTCCCCGTCATTGCTATTTACCCAGCAGTCGTCCTCTGCTCGACGGTCGTCTTCCGTCGCCCACACTTACAATATACCTTACTTAATCTATATCCCTTTTCTCCTCCATTCTGTGAGTGCAAATTTTGGACTGTCTTTGGTATTCAACCACAAGTTATCTTGTTTGCCTGTTAAGCCGTCGCTTACACCCTGCACAGCTAACTCATGTTTGAATAGGGGCAGCTGTAAACACCCCAAATTTGCCCTCACCCATTCACACATGACTTGTGATCATCTCATATGTATAAACACAATCACATCATCTCATGTCTCATTTGGTTTCACTGGATAGTTTCTAAGGCATCTGCACCTAGGGTTTGTGATCTGAGCAACCTCAGGGCATCTTGAGCCATTCCAAAGGCCACTAATCAACTCAAAGGGGTCCATGTGTGTTCTTATATCATGTTACATCCTCACAAAGCCAAAATTGCAGAGGGATCACAAGAACTAGGGTTTGAGTGGATGCAGAGCCAGGATGAACTGCACAGTTGACTGAAAATTAGGGTTTTGGTTTCAGAGGCCATAACTCCAAATTTTTTGGTCATTCTTGTTTCCATTGGTCTCTATATGGTATAGGGAGTATGCATATCAATTTTCATGAAGAAATTCCATGGGGAAGTCATCTGATCAAGAGTTGACTTTTCAGACAAGTCAGTGCAAAATCAGGGCATCTGAGGCCCCCAATGACCCAACCAATGGTTGATCTTCATCATTTTGAGTGTATATGATCTTTATTTGATCATGGAAGAAGTTTGAAGTTCATAAAAATCAAGAATTTAGGGTTTTTGCAAATGTTGATTTTTTGGGCATAGTTGACTTTTCAAGAATGCATCATTCTAGGTCAATTTTCAAGCCTTGATTCATGATCCAAAAAGGCTTCAAATGGAAAAACTTTGGTCATGAAAGTTGTAGATCTCATCTTTCCCTCTTCAAAAAGTACAAGAACATGACCAAATTCTTCTTGGATCAAAAGTTATGGCCATGCAAAGTTGCCAAAAATCATTGTTTTTCAAGTTATGCACTAAATGGAAATTTTGCTAAGTCTTGAACCAATGCATTATGCAGCCTCAAATTCATGTCAAACCAGCATGTGAACTTTCTCTAAGTTACAAAAATCAGTTTTGGACCAAGAATGTCATGGTTTCATGTTTGGTTAGGCTAAGAAGTCACATGTGAACCATAGGCCAACCAAGTTGCAAAACACTCATGACCTTTTCACCAACTTGCTGCATTGAGCCTTGGGTCAAGCCAGCCTCTCACACTCACCATGCTGCACCAGAACCCAACTTGTACTTGCCTAAACTTGAGCCATGCCCTATCTTACACAAAAGTGGACTTTGAGCAAAAGTAGCCACACCTATCTCTGCAGGCCAGGTCACATCCATCAGCCACTTGCATTTGTTTATTGAATCAGTTTGCTGGCCATAACACATGAGAACCAAGGCTGAAGAACATAGCATTGGATCACTTACACAAAAACTCACCTCATTGCAAGTTCCTTCGAATCACTCTCCACAGTCTTCAAACACTTAAACTCTCATCATCACTCAACTCACCACACCTCATAGACAAGAAACACCCCAAGCATAAGCCTGAAACAAGCCTGAAAACTCCATTGCCATCATTCACCTCAAGCTGCAGATTCTATCGAATCTCTCACCCTAGCTCATAAACACACAAACCAACACCACAGATCATCTCTACACATCCTCTGGACCTCAAACACCCCATCACCATGACCTGAAAGTGCCAGAATTTCATCTGCCATTTTTGACTGAACTGAAGCTGAAGCATTCGAATCTCATTATCCAGCAAATCTAAACTCCATTTGAGCATTCAAGCACCTTTGGGGGATCAAGTGGAGCAGCTTGCATCAAAGGAGGTGGCCTGAAAGTTCCTAAATCAAGAGCTGCAAATCTCAGGTAACTCAAAAATAATTTTTCCAGAAATCTCTTTTTATGTTACAAACTTGTTCTTCATGATGCACTGATCATTCTGGTACCTTTAGTTTTTGAAATGGTTTTGTTTTAAGCATTTAATTTGAGTTTGAAGCTTACGAACCCTAGAACTTAGTTTCTTCGATTCAGATGATTTAGGTAATATAAATTTGTTTTAGGTTAGGGTTTTGGTTCGTGAGAGTGAGAGGAACATTTCCCTGGCTTTAGTTTTCATTTTTATTACGTTTTGAGGAATTTAGGTGTTTCTCAGGTGAGGGCTGGCCGGAGAAGACGACCGGAAGTCTTCTCCGGCAGCCTGAGAGTGATTAGGGTTAATTGCATTTAATTAGGGCAAGGTTCAAACGTGGGCCATTGGATCAGGTTTCGCGCGCGTGTTTGAGTGGTTCAGATCAGTTCATTAGTTTTAATTAGGTTTAATTAAATTAATAAATCAAGATTAATTCAGTTTGAATCCTGGCCACAGGATTGCGCGCCAGTCAACCTTTTTAAACCCAGACACAATCCTGGCCATCCAATCTGTTTACTTTTCATTTTATTTAATATTAATTCATTTTTCTTGCATTTAATTTGTACAATTTATTTAAAATAGTTAAAAAATCATAAAAATTATGAAACTTTTTCTTTAAGGTTTTATTAATTTTTATGACACAAAAAATATTTTTATTTTATTTTTTATCATTAAAAAAGTATTTTTAAATATTTAAAAGATTATTTTTAATTGATTAATGAGAATTAATTAATTAAAAATACTTTTAGGTATTTAAAAATTACAAAAAAATTCATGAAATGTTCTAAGACATTTAGAAACATTGTCCAACCTTCAAACCAAATTTCTTTTTTGATCTTGATGCATTTTAAGAATTTTTCATTGAATTAAATCATTTTTGATGCATTATTTTGTTCATAAGTTTGAAAATTCATTTCTGCCTATTGGTGAAGGTTGAGACATTGATTCTTCTTGCATTGTTTTCCATTTAGCATGAACTTTCAAGGATAAAAAGGCCATGATTTGATCTTGCATTTTCTAATTGATTGGCATTTCTTTTGTTACAAACCCTAAAAAACCCTAATAACTTGTAAAAATCATAACTTGAGTTTGGTTGAGAGTTGAGAGTTCCCCTTTGGGCAGTGATTCATTATAGGTCTAGGGTTCCTTTGGGTGCCATTTTCCATTTTTTAAGTTAAGGTTTGCTTCTGTTTTTGGTTTATGTTTGATGTTTGATCCATGAACCCTAATTTGGGCTTTCATTTGCATCCTTCTTGCATTTCCTTGCATAACTTGACTTGTCATTTCACTTTGTGCATTCTTATGATTCATTTGACATCTTAAGACATGTAGAAAGCATCATTGATCATTGCATTGCATATTTGCCATGTCATTTGTCTTGTATGTTCCATAACATTTCATGTTTGTTCATGTTCTTTAGCTTGCATCATTTGCATTCATAACCTTGTATGAACATCTCTAGGTCTTGCCTCATGTTTGCAGCATCTCATGGCATCATAATCATCATCACCATGCTTCTGGTTGTGCTTTGCCTCATGCCATTTCATCTCCTCTTGTATTGCTTTGCATTTCTTTCTAACATTGCAGGTGGTAAGTAACTTGAGAAGTGAATTTGCCTTCACTCCTCATAACCTCTATTCTCATTTTTCTTGCATACCTTGCTGCATTCTTATGTGTGTTTGAGTTTGAGCTTGCTCATTCTTCCTCTTCCCACTTTCTTTCTTCAAGTGACTTGACTTCTTGAATGAAGCAAGTCACTTTGCTTCTCTTGATCTTGTTCATCTGCTTCCTGGTGGTTCATCTGAAGATTGTTCTTGAAAACCTCACAAACATTAGGACCAACCAAGCATGATAATGAATTAGGGTTTTGATTAGTCTCCCCCATAGTTTTTACCTTTGTGTCTCTCCTTGAGTCATCTCCCCTCACCTCATAATCAGGGACTAAACCCTCAAGGCTTTAAGACTTTGTGATTAAGATCATGCCTGTATCCTTCTTTTAGGATGGAGTGTATAACTTTAATCCTAAGTCTTGGACCCTTAAGGTGTTGAACTCTCTTAATTAATCCATCTAATAATCATCAATACATTACACTTGTAACTTGGGCCTTGCATTAGGGTTCTAATTCTTCCTTAATTGGTTAAGAAGGACTAACCCTAAAGTTAATGGACAAGTCCCCCTCAAGTTGTCTTACAAATCATAAAAAACACTTCATCGTCATATCATTAATAAAATCCACTTAATCAAAGGTTTGTTCTGTCGTGGGTTTAATCCCTAATCATGGATTAAGCTGAGGATCCTTCCTCAGCTTAAACACCCTCATCTATTATCCTTCTTTTAGGATAGTGTAATGAGCCTGTTAAATCCCTGATTATGGCTTAACCTCATTACTTAACACTAAACAAAAATCACAAAAACATCTAATTAATCACAAGTAGGTTAATGATCTTAACCCTACATCAAAGGTGATTAAGTGTGAGAATCTGACTTCACACTTAAGGTAATTCTCATTACCCCTAATCAGAGGGATGATGTGATGAGTTTACCAAATCCATTGATTTAGGTTTAAGCTCATTATCTTATGACAAACTCCAAAAAGAAATAAAAGACTGAAAACACAAGAACAAACAATAATCGTCTCCTTCGGGATTCTTTTCTCATCATCTTCACTCACAACCGAGAACTTGCTTCTTCCGTCTAATGCAAGACAGTTTGCATCTGTGCCAGACAGATCTTACACTTGAGCATAGACTGTAAGCAGTTCACCAGTCAATCCTTTCAGTCTCTTTGGGTCGAACTACGGTGTTCTGACTTCCTCATTGCACGAGAGGATACGTAGGCATAACTTAACAGTTATCGAACAAAAGTCTCTGTACATTCCCCCTCCTTCCAGCTTCATTCTTTAGCCTCATATTCTTGAGCATTTCATTCCTGATCTCACACTGACACTGTACATTTATACACATCACATTTCTTTACACTGACACCTGTACATCCTTTTCCAGCTCTTTATACACAGATTACACTGACACTACCCCTTTAAAGCACAAATCTTTTAAGCGTGGATCCCGTCGAGTACGGCGGACAATCTGGGTGCTAATACCTTCCCAGGTTGTAACCAACCCCCTTTCTCAGTCTCTCTGGTTCGCAAACCGTCTTATCCATCTCTTTCTAGGCTTATGCAGCATTGCCTTTCCTCCGGGATAAAAATGCCTAGCTGGCGACTCTTTTCATTCTCCAGTGAGTTCACGGCTGTGTGTTCTCACTGTTCCCTTCGCCGACCGTTCGCGTCTGTACCTTCATTTGATCCATTTTCATTTGTCGGGAGCGACACATACCAATACTCGAATGAAAACTATTATTATAGTTGAACTCAATCAACGCTAAATAACTATCCCAAACGCCACCTTGTTCTAGCACACAAGCACGCAACAAATCCTCTAACGATTGAATCGTCCTCTCGATTTGACCGTCCGTTTGCGGATGGTAAGCCGAACTCAATCGTAGCTTAGAACCCAAAGCCTTTTGCAAACTTTCCCAAAATCTCGAAGTGAATCTAGGATCTCTATCCGATACAATACTCTTAGGAACTCCATGTAACTTCACAATCACGGAAACATAAATCTCGGCTAGCTTCTCCAAAGAATAACTAATATCCATCAGAACAAAGTGAGCAGATTTAGTAAGCCTATCCACAATCACCCAAATAGCATTATGACCTCTTTGCGTATTCGGCAAACCCGTAACAAAGTCCATCGATAAACTATCCCATTTCCATTCCGGAATATCTAACGGTTGCATCAAACCACTCGGCTTCTGATGTTCCACCTTTGACTTCTAACAAGTCAAACACGCATACACAAAATGAGCCACATCTCTCTTCAATCCAAACCACCAAAAGATCTTCTTCAAATCTTGATACATCTTATTCGCCCCCGGATGAATACTCAAATTACTCCGATGTCCTTCCTCTAAAGTCATCTTTTTCAACTCTACATCACCGGGAATACAAATACGTCCACGAAATCTTAAAACTCCAAAATTATCAACCCTAAAGTCTTCATTCTCATTCATCATCAAATCAACAAATTTCAAATCCAACTTTTGCTTTTCACAAACAATTGCAAGAAAATCATTCGTAACATGAAGCATACCAAGTCTCACACTCCTCGGCGTCATCTCGTAAACCAAACTCAAATCTCTAAAATCTTCCAAAAGCTCCCATTCTTTCACCATCAAAGCGGGCATATGTAACAACTTACGACTTAATGCATCGGCCACCACATTCGCCTTACCCGGATGGTAATTCAAACCAAAGTCATAATCCTTCAAAAGTTCTAACCATCTTCGTTGCCTCATATTCAACTCTTTTTGATCAAACAAATACCTCAAACTCTTGTGATCACTAAAAACTTCAAATCTCAAACCAAACAAATAATGCCTCCAAATCTTTAGGGCAAAAACCACAGCCGCTAATTCCAAATCGTGCGTAGGATAATTCTTTTCACGCACTCTCAACTGTCTCGAAGCATAAGCCACAACTTTTCCATCTTGCATCAAAACACCACCTAACCCAAACAATGAAGCATCACAAAACACCACAAATGGTTCCGTAGGATTCGGCAAAACCAAAATCGGAGCCGTAGTCAACCTTCTCTTAAGCTCCATAAAACTTTATTCACAATGAATATCCCAAATGAAAGCCTTTCCTTTGCACATCAACTGAGTTAACGGAAGTGCCAACTTTGAAAATCCTTCAATAAACCTCCGATAATAACCCGCCAAGCCTAAAAAGCTTTGAATCTCCGTAACCGATCTAGGAACTTCCCACTGCATCACAGCATCAATCTTGGATAAATCCACACTAATACCACCATAAGAAATAACATGACCAAGAAAACTCACCTTCGTCAACCAAAACTCACACTTGGATAACTTAGCATACAATTGTTTCTCTCTCAAAATTTGCAACACGATCCTTAAATGCTCTTCATGCTCTTCTTGAGACTTAGAATAAATCAAGATGTCATCGATGAACACAACCACAAAACAATCCAACTGTTCATGGAAAATACGATTCATATATTCCATAAACACACCCAGCGCATTAGAAACTCTGAATGGCATCATGGAATACTCGTAATGACCATACCGTGTCCTAAAAGCCGTCTTTTGAATATCCTCCTCTTTCACACGAATCTGGTGATATCCTGATCTCAAATCAATCTTACTAAAAACATGCGCACTAACCAACTGATCCATCAAATCATCAATCCTCGGAAGTGGATACTTTTTCTTAATTGTCACCTAATTCAACTGTCGATAATCAATATATAACTGCATGCTTCCGTCCTTTTTCTTTGCTAACAATACTAGTGCACCCCAAGGAGAAACACTCGGCCTAACAAACCTCTTGTCCAACAAGTCATTCAATTGGTTCTTCAACTCTACCAACTCTGAAGCTGACATATGATACAGTGCCATCGAAATCGGTCTAGTACCAGGAACTAGATCAATAGAAAACTCAACTTCCCTTTCCGGCGGTACATCCACAATATCATCAGGAAATACTTCTGGAAAATCACACACCACTGGAAACTTACTTATCTCCACTTCGCTTTCCACTGACCACGACGCAAACAAACCAAAAAACTGAGCTTCGTCCACTAAAAGTTTCTTCAACTCTTTCGTGGATAGGAAACTCTCTTCTTCATCATCCAAAGAAGGAAACGTCACTAAATTATGATAGCAATCTATATGAACTCGATTAAACTGCAACCAGTTCATACCCAAGATTACATCCAAACCTTCCAACGGCAAACAAACCAAATCTAAAACAAAGTCTTTACCAAACATGGTCAAAGAACAACTTACACACACTAAAGAAGCAATTACCGACCCTGAAGTAGGAGTCTCAATAACCATCTCACCACCCCAAGAAGACAAAGACAAATTCAAACTCTTAGCACACTCAAGAGAAATAAACGAATGAGTTGCTCCCGTATCAATAATAGTAACTAAAGGCGTACTATTAATAAAGCATGTACCTTTAATCAAACGATCTGCACTAGTAGTATCCTTCCCTTCTAATGCAAACACCTTTCCGCCCTCCTGAGCTTGCTTCGGCTTAGTACACTTAGTACTAATATGGCAAACTTCACCACAATTAAAGCACTTAACCACACTCCTTAGACACTCTGTCGTAGCATGTCTAAGACCACCACAATTAGCACACTTCACC
The DNA here is from genome assembly GCA_963966055.1 of Lathyrus aphaca. Lineage (NCBI taxonomy): Eukaryota > Viridiplantae > Streptophyta > Magnoliopsida > Fabales > Fabaceae > Lathyrus > Lathyrus aphaca. Next base: position 157,642,371 of record OZ014522.1, on the reverse strand, counting down.
AAATTCTTTCCACACTCAAAAGACTTGTGGCCCAAGGCGCCACACTTATAACACTTCACGGGACCAGAACTCCCTCCACTAGATCTCTTGTCAAAGCTTTCCCTATGATTGCCCTTATCAGCGGGTGTCACATAAGGTCCACTTCGAACCTGTTGCTTCCCTCTCTTCTCATTCACACTCTTATAATGCGTAGAACGAGCTTTATTATCCTCTTCAAAGATCCTACAACATTCAGTCAAATCCGAAAACCTTCTGATCCTCTGATATCCCACAACTTGCTTAATCTCAGGATGCAAACCATTCTCATACTTAATGCACTTAGAAAACTCAGCAGTAGCAGCAACATAATGAGGATGAAACTGCACCAATTCCACAAATTTAGCAGTATAGTCAACCACTGACATACTACCTTGCTTCAGCTCAAGGAATTCCATCTCATTCTTTCCTTTAACACTTTCAGGATAATACTTCCTTAAGAACTCGGTGCAAAAAACTTCCCATGTAATCTCTTCACCTTCTTCATCTAAAGCAAGACTTCTACCGACCCACCAGTCATCGGCTTCTTCCTTCAAAATGTGAGAACCAAGCCTCACCTTACTTCCCTCAGCACAATCCATCACTCGGAAGATTCTCTCAACTTCCTTCAACCAGTTCTGAGCACCATCAAGATCAAACCTCCCCTTGAAAACCGGCGGTTGATTCTTCCTGAACTCATCATTCGCATTCACATTCGGCTCTCCCTGCACCGCTCTAGCCATTGCTTCCAAAGCAGCAGCCATCGCATTGTCATTTCTACCAGCCATATTCTGATTATTCCCAAGACAACAACAAGATTAAACAAAAGTTCAATCACAACAACATCAAGAGAGACACAACTGACTCGAAAACTGGCTCTGATACCACTTAATGTAACACCCCCTTTCTATACCCCCAAATAATACATCAAATCATTTAGGCATAGATAAAATTTCGTTAGAGTATAATTTAAATCAAGCATAAAAAAGAGCATGCCACATTACGTGAAATTAAAACATACAACACCTGCTCAAACAGATATGCAACAATGGGGTAGCTATCCACAAAGGAATTTCAATCCTTACACCCATATCTCAATTATAAATTGCACAGCGGAAAACTTAAATCATCAACAACTTCAACTTATATATTTATCAAAATATATCTACAAGTTAGAAGCGTACAAATATACCATGTTATACAAAACATGTCCACAACGAATACATATACAAACATATCCCCAAAAAGGCACAAGGCCACCTAACTACCTGGTGCTACATATCAGAGCCGACCGACCAAAAGATATGAAGACAAGCTTCACAAAAACGACTCCGACGCACCTAATCTGCAATGCCTCGTAGAGCATCATAAAACAGCAGAAGGGTGAGAAATATCATCATAATAATATTGCATATAATTATATATCTCAATATATAACATATATGTCAACATATTCTCACCACAACATATCATTCATACACAACATAAAGCATACTTATACGCATACTTATCACCATTTCTTTCTCATAACACAAATCATATTCAACCATGTTCACATAACCCGCATACATCGCAATGTATCTTCATTTACTAACACACATAAATCTTATATTATTTATGTCTATTCTTCATTTACATTCATCCCGCATAAACATACGGCAAGCTATGTTTAAATCACACATATACATTCAATGTATAAATCACATACATATATACATATCAACATGCATATATATATCTGCAAGTATGTCCTTCACACATACCAATCATTTCACAACATTCCAAATAAACATATGCACAATCATGTTTATTTCAGCATATACATACAATGTATAAAATGCAACTCATAGAGACCGACATACGACTCTATGCAGATGCAATGCGGTACCGATTCAACATTTCAGCAGGTTCTCTCAGGAACCAAATGGAATCATCGCTTGTTACCTAAAGTAACTCCCCGTCAGGCATACGATGTTCCCCATTGCTCACACCCTACATGGGCACACAATGTTTCAGGATTGCTCACACCCCACACGGGCACACAATCCGATTGTTCACACCCCACATGGGCACACAATCAATGTGAATAAATCACCCATCACTCACACCCCACACAGGAACAGGATGTTTATGGATTGCTCACACCCCACACGGGCACACAATCCGATTGCTCACACCCCACATGGGCACACGATCGATGTGAACTTAATCACCCATCGCTCACACCCCACATGGGCACACGATGTTTATGGATTGCTCACACCCCACACGGGCACACAATCCGATCTCTCACACCCCACATGGGCACACGATCGTGTTGTAGTCATCGCTCACACTCCACATGAGCACACGACGCTACAACGGATTCACAAGGAACCCACAAGAATGCAGACATGATGCTTACATGCAAAATGACACAAAACATCCTTGAAAATGCATACATTATTCACAACATAATTATGCACTCAATACATACCATTAACATACATATGCATACAATTTAAGCATAGTAATCACTTGCCTAATGGCCACAACATTATAACAAACCCACATTTCCATAATTAACTCATTTACGTTTTATCAGAAAAGTCGGGAAAAAGTCGGCTAAAAATTATTCTTCTTAGCATCAATAAATTCTACATGCTTTTAGCTTCGAATCGATATAAGGATCGCTAAAAACGAATATCCGAAACTCAAGCTACGGATTAAAATACATAATCACTCAAAAACCTACAGGCTCGCTGAGCACCCTCTTGCTCGCTGAGCGAAAATCGCCCTGGAACTTTCGCTGAGCGGCCACTGCGATTTCAGCAACACACCAGCTGCGAATAGTCCAACCTAATCACCCCAAAACTTCTCTAAACTCAAATAAACATGATCAAACACACATTTCTAACCTCTTGCTTCGATTATAACAATATCTAACCGATTAATCCACCATTTCTAACAATTTCTACCAAAACCCTAACATTTTCATCTCTTTAAAACTCTCCAAAACCAACTCAAACCAAAAACCCAAGCATACACAATCATATACAATCTTAGAATAACAAAATTTTTCACCCTCACTCGATCGATTCTTCTCCGCGGACCAATCTTGAAGAAATTCCCTCTTTTCCTCTTTTCCTTCTCTTTCTCTTCTCTCCTCTTTCTTTCTCTTCTTTTCTTTCTTTTCTCTTTCTCTCTTACCAACTTTCTTTAATATCTCTCTCTCAATTCTATTTCTATTTCTACTACTAACTAATTCTATTTTCTACACTTAACTCATTTTATCTCTTTTCCAACCAAAATATTATTTTCTCTCAAAATACCAAACAATTCTAACTTATTACTAAAAGTAAAGGTCTAAAATACCCTCTTATCCAATTTTACTCGGAAATCCACAAAACGGTAAAATTTCACAACACAATATATCACATTAATTCCTCAACATATCTTATCATCATATTAATTTCACAAACAGAATAATAATTATTCAATTAAAATAAAAGACTCCAACACAATGGGAATTATCGAATCGAGGCGTTACAAGAAGCACCAAGCATCCAAACAATGCCTTAAAGGAGAAAAGAGATGAAGACATGAGATTAGAAACATCAAAACAAGTCAAAAATGAACCACACACACCAAGGTCAGAACCTAAACATGATCAAGAACTGCTTAAGAAGGAGATTCACAAATCATAAGAAGCATACAAGCTCATACAAGATCTTTTAAGAGAAGCATGGAGAAGTTTGAGGTGTTGTGAATCATACATGTGCAAAATAAGCTTAGTGAAAAGTAACCTAAAACAAAGCAAGGCCAAGCATCCATACAAAATCCAGAGGCATGTTAACATGTTAGAAAGCCTAAAAATAAACTCTAGGAGTTGTCTCAAGTGCCCTCCTCTACTAACAAGCAAACAATGATCATATAAGCATCAAATGGGGACATGTTAAGGAAAAACATTCAAACAAATATCAAGATAGTCCTAAAAATTCCACAATTATACATAAAGACACTTTAAACATGTAAGAACAACATACCAAAACCACATGGCAAAAATCAGAAGTGAACTAATTCAAACAATGGCTCAAATATCAATTAGGGTTTCACAAACTTCTACACAAGGCAATACCTCAAAATCAATTCAAACCAGCCCTAAAACTCAAGATACAATTCTCAAGCATACTTCAACAAGTCAAGAATCCATACCAAAAAGAATCAAGTTCATACCTATCATGGAATTAAAAATAGAAATTCAACAAGGCAGGTTGTGCACAAAAGGAATTAACATAAAAGAAATAAACTCAACAATTAATTCAGAAAAGAGAAATAATAAAAAAAGAAAAACATGGAAAATTAAAGAAAATTAAAAAAGCATTTTCATGTTTTTTCTCAATATTTTTCAATGTCTCTAACTATTTTTAAAAGTTAGAAATGAAACAATTAACAAGAAGAAAATAAAATAAAACATAGAAACAATGGAGGTCAGAATAGCAATCCAATTCAGTTTAATCCAATTGGGCTTATGGAAAGGGATGTGTAAATAACAATGACTTAATAAAAGAAAATGTGTACAATGCGCCACGAGCCTTAAGCTATACGGGAAATGATTAGTGAAGGTCTCATGCACTCTTCTAGGATGCTTTACAAACGTTCCATTGGGGGCGATCTTGGAAAGTATTCGCTCCTGTGTCATAGTCTTTAGTGTTGTACATATGATAAACACAAAACCCCAGCACTCGATGCTAGTTCGATGCTGAGTAACAGAAAAATTAAATAATCGCTTATCATCGCAAGGATGATAATTCGACCCCAACATTCGATGTTAGGTCGATGTTGAGTAACAGAAAAATAAATAATCGCTTATCATCGCAAGGATAATAATGCGACCCCAGCACTCGATGCTAGGTCGATGCTGAGTAACAGAAAAATTAAATAATCGCTTATCACCGAAAGGATGATAATGCGACCCCAACACTCGATGCTAGGTCGATGTTGAGTAACAGAAAATTAAATAATCTGGAAGAGAAAAATCTAATGGGGACATCCACTGAATAAACCTAGGATAATCTTTGGAATCTTCGATCGACCCTGGATCCTTACTTATGCTGGGGAAAGGCCTGGAATCTTGGGTTGATCCTGGATCCTGAATTATGCAACTATGCTTGTTTGTTTTTGAAATGGTATTCCATAATGATGGAGATACGATGCAAGTGTTTATGCACTGCTGAAAGTTAAAATGTTGGGAGTATGAAGAGTTGATTTATTTAGATATTTATATGATGCACATGCTGTAAAAGATGGATGTAAATAATGCATAATGATGCATATGAAGTGATCGAAATGATAAAAGTTCCAGCTTGGTGGACTTTTGGTCTGGTAGTTTCCAATAATGATTAGACTTTGGGTGAGTGGAGGTTTTGATTCCCCGACACTCGATCTTTGATAGTTGTATGGTCAAAAGATGGATCTGTATGCTCCAAGTTCGGTCATTTGCTGATGAGCAAAGTGACTTGATTGACGCATGAGAACTGATATGCTTTGAATGATTACCAACGTCCAGCAAAATCTGTTTGTTTAGCTGGGGAGAAGAGATAGGAAGATTTACTCCTTGTTTGCTTGCCCCGGTCTGTAGGGTATTGGAGAGAATTCTGGTTGGGAAACTTTTAGAGTGACCATGACATGATCTGCCCCATTATCTGGATTTGGTAGGTGTCTGCCCCTGATTGAACCTTTGAAGGTGATCTTGCCCCTGATTGAGCTGTTAAGAATGATTTTGCCCCTGATTAATGGACTTTGAGATAAATTGCCCCTGATTGGGCTGTTGAAGATGTTTTTCCCCTGATTGGACTGTTGAGGTAGTCTTGATTCAAATAGGCACCAATGAAGTTCAAATTTCTCTTTTGATTGCCCCTTGTTGGGATGTCTTGATGTCAAGCACTAATTTTGTAATTAAATTGTTCATACACAAATGGTAATGTTAATGCATGTTCATACAAGTTTTGAAAAAGTCAATTTATTTGAATGCTATGAAAGTGTAGAGAATTGACTATTAGTCCAAACGAGGTGTTGATTTAGAAAGTGCGTGAAAGATGCAGCAAGAATAATATGCAATCAAGATTGAAGATTAGCAAATATATGGGAGTCAATTTACGCAACCTTGTTGGTAGCATGCTTTCAGAATAAACCTTGTCTCAATTAGGACTTTTGGGGGTTGCAACGTGGTCTGGTTAATGGTTTGATAAACAAAAGTTATAAGGCTCAAAGTTTGATTTGTACCCACCCATCTTCGTGATGTTCTCCAGTCCTACGTTCAGTTAACTCTACACAAGCATTTATTTTCGACGTTGTAAGAGCGAAGATGAAGCTTTAAAGTTCACTTGAAAATGGCAGTCATCTTATTTTGCTGGTGACCATTTAATTCTTGATTTGGTGGTCACTGATATTTGTTTCGCTTTTGCTGAGGATCTGAGCTCCTCTTTTTGATTTGTTCTTTCTTTTGTTTTATTTTTCGACTAAGTCTCCCTTCGGGTGCTCAACTTAGCGGTTTTTTTTTTCTATATTTTTTTTTGTATTTTGTTGAATGTTGTGATTGCCAAGTCATTTGTTGATGGTCCTCTGACGGGATGTCTCATCTTGCGATTTGAAGGTGTAGTCAGGTTAACTGAACAACTACCCTGCCCCGGGTTAAGCATAAAGGTTTGTATCCGAAAGAAACTCCTACTTCTAGGCTCGAAGTGGTTGACTAGGGATTAAATCCTTATATCTCCAGTGTTTGGGGATTTGTAAAAATGCCTGTACATCGTTGGCAAGGTTTTATCCGAAAGCATACCGCAACAGTTATGGGTATTTCGTTTTCATCATCCTCCCTCAAATATTTGCTAAAGTAAAGTGAGGGAATATTTTTGTGATTTTTTGTTAAATGAGAAATAATGAGCGAATGCAAATAGGATGATTCAAAACGTGCATAAACATAACATTAACAAAACCAAGTACAAACGATAATGTTCATAGCAAATAGTACTTAACAAACAATACAAAATAACAAGAATACGAAAATGATAAATGGCGACGACTGCCTTGATTTGAGGAATTGAACTTCTCTTGATTTGACTTGCTCAGAGTTGGAGACCATTCAACTCGATCTTCAACAACCCCTTCAAAAGCTTTCACTTGCTGGCACCGTGCGGCGGCATTGGATTGTTCTGGACATTCGGATTCTTCTGGGTGAAGGTGAGATCCTTAGAGTCGATTAAGTCTTGAACTTTGTGCTTGAATACTCTGTAGTTCTCAATTGTGTGACCTGGAGCACCCTTGTGATACTCACAGCGAGCATTGGCATCATAATCTTGGGCGGTACCAGTTTGTGGTGGCATATCCCTCAAAGTAAGAGATCCCTTTGCCATCAACCCATTAAGGATTTCTCCATATGACATAGGCAGTGGATCAAAGTTTCTTTCAGGCCTTCTTTGTTGATACGGTGGATGTTGTTGAAGAGCGCGTTGCTGTTGTTGACCAGGCTGTTGTGGATAAGTCGGTTGTTGGTATGGATTGGGTGCATATTGCGCAACAGCAATTAGAGGATATTGGCGTGGTTGATAAGCCATCTGAGGTGGAAATGGAGCTTGAATAGCTGGCTGGTAAGGCATTGGAGGAACTGGTTGATATGGCACAGGAGTGTATTGTGCAGCAACAACATACGGGTACTGATAGTAGGGGATTGAAGTAGGTGCACTCTGTTGAGGTTTCCCACTTGCAGTAGAAATGGCATTTGTTTCACCCTGTTTATACCCGTTGAAAGGCTTCTTGACACTGGCTTGGCTGCTAGAACCTCCTTAGATTTTTCCACTTTTCAGACCTTCTTCGATTCTTTCTCCAACAATCACCATGTCTGAGAAACCTGAAGACACGCTGCTGATCAACTTCTCGTAGTATTGCCCTTGTAAGGTGCCCATGAAGATATTGATCAATTCACGGTCAACCAATGGAGGATGCACCATGGCAGCTAGTTCCCTCCAACGTTGTGCATACTCTTTGAAGGATTCGTTCTCCTTTTGAGTCATACTCTAAAGTTGAGTACGGTTAGGAGCTAAGTCAATGTTGTAGTTATATTGCTTTTTGAATGCATCAGATAAATCAAGCCAAGTACGAACATTGTTGCGCTCAAGTTGCATGTACCATTCTAGAGACGCTCCAGACAGTCTGTCTTGGAAGCAATGGATCATGAGCTTGTCATCTTTGGCATCAGTGGCCATTTTCCTGCAATACATCCTTAAGTGGAGTTCAGGACAACTGAGGCCTTTGTATTTCTCGAATTCTGGAAGTTTGAACTTAGCAGGGATCACAACATCCGGAACTAACCACATGTATGAGGCACTCAGAGAGGTTGAGTTGTGTCCTTCCATGATTCAGAGTTTTTCAGCTAACTCACAACATATCTTCATAGCTTCAGATTCTTGAACATCATGGGGGTTGATGATTGGAACAATAGTATGCATCTCATACTCAACTTGATGATCTTCTTCAGCATGAGGCATGTGGACTTGAGTAATGGCAGGTTGAGCTTGAGGAGTAGCACCAACAGTGACACCAGAGGTAGGTATTGGTTGATAAGTGGCTTCTTCAACAGCATGAGTGAAGCCTGTAGGCAAACCATAGACCAAAGGATTTGGAACTGGAACTGAAGGCATTGTGTGCGAGGTAGATCCTTACACGAGAACATTGTTCCTTGCAGCAGCAGCTTCGCGACGTTCTTCCATCCTAACCAAAGCTTGTATGGTCTCATAAATCTGGTCAATCTTGTTCTTGACCGAGTCAATCTCTTCCCTCTTGTTCTTGCTCATGTGTGTTTTGACTTTTGTTTTCATGTATGCTCATGGCGAGGAGGAGATTTGGAGAGGATTTGAGGAGCATTTTGGACTGAATAACAAGAGGATGAAGACATGAGCAAAGCATATTCCAACAACTTTGAATTCATTCCACTTTTTGTTAGAATTCCATCTATTGCACTGATATTGACAATCTTCTTGTGCGTATTTTCTTGGCTTGTGCATAAGGAATTTTTCACTGATACACATATTGTTCTCATTTTGGTTTATTGATTAACCCCTTCTGAATTTTGCTGAATGAACCTTGGCTGCAATGATGTCCTCCTTGATAGTTGTTTATGCGCTTGTTTTGGTCTTGAATTGCAGGGACTTAGTGATGGATCTTGAAGTGATGAGGAATCAACATGAAGAGGAGAGAGCTACTGCATAACTTCTGTGGTCTCATCATATACACACTTGAAGTTTTGCCTCTTTTATTTATCCTTTGAAGTGATGTGTGTGTCTGGTTCTTGATGATGAGGTCTTAGGATCATTCTTGTTTGTCTTCAATTATACTCACATAGTGACTTTTGCTGCATCGGTTTTGGAATTGTTTTAAGATTTATGTGCATTGTTCATTCTTTGTGTAATGGCTTTTGCAGGCCTTGCTTGATCAAAAGGGTAGTATGGATAACACTTAGTTATGATGGCCTGACCTGAAGATTAGTCACAAGAGGACTCGGGTAGATTCGTCTCGAAGAAGACATCAAAAGTTGTCTTGCTATGAAGCTCATTGGAGGATAAATGTATTGATGGCATGATGTTGGATTAATGGGAGTCTTGGAGTTGAACATGTATGTTTGAAGGCTTAACGAGGAGCTCTTGATGACGATGCAGTGGCATGGAGACTTGGATTGAGATTTGGCATGAAGACATTTGAATCTTCATGAAGAAGCACATTAACCTCAAGATGAGAGGTGTGACCTTTGATTTTTTTGTTAGGATATGCTCAGTGGAAATCACTTATTTAAACTTTTAATTTCAATGAACTTTGTATCCTTGATTACAAATGGTCTTGCAATAACCTTAACCTCGTTTTGTTCTTTAATTTGTACCACATTCGGATAAGTATTAGCTTGGGACATGTACCAATTGTGAGTCCAAATACTTTGTTCTTGCCTTGATATTTTCTCCATGATATTGGAATTATATATCACACTTTAGATGAAAATTAATGTCGCTCCCAAACATGGCCTTGAGTTTAAGTTCAAAACAACTTAACCAATTTGTGATAATACTCTTGAGAATAATCTTGAAGTACCTTGACAAACGTTTAAAAAACACTAATCCAACTCCAATTCATAACCACTATATAAACATGAGCTAAAACCTCTAAAAAAAATCTTGAAACAAACTTGAAAGGTATTTAAGGCATCAATCCAGTCCCACAGTTGACCTAAGAATGATCTTCGAGAAGAGTCAAAATGAATGATCCAATCACTTGCAAACATCACTTGACTCTTGAAAAAAAATTATTAAGTTAAATATTGAAAATCCATGATAATAACTTGAAACAAAGTGTAACAAATCATGTCTTAAGATCACTTGAGAATTCTAGCCAAGTCTTGATCACAAATTTGCACCTTTTATCTTGAACATAAATTGAACTTGGAAATAATCAAGCTTTATTGTAAATTTGGAGTGCTTTCTCAATGAATTCATAAATTAAACTCAATTTCGATCAACTTTACACTTGGCATACTTGTCCTTCTTAGTAACTTGAAATTCAAGTAATGGAATTCAAAATTTGTACCACATGCCTCCCCATTGAAATATTTGAACCTCATACATTGATCATACCACCTTTGAATCCTTGAATATTCACACAGACAATGCTTACTTCTAATCATTGTCATTCATGACCAAACCTCCACAAAATTTCCTAACCATCAAACTAGACCTGAGTGTGAGGCCACCACTTAATACCACCAACAAGAGATAGTTATTGAAACAAGGTAAGGACAAACAAGTACTATTAGGGTTTAAGCCTAGGGAAATCATGGACAGAGCCCAAATGATCACTTAAAAGAGGAATACAAAAAAGAAGATTGAGATAAGGAAATACGAAAAGGTAGGACAAATTTGGGGTATGACAATTGTCACAACGTGCGTGCTAGCCTTGTGGTAAGAGGCAGATGTGCGTTGATCCTTAGAGCCTAGGTTCGATTCCCTGGTTCTTTTTTTTAACGTTTATTTTATTTTACAGGTTTATTATATATTTGATTTTGTCCAACATATATCTCAAGTTGCGTGCATAGCCCAGTGGAGAGGCCCTTGGTCTGGTAAGGGGGAGGTCCTGGGATCAAAACCAAGCCTCCCTATCTTTTAGGCGCCTATATTTCTTTTTTTTCTTAATTTTGTTTAATTTTTCTTATTTTTAATCATTAATTATTATATTAGGTTAATTAACTAATTATAATCCACTTAAACCTAATTAACCATCACTAACTCTCTTTCTTAAAAATAAAATATAATAATTCAAATATAATTTTTTTCTTTTTCTTTTTAATTAGTCTTTTATAATACTTTAATTTATAAATTAATTGTTAAACTAGTAAATAAGTTAATTTTTTTATTTAGGTTAAAATTTTCTTAATAAATTCTACTTTTTAAAATAAACCCTAATTATAACCTAATTTTTTTTTGTTTAACCCTGATATTTCTTTTCTAACACTAATTTCAAAAACTTAATTATTTTATTTTTGATTTATTTAATTATTTAGAATAATGTTCTTTGTTTATTTTATCTATTTATTTTTGCTTTATTTAATTACTTGGAAAAATTGTATAGGTTGTTATTTTATGTAATTTATTTTTCCCGCTCATATTATTATGTAACTGCCCCGAAGCCGTGTAATAGCGTAGGATTTATCTTTTTTCGAATTTTATTTATTTATTTTATTTATATGGTTATTAATAATAGGGAGTGCAAAACCTAATTGAATTAATTGGAATTAGATAATTAAAAAATAAGATAAATATTTGAATATAATCACTCACACGCGTAAGTCGATCGTCCTACGATCGCTATCTGCACCTCCTAGGGTTACCCCTCATTGGTTGCCTTCTTGAATATGGTCAAGTCCCTCGAAAATGGGGGTGTCTTAAGAAAAGTCCCTATAGAATAAAATCATCATGGTCCCTTCAAATTAAAAGATCAAGTCCCTACGAGGTTGCCTATGATATAATAATCTTGTCCCTTCGGTAAATATGATGATAGTCCCTTCGAATTGCTAAAGAGACCCCTTAAGTTGCTTTCATTGACCATACGATGACCCTACGCTCGTCTCTCAAATAAATCCAAGGTAATGACTACCTACTCCTTAATAGTAGGGACAGTCTTACCCTTGAAAGAAAATAAAAGAACATGAAAGACTAGTCTAGGGTAGGTACCTCTTAGTTACTTGCTCACATTTCAAAAATATTTTTCACACCTCACTCTTTTCAAAAATCTTCAAAAAAAAACAAGGCATTGTATACATCCATACGAGGATCATTACAAAGTACTTAGACAAATTTCTAAACACACAATACACTTTCCTTTTTCAAACAAATAAGTGAGCTAAGTAACTAAGAGCCCATGGATAACCATGGATATAAAGGGTGCTTAAACCTTCCCTTTATATAACCTACCCCCCGAACTCAAATCTTTAAAAATAGGTCTTTCTTGTTCTTTTATACCCTTTCCTATTGGATAAAATAAAAGTCGGTGGCGACTCTTGCTATCCGCAATATATATAGAAAGTCAGTTCTCCCACCATGTTACACAATGGAATAACTTTGACCCATTTTGAAAAATAGTCAATCCCTACCAAAATGTATTTATGATTCTTTGAAGATGCTGATCGAATTTCTCCAACCAGGTCCAAAGCCCATCCTTTAAAGGGATAAAGTTTCACTATGGAGTGCAATTCACTTGCAGGAACATGTTGAATGTCAGTATGCACTTGACATTCTTGACATATTTTAGCAAATTCAATGCAGTCTTTCAACATAGTAGGCCAATACATACCTTGTCGAAATAACAACCACTTCATTTTATGGCCTACTTGGTGTGTTGCACACCCCCCACTATGGACGGCTGAGAGAGCTAAATATGCCTATGCTTCACTAAGGCATTTAAGCAATACTCCGTCAAGAGTCTTTTTAAATAATTCATTCCCCAAGAGAACATAACTTAAAGCTCTGTATCTGATCTTCCTTTCTGTCGAAGTTGTTGGATTCTCTAGGTAGTCCACTATGGGCTTTCTCCAATCCTTGTCACTTATGCTATCGGGTACCAATATTGCAAAATTGTCTTCATCAACATATCCAAGCTTAGTCTCTTCTAAATCTGATGGAGCCAACCCTACTAACACAACTTTTCCTCTGACCTCAATTGCATTTTGTAATTTTTCCTTTGAAATTTTATACCCTGATGCAATTTGAGCCAAGTCATTTGTAACTTGATTTTCTAGTCTAGGAATGTGTCAAAAGTTAACTGCTTCAAATTTTTTTCAGCAGTCTGTTTACCACTACAAAATACATAATTAAATTTTCTTTTATGAATTTGTAGTATTTGGTGACTTGTTTTATTACCAACTCTGAATCTCCCATTATTTCGACACAGTTGCCCCTAATTCCAACAAAACTTCAAGTCCAGCTATTAAAGCCTCATATTCGACTTCGTTTTTAGAACAACGACCCTCAGTTTTATACTTATGTATTGTTAAAATTTTATTATGAGAAATGACAAGTACCTCTATTCCAGTCACATCTTTATGACTAGACCCGTCGAAGTATAACTTCCAGGGCTCAATCTCCAAATAATTTAAAGGACTTTCATTTATAGAGTGGTCGATTATGAATCCTACAACCACTTTCCCTTTAACAACTTTTAAGGGTTTATAAGTTAATGAATATTCATTTAATGCTAGTGCCCATTTTCCAATTCGACTATGCAAAATAGGTTTGGACAACATATGTTTTATAACATCAAAACAAGAAGAAACATAAACATCAACTGGTTTTATACATTTCTTTCATTTGGTACAAGAATAATACAAGCATATGCATAGTTTCTCTATCATGCTATACCTAGTTTCTGCATCATTTAAAACTCTACTAAGGTAATAAATGGCTCTTCTGATGCCATCATCATCCTCTTGGGCTAACATACTCCCGAAAGTTTTATCTGTAGCAGCAATGTACAATCTCATACTTTTCTTCCTACAAGGTGGGGAAAAAATTGGAGGACGACTCAAGTATTCCTTGATCTTGTCAAAAGCTTCTTGTTGAGCTTGCCACCATTCAAATCCTTCTTTGCCCATTAGGTTTGATATGAACCTCCTCAAGAAGTTTATTTTGCCTAAAAGTGATTATAAGTCCTTCTTGGTTGATGGCGCTTTCGCTTCCATGATAGCTTTGGTATAATTTTGATTGATTTTAATCCCTTTCTTATGGACCATAAATCCTAAAAATTCCCCTGCTTGTACACAAAAAGCACACTTAAGAGGATTCATTTTAAGACCATGCTTTCTCATTCTTTCAAAAGAATATCGAAGATGATTGACACGATCTATCCATGAAATAAACTTTACAACACTGTCATCAATATAGATTTTCATAAACATATATATGAAATCGTTAAAAATTGAATTCATTGCTCTTTGGTAAGTTTCCCCTGCATTTTTTAAACCAAAAGGAATTACTACCCATTCATAGGTGCCCAAGGCCCTCTGGGAATCGAAAAACAGTTTTAGGGACATCTTCCTCAGCAATAAATATCTAGTTATTGTCGCTCCCCGGATTTCCATCCTGGTACAAACGCGAAAGTGGCGCGGAAAAAGAATAGAGTCGCCAGCCAGGCATTTTTATCCCGAAGAAAGGGAATGGTAATGCTGCACAAACCAGAAGAAATAAAGAGGAAGGACACAGGTCCTACGAACCAAAGAGACTGAGTTCGGGAGTCAGTTACGACCTGGGAAGGTATTAGCACCCAGACCGTCCGCCGTACCCGACGGGATCCACGCTTGCAAAGAAAACTGTTTCAAAGGGTGAGGGTATGAAAGCTGCAGGAAAAGGAAAAGAAAAGAAACTGGGAAAAAAATCTGAGAAAGGAACTGAATAAGAAACAAAGAGAAAAAATGTAGGGAAAATAAAGATTGTGCTCGAACGGGCCCTACCCCGCTGCCTACGTACCTCATCGGGATAATGAGGATCAGAGACGCCGTAGTTCCCCTAACTAGGGGTGGCAAGGAAAATTGCTTGTGAATTAAAGCTTGAACTGCCTATGCCATTGCTCAGGTGTTGCAGACTCGGACGACGAGTGCGTAACCGTCTTGCAAAGTGACAAGTAGGAGCAAGTTCACATAAGGAGTGAATAAGATGAGAAAAGAATTCCCGAAGGAAAGACACTTATTGTTTGTTTGTGTTTTTTATGAAGCTTTTAGGAGTGTGTCACAAGGAAGTGAACTCAAGCTCTTTTCCATGGAATGTGTACTTGTCACTACATTCCAAGATGGAATAATAGAACAAGCATACTCAAGTAAGGAGAAGATCCCCAAAACTTGATCCCAAAGATTAGGGCCTAATCTCACTAACTTGTTAAATCATTAAGTGTTTTTTTGGTTATTTACAGATGAAGAAGTGTTTTTTATGCTTTTCTTTTATGAAGAAGATACCTTGATCAGACTTGTGCATCATAAAGTAAACTTGTACTATCCCAAGATGGGAACACTACAAGCATACCTCATGGGATAAGGCTATGGATCCTATGGATCAAGACATCACTTCAAACTTATTAAGGTGTTTTTTATGGTTATGATATGAGAAGAGAAGAGGAACCAAAAGGATCATAAAGGAAAAATTCTAAAGGGGGACTAAATAATCCTAAGTGTTAACATGCATGGATGTCCTAAGAGTTAGTGAGGTTTCTATCCTAATGAAGAAGGAAGAAGAAGAGAAAAATAAGAAGAGATGAGATGAGAAAGGCCTAAGCCCAACAAAAAAGGGTTAGTGCACATAAACATAAGAGGAAGATATAAGATGAGATTTGGAGATGTGGAACTCAATTCCCACACCTCACACTTACCATTGCCCCTGCAAGGTTAGTATCATGCACATAAGTGAAGCAAGATGAACAAGATAACATGCTAACATCATACAACCAGAAGTGAAATGATATGAACATATGCACAATGAAAATGCAACTCAAAGGAATGAGGAGTGAGGCTTATAAGTCAAAATGATGCAAACATGAAAACATATGAAAACAAATGCACACTTAAGGAGAATGCAAAGCAACAATTCATAAACATGGACACAATGCTCCCAAACAGAACCAAAATAAGATGAAGAAGGGCCTAAGAAGCCAACAAGATGAAGAGAGAGGTCACACAATACCAAACAAATACAAAATGGGAGTGAAAGAAGTAAGGAAATGAGATGGAAACACTTAAGGAAAGAAAGGACTTGAAAAGAAACAAGACACAAAAATTCCTAAGGCTCAAACCCTATGCTAGGACCAGGAAGGTACCCACACCCCAAAAGAACCCCAAATGAGAAGAAGAAGTTGGCACAAGTGCCCTTCTAAGCTTATATGAGAGCTAGAGAACCAAAAGAAGCAAAATGGGACAAGGTTCAAGATAAAATTCAAATTAAATCAACCAAGCATATAAAAATTCCACAACTTAAACCAAATGACCTTCAAACATGGTATATCAATGGGCAAAAAGGGTTTGAAAGAATTCAGAAGCAAACTAAGTCATATGGAGGCTTAAACACAAGCTAGGGTTACAAAATTCCATCACAAGTTAAAGAGTCAAAACCCAAGAAATAAAATTCTAAAAATCAGGAGAAAAATCACATGAGAAGTACATTGTCTTAAGAATCCATAGTAAAAAGAATGGGATCAAAATTCAAAATAATGAAGTGTATGGAAATTGGACAAGGCAGTGTGCTCAAGAAGAACTTAAAAAGAAGTTAAGTGAAACAATGATTTAATAATGACACGTGGAAATGGAAAAAAAAGAAAATAAAAATATGAGAAAATAAAAGAGACTTCAAAGATGATTCATAATTGTTTTGAGAATTTTTGGATGAAAGGAACTATTTTAATTAAATGGAAAATAAACTGAAATAAAAGAAAAAATAAAATGAAAAAGAAATAAAATGGAATTGGAATGGGGTGTATACAGTAAGGGTTTTGAACTGAAAACAATCTGGGCCCAATTGGTTGGGGGTGCGAATATCAGGGGCTGAGCCCAATTCTGGCGCATGAATATAATATCTTATGGTGGAATTTTGAATTAAAAATTGGAAAAAACAAGGAACGTCAGATGAATCAAACGCGCATGGTTGAGGACCTCATTAAATGAGGTGGCAGTTTGGTGTATTATGAATGGAAGACCATGTTAACTATGATGGAATGAGAAACATATGGCATTAAAAAGAAATAAAAGAATTCACGTGAGACGGATGGTGGACTAGGGCTACATGTATTTATCCTGGGCGTACGCTGGCTAGATCTAACGGCTGGCAGATCATCTTCTTCATGGGACCAAACCCTAAACACAATCCCAGTTTCCGGTGACCGGAGCTAGGGCTCCGGCACCGGAATTCACAACAGAGCCACAAATCAACAAATAAATGAACAAAAATAGCCCAGATCCACTAAATCACATGCCCTGAATTCAAATATGAGGTCAAAAACTCCTAAAAGCTAATGAATCAAAGGGATCGAAGAGAAACAACTTGCACCATGAAAATTGAAATTCATATAACTCACTCAATATTGCACTAAAACAAAAACTAATGCTTGCAGAATACTCAGTGAAGATCAAGGATTACAAAATGCATCATTAATTTCATTTTTAGATCATGAGATTTTGAGCCATACCTGAAGTGAAGATCTTGGTATAATGAGATATAAAGCCCAATGATGCATGCAAACCACTCCTCCTTCACCCTAGATGCAAAATAAATGCATCTAAGGCCTTGAATGAAGCTGGATCTGAGGTTTCTCTCACACCTACCCTGAAATGGCAAGCTGGCCAAACTTGAGAGATAGCTTCAATGAGTGTGTGCTTAATGATCTAGAACTCTCACTGATCACAAATCTGCAATTGGTTTTGAGATTGCTTGCTTGAATGGAGAGAAATGGAAGAAAATGCAAAGTTGCAAGAAGTTTGAGAATGAGAGAGAGATGAGGCAGGCTGAAACCCTAGCTGTTTATGTATGAGGTCACAAACCCTTGCTGAAAAAATAAAAGCATTTGCACGAGTGAATCATGAGTTTTTGTGATTTTTAAATTTTTGCAACATGTGAGATAAGCATTCCATGCTCATGCTTTCTTGGGCCTCTCAGCACATGTGCAATGCATTTACCACCCTTGATTCAAATCCAATCAATCATGGCCTTTGGATCCAAGCATCACACTTATTTCATGATTTGGCCAATTCTGCATGTTTGGAGTGATTTTCTTGTAGTGCACGAAAAATGGACTTTCTTTGGAGAAAATTAATCACAATGTAATGCATTTTAAGTTTGAAACAAGTTTGAACCAATACCAAGTCTTGAAATTGAGTTTTGAAGCTTCTTGCATTTGGTGCATGCATGGAAATGTGAAATTTGCCCTAAAATCATGAAACTTTTGAAGGAGCTAGAGGAAAATATATGAATCCCATGAAAATGTACTTGTACTTTTTGAAAATGGGAGCCCTTACCCTTCAACTTTCATGTTTGACTTTGGTCCATTTGAAGAATTTTTGATCATGTTAAGGCCATTTGAAAATTAGGGCAAAAGTTGCCAAATTTGGAAAACTTCAAAAACCAACTTTGTACCATTTTTGCAAAACCCTTCAAATCTCCATGATTCTTGAACTTTGATCATTCCAAACCTCTTATAATATTGTAAGGACCACTCTTGGCCAAAAAATTTGGGTTAGACCCCTTGAAATCACACAGTTGACTTTTTAAGGGCACAGTTGACTTTTTGCTTCATCTACAAGCAACTGAGGAATTGTCTGACTTCCACATGGAATTTTCTCATGAAAATTGACACCTAGGATCCTCTTAACATATATAAGACTTTGCCCAAATGAAATGGCCAAAGTTGTGAGATCTTGGTGCTTCAATCTCAAACCCTAATTTGGGTGCCTTGTATAGGAGCTTTGCCTTGTCCTGAGATAACTGATGACCATGCAATCTTCTGAGCTTTTGCCAATGGACTTGAACTTGTAAATGGAGTGTAGACTCACCATAAGAGTTGTACAAACTCATTGGGACCCTTGTCATGGCTTGAAATGCTTCAAGGACCTCCATAGATGACCATATGCTTGATGCTAGGACATGAGGGATGTTATGCCTCATCTTTCCATGCTAAGATGATGAGAAAATGATATGTTCATGATGAATATGATGTGATATGATGATTAAAAAGAAGAGGGAATATTTGGGGTGTTACAGCTGCCCATATTCAATCATCATTTAATCTGAAAAGGACGGTAGCACGAGCTGTCGACCGTTCAGGATAAACTGTGATTGAATACCAAGAAGACCAGAAATTTGCACTCTGACGAAGAATGCAAAACTGGGAAATAAACCCAACCAAATGACGCTTTGGTGACTAAAGGGGAGAAAAAAGCAGACGAACTTCTTCCAAGTTGAAACTAATATCTGGAATAAGGATGCTAAGACAGACGAGTCTTCTTCAAACAATCCTGTGACGCCAGGAATTGGACAGACGAGTCCTCAAACACTGCAAAACATATGACTTGGGACAGACGAGCCTCCTTCAGATATACCTGTTATGCCAAGACCAGTAATGCACTTAAGTCTGTGGGATAGACATGCATAATCAAGGTAGACGAACCTTCTTCATATATTATCCGTGGATATATGGTATAAGACAGACGAGTCTTCTTCGAGCAAACCTATTACGCCAGGTGCAGCAATAATAATGTGCCTGAGACAAACGAGCCTCCTTCGGATTTACCTGTTACGCCAGGACCGGTAACCATTTTGACATTAATTCCCACTGTTAGGATTTTAAACCTCTTCAATACATACGAGTATTGGATGATCATCAAGATAACACAAACGAGTTCCATAAGTCAATGATACAGACGAGTATCAGACGATGATCTGAGAAACACATACGAGTGCTTCAAGCAATGATACAGACGAGTATCAGCAACTGGTATAGACGAATACCAAAAATTCAAACACAGACGAGCATTTGGAGTAGCAATACAGACAAGTACCAGGATAATCAGCAAATCCACACATACAGATATAAGCTAACATAGACGAGTGTTGGAGATGATACAGATGAGCATCCAAGTAAAGCAGACGAGCTTCAAACAGATATTAGAACATCACAACATAAACGAGTGCTGTAAATTGCAGACGAGCAATAACAGAGATTATATCCCAAACACAGACGAGTATTGGAAATTGCAGACGAGCAACAGCAAATGAATATCAAGCCCTCAAAACACAGACGAGTGTTTGAAATTGCGGACGAGCAAAATCAAGGTAATCATGGACCACTATTGGGTAAATCAAATGAGCAAATACCAAAGTGTCAACACAGACGAGTGTTGAAAGATGCAGACGAGTAGCAATAAAGCAATAATATGTCACTGCTGGGGAAAACTCCGCTTAGGGATAACACAGACGAGTGTTGAGGATTGCAGACGAGCAATAAACAAATGCCTGATCGGCCACAAGAGTTACAACTCCGCAGGGGAAGACAAGTTAAAAGGTCTGAGTACCTCACTCTGACTGAGGTGATGAATACCTGATTGTATCATCAATTTGTCCCAAAAGTATGACAACTTTGCTGGGGAATATTTCATCGACAGAGGTGAAAATCCAATATAAACTCTGCGGGGACAGAATCATCTTCAGACTTGGCTAGGAAAGATGCTTCAACAATACTTTGGCTGGGGAGAGCATTGTGCCAATTCTGAACTTTGGCTGTGACCCTTGCTGGGGATAGAATTCTGCTTAGGGATGTCAGGCTTTCAGATACCTGCTGGGCATACTCCCCTGAGGAAGAATAACTTGCTTGGGCTGCTACCAAGGCTTGGCTGGAGAAGAATTCTGCTAGAAATACTCCACTGGGGAATAGTAAATTGCTTGAGAGAATGTGACGCCATCCTGCAACCTGCAACAACAGAAAACACAAGTGTGCCCCGGAGACTTGCATGGCATGATCTGTTCATCCATCGTCACCCGACACTCAAAGAGGGTTATAGTTTCCCTGCATGTCATTTTTTCCTTTTAAGATTATCACCATGTTTTAGTGCAATTCTATTTTTGCTAAAAATTCAGGACATTTTGCAAACAAAAATAAACACAACACAACTTTTTAACTGAATATTCTTTTATTAAATGGCCTCTGGATAGGCAAAGATTTTACATCAGGAAGCAACCACCTGGAAAGAGGTAGCTACCGTAAAATTGAGAAAAGAAACTATCCTAATTGCAATGAGCACGACATTCCAAGGAGTTCCATTTCTGCTATGACCAACATGTCTTCGAGACTTTCCATTCTGCTTTTGCTTTCTGAGAGGATGAGGGGACTGCTTCCACTACGCCAAAAATGCTTTTTAACAGCGCATCTTAGACAGCGCTTTTAAGAGAAAGCGCTGTCTAAGGTTAAAATTAAAATTAAACACGGAAAATGGTCCAAAAAAATAATGAAAGCGCTGTCTAAGGGGGGGTCTTAGACAGCGCTTTTTGAAAGCGCTGTCTAAGACCCCCCCTTAGACAGCGCTTCTAGAAAGCGCTTTTATATATTTACCTTAGTCAGCGCTTTTGATAAAGCGCTGTTTAAAGTTTTTAAATTAAAAAAAAAATAAAACCAAAAGCGCTGTCTAAGGGGGGGGGGGGTTTAGAAAGCGCTTTTGGAAAGCGCTGTCTAAGGGATACCTTAGAAAGCGCTTTAACCAAAAGCGCTGTCTAAGGTCTAATTAAAATTAAATTTCATACTTCTATTTTCATTCTCTGTTCTTTTCGTTTTCCCTCCTGCGAACGTTTCCAGACGAACCCTAACATCGAACGTTTCCAGAAGAACTTTGTCGTCATTGAAGTCACTGAAACTTGTTTGAATCGTTCTCCTGTCTTCATCGCGGTATGTCATTCACGTTTTCATTCATTCACGTTTTCATTCATTCACTCATGTTCTTCGTTCACGTCATTGAAGTCATTTGTGTTTTCAGATTTCAGTCTGGATTTCAGGCATTGCAATAGTTTAATCGGTCATTTCTGAAAGTTGTTGAAGAATCTCATTACGGTATGTGTTTCAGTTTTGATTTTATTAGGAATTGTTCATTTCCCTGTTTTAGCATGCTTTTTGTTCTGGTTCTGGTTCTGGTTGTGGTTGATTTAGCATGCTTTTTGTTACCACTTATCATAGTTGGAAAAGCTTGTTCTGAGAGAGTGTTCTTTGTGTGTGTAAAATGTTGAAGCAAAAGTGAGGAAGATTGAAAGAGGATGCAAATGAAGTATTTATATAGATATTTATCTTTTCAATGACTGACACATGGTAGACACATATTTGAAGTGAAATGTTTCATTTCTCATGGAGGGGGAAAGTTCATAGTAGTTAAGGAATTAGTGAAGTCGTGCAAACCCATGATTTCCTAGAAAGTGAGATTAATGATGAATTTCTAAAAAGATCTTTTGGAAAATGAAAATTTGCATTAAAGTTGTAACGATGACACTGATGTCGGCAAAAGAGTTAGAACAGTGTCAAAAATAATTTCAAAAATGACACTTTTCTCCTTTCTTATTAAAAGGATAGTTGAAATATAGCATTTTGGGGCAATTAATATATAAGTAGTGTTCACTAATAGTTTTAAAGGTTCGCAATCATACATAAATTTGTCTCAAAGTATCTGTGTGTTTGTTAGAAAAGAGTCATAATGTACGTATATGTGCTCCATTTTATAAATAAGTCTTTACTTTCAAATCACTTATTGCTTTGAATTTAATTTCGATTATTCTTTTAAGTTTCCTTTAGATTTCTCCCATAAAATGATTGAACGAACTCTTATATAGTTATAGGTATAGTTATAGGTATATTGTAATAGAAAAAGTTTGATTCTTGTAATTTAAAAAATGAAAGTGATGAGGTAATTAAAGTTGGTATATTGGCGTATCGGATACGTTATTGAAGTTTATATTAACATTGGTTATGTATACGTTTTTTAAGTAGGAAAACCATGGATAAAACATGGATCTGTGCCGATCGAATGACCAAAGAGTACGAGAGTGGGGTTGCGGAATTCGTTAAGTATGCTGTTCAACACGCTGAAAACCCCAGACGAATGCATTGTCCTTGCTTGCGTTGTTGTTATATTGGTAAGGTTGACGCACATGGATTGAAATCGCATTTGCTGAGGCATGGAATTGATCAAAGTTATCAGTGTTGGATATTTCATGGTGAGAAAATTAACGGGAATGTTGAATCGAGTGGAAAAAGAAATACGACCTATGCTTCATACGACAAAGACACGGAAACATATGATTGTGATCGAGTTGAAGAGATTGTAGAAGCACTGGAAGAAGATCTTCATGATTGTCCTGAAATGTTTGAGAGGATGGTAAGCGATGCAGAGAAACCGTTGTACAAAGGTTGCACTAAATTCTCAAGACTTTCTGCGGTATTAAAGTTGTACAACTTAAAGGCGGGCAATGGATGGTCGGATAAAAGTTTCACAGAGTTGTTGGCCCTTATGAGAGAAATGCTACCGGATGATAATGTTCTTCCTAATCGAACCTATGAGGCAAAAAAAATGTTGTGCTCTATTGGCATGAGCTATGATAAGATACATGCTTGTCCTAACGATTGCATTTTGTTTCGTAACGAATATGCAACGTTAACTGAGTGCCCCAAATGCGGTTTGTCTCGATATAAGAAAAGATTATCTCCCGCAAAAGTCTTATGGTATTTTCCGATAATTCCGAGATTTAGGCGCATGTTTCGTAGTGAAACCGATGCAAGACATCTTACTTGGCATGCAGATGAAAGAATTACCGATGGAAAGTATCGGCATCCGGCTGATTCACCACAGTGGTCGAAGATTGATAATGATTATCCTGAGTTTGGATCAGAAGCAAGAAACCTTCGATTGGCATTATCTACTGATGGAATGAACCCACATGGTCTTCAAAGTATTTCACATACCACATGGCCTGTGATTCTTATGATTTATAACCTACCTCCGTGGCTATGTATGAAGCGTAAGTACATGATGTTATCTATGTTAATCTCTGGGCCTAAACAACCAGGTAATGACATAGACGTATACTTGACACCTCTGATCGAAGATTTAAAGATTTTGTGGGAGAACGGTGTGGAGGTTTATGATGGATATAGGAAAGAAAGTTTCAATTTGAGGGCGATGTTGTTTGGCACAATTAATGATTTTCCAGCATACGGGAATCTATCTGGGTATAGCATTAAAGGTCAACGTGCGTGTCCTGTTTGTGAAGACGGAACCGATACGATCCGATTGGAACTTTGCCAGAAGAATGTGTTTCTCGGTCATCGTAGATTCTTACATTCTAAACATCACTACCGTGGGTGGAGAAAAGCATTCAATGGAGACACCGAACATCGTAGAGCTCCACCCGCATTGTCAGGTGAACAAGTTTTTGAAAAGGTGAAAGATGTGCGTACTGAGTTTGGCAAGCCTTTTGCACATAAGATTGTGAAAGGTGGGTGGAAGAAAAGGTCGATATTTTTTGAATTGCCATATTGGAAGTCTTTGTACGTGAGACATTTTCTCGATGTTATGCATATTGAAAAAAACGTATTTGAAAGTGTTATCGGTACATTACTCAATATAAAAGGCAAGTCTAAGGATGGCCTTAAAGCAAGGGAGGACATGTTAAAAATGGGAATGAGAACTGAATTAGCACCCGTGAAGAAAGGAAGACGAACATATCTACCACCTGCTGCTTTTACTTTATCTAGAAAGGAGAAAAAAATTTTGTGTAAGTCTCTGAGTGAAGTTAAGGTTCCAGAAGGATACTCATCTGATATCAGAAGACTTGTTTCTATGAAAGACCTCAAGTTGAAGAATTTGAAGACACATGATTGTCACGTTATAATGGAACATTTTCTACCGATCGGTATACGTTCTATTTTGCCAGAAAAAGTAAGAAGTTCCATAACTAAATTGTGTTTTTTCTTTAGGTCAATTTGTAGTAAGGTGATCGATCCCGAGATCTTACCAACACTACAAAAAGAGATTGTAATTACCTTGTGTGAGCTTGAGATGTATTTTCCTCCGTCTTTTTTTGACATAATGGTTCATTTAGTTGTTCATCTTGTGAAAGAGACACAGTTGTGTGGACCAGCTTATATGAGATGGATGTACCCTGCTGAACGGTATATGAAAATATTAAAAGGGTACGTGAAATCCCGAAGTCGACCAGAGGGTTGTATTGTTGAACGATACATTGTTGAAGAAGCTGTTGAGTTTTGTACTGAATATTTGTCTAACGTTCAATCGATTGGACTCCCCAGAGCTCAGATTTTCGACAAAATGGAAGGTAAAAAATTAATTGGGAATAAAATTGTGACAATATCAAGGGATGAACGGGATCAAGTTCATTTGTATGTTCTGCACAATAATAATGAGGTTGAGCCATATGTTGAAATGCACAAGGATGTACTCCGAAGGTTAAATCCGAACAGAAATGAAAATTGGATAGTTATAGAGCACAATCAAAGTTTCATACAATGGTTGAAGGATCATATTTATTTGAAGCGCTCTTCAGATCCTTCTTCGGTAACAGAAAGGTTGAGATGTTTGGCATATGGTCCAAGTTTGCATGTGTTTTCTCATAGCGCATATTCAATTAATGGATACACATTTTATACCAAAGAACAAGATGATAAGAGTACTATGCAAAATAGTGGTGTCACCGTGCTAGCTGAAGCAATGCATATATCAAGCATGAAGGACTTAAACCCCAAATATGCAAATCTGTCATATTTTGGAGTTATTGAGCACATTTGGGTGTTTGATTACGAGAAGTTTCAGATTCCCATCTTTGGTTGCAAGTGGGTGAATAGTAGTGGCATACGAATGGATAAGTCTGGATTTTTGCAAGTTGATCTTACTAGGGTGGGGTACAAAGATGAACCTTTTATTCTAGCATCTCAGGCTAAACAAGTGTTCTATGTGAATGACCCGAAGAGTACAAAATGGTCTATAGTGCTTTTCTCTAACAAAGTGACTGATGATAGCGGTGTCGATCAATGTGATATTGATGTTGAGAATGAGTCATGCATTAGACGGAATGAGTTGAATAGAAATGATGAAGTTGAGGATCTTATACCGGATGAGTCATATATAAGAAACGATCATAATGAGGGAATTTGGATCAATTCATCCGTACGCATTGCTAAGAAACAAGTGATTAATATTCCAACAAAGAAAAGAAAGAGATGTTAGTGACTTAGGTAAATTATCCATGGTTTCTTTATTTTATTTTTTCGATTGTTTTGATTATAAGTTATATGTGATAATGCATGATTTCCTTATTTTTTTGTTTTCAATTACTTTGATTATAAGTTATATATGATAATGCATGATTTCTTTATTTTTTTGTTTTCAATTGCTTTGATTATAAGTTATATTTGATATTTGATGGTTTCCTTGGTTTATTACAGGTTAGACATGGCTGATGACCAACCTGAGGAAGTTCCTAAAAAAGTATCCGCGGAAGAAGAAATTCGAAGAGGCATCACAGTAATGAGAAGGGTGGTCCAAGGAAGATCTCGAGGCATCATACTAGATGTCTATTGGAGCACCCAGGGACAGCTTATAGAACCTAATGGGCATACCTTAACTAGTTTTATCGGTGCACTAGTAAGGAATGAAATTCCCATTACATGTGATGATTGGAGAAACAAAGAGCTGAAAGAGTCCAAAGATAAAATTTGGAGTGAGATAAAGGTACAATCATGTTTTTTCAATTATGTTTTTTCAATTACCGATACTAACTATCAATCTGTATGTTTTTCTTAGCGATGTTTTAACATCGAAGAAGAAAGAAGAGGCTTTTGTATGAAATTGGCCGGAAAGCTTCTAAGAGGGTTTCAGACATTTTTATCATCCAAGTTCCTTAAGGATGCGGATGGTAATTTTGTGGATGCGGAACTTCCCAAAAAATATGAAAGTTTGATATCGGCTGAAGAATGGGAAGCGTTCAAATCCAAAAGACAAGACCCGGTTTTTCAAAGAATAAGTGCTACAAATCGGGAAAGAGCATCAAGTCCCGCATATCCGTACCGAAAAGGACGTGTCGGATATGGACGTTTAGAACAATCCATGGTACGTATTTTTAAATTGCGATAACAAATTTGTTCATCATATATTAGTTTTATCTGATCAAATTGTATGACTTAATGTGTAGCTGCAGAAGGAGGAAAGTTCAGAATCATCTCTTCCTGCACATGTTTTGTGGAAGGAAGCCCGTGTGGGCAAATCTGGAGTTCCTCAAGAAGAAGTTTTACAAGTATACCAGAAATGTGTAAGTATAACATTTTTTCATTAATTGAATAACATTTTTATACACAAATATTTGACAATTGTACGATATTCATATGATTTTTCAGGAGGAGCTATCTCAGTCTTTATCTCCCGATGATACTAGGAGCATACTTGGTCGGGCATTAGATGTCCCTGAGTACTCTGGTCGGGTGAGGGGTAAGGGATTTGGAGTCACTCCGACCTCCATGAGTATTAAAAAAGGAAAGGCTCCTAGTAATCGGGAGCTTCATGCAAGAATGGAAGCCATGCAAGCTGAGCTTGATGCATTGAGGAGAGAAAGAGAGGCTAGCGCCTCAACAGTATACAGAGATGCTTCGGACAAAGACAGTATCAACTGTACCTTTCAGCCGAACATTCCAGAGGTAATTACATATAATTGTCTTAAATTGAACTATTTTCTTAAATTATGTATTTGACATATATACACATTAACGATTTCTTGTTATTATTGATTTTAGGGCATTTCCCATTGTCAGCTGTATTTGTCGTCACCATACTATCGGATGGTTGGCAAGGGAAAAGTGCATAACGTTAGCGGAGTATTACTCCACACTAGAGAGCTCCCTGCTGGATGTTTGAAGGTATCAGTTGATATTGCAGTTGAGCCGAATGCAGCATTACCATATCCTAGTGATGATTCGGATGCAACAACGGTGCACGAAGCAGTAGGTTCGTTTGTTGCATGGCCGACAAACCTCATATGCGTAGGATATGAGGTATGATTAAAACTTATGTTAACTTTCCTTGGTATATTCAAAGTTTAAAATTTATGCTTAAAATTTTACTTACATATTTTCCTATGTTAAATAGACTCCCACACAATCCAAATCAAAAGAAACTGCGATTCCACGGCATACCGAGTCCACGGTTTCAAGAAAAGAGGTAATATACAATTATATGACATATATTCATGGAAGTTGTTACATTCTTAATTTGATCTAACTATTTATATGACATGTAGGTTCAAGAAAATGAGGCTAGCAATGCCTCCGCACAACAAAAAAAGGAGGTTAGCAACGCCTCCGCACGGGTACAAAGTTCTGGTGCTAAGAAGTCCGTAGCTAGGAAAAAACCTACCACCAAGTATAGGTCGTGCCTCAGGACATTTCTAGAGATGACCGATATACCGACCGGAGGTGTTCGGACTATACCTATGGAGGTAGGTATTTTCGGCTTTGATTACGAACAAATGATTGGTAATGAGGACTTCATGCAAGTTTTTGGTCGTGAAGAAATCGGCGTCAACGTTGTCAATACATATGTTAGGTAAATTCGGCATACTTTGTTTTATTAATTAAACAACTTATTTTAATGATGTTTACTTTATGTTAATGATGTTTTTATATTAGGTTTTTGTATGACAAATGGATGCGCCCCAATGGTTTGGACGTGTCATTCGGATTCTTAGCACCCGCGACCGTCAACTATACTTTAATGATAAGTAGACCGGATACCGTGACGGAGTACGTTCTTCGGATCCTCGTGGAGAATAAAAATGCGGAGAAGTTGTTTTTTTTACCGTTTAATACCGGGTTAGCATTTCATTCTAAATTCATCTATAATAATTATTTTCCAAGTTACCATCTAACATTTGCCTAATCATTACAGTGGACATTGGTTGTTGCTCGCAATCAATCCTATCCGAGAAATTGTGTATTATCTTGACTCGTTAGGAAATGATTGGACAACATACCCGGTTATGAAGGACCTAATTGATACGTAAGTGAGAATGTTCAAAATTTTTCTTAGTTTATGTGAATTGTTCTAATTGCTTCATTTTTATTTTATTAGCGTCCTACAAGCTTTTCGTGCCCAACGAGTTATCCAGACCTCAAGGAGGGGCGCCAACTCCATTTCATGGATTAAAGTGGCGGTATATTTTTAATTACCGCGTTTTTTATTATATTAGTGATGACTACACTTGATAAAACTTAGGATTTATAATTCATATTTTTTTTTCATATGTAGTGTCCTCTTCAACGTAATGAAATAGATTGCGGGTATTTCATGTTGAGGTTTATGCGAGATACTCTCATGTTGGGCCGATTAGAGATTCCCACCGATGTATGTATTTCTAACTTATGAGTTATTTTTATATTTACACATATCTCATATAATTAAATAGTTGGAATTAATTCAAAATATGTTATATTATTATGTAGTACTTTGATGAATTCAAGTGTGCATCTTATACAAAGGATCAAGTGGACGAAATCAAAGAGGAGTGGTGTCAATACATGATAGAGCTCAAAGTGTGTAATTAATGTGTACATTTGTAGTAGTATATGTAATGACTTATAAATGTAAACATAAATTTGTATATATTTTGATACATTTATGGCAAATTTGGTTTGAATTGGTTTGAATTGGTTAGCCAAATTTTGGTAAAAAAAGGCCAAAATGGCATATATAAAATGTGATAATTGACTGCAAAAATCTGGTTGAAAACAGGTACCAATTCTGGTTTATAAACCTGGAAAAAATGTGGTTACAAACAAATCCTACAAAAAATTTCGTTTACTTTAGACAGCGCTTTTGGCAAAAGCGCTGTCTAAGGGGGGATTAGAAAGCGCTTTAGGCAAAAGCGCTGTCTAAGGTGGGGGCTTAGACAGCGCTTTGGCCAAAAGCGCTGTCTAAGGTATACCTAAAAAAATTAAAATAGGAGGGGCTTAGACAGCGCTTTTGGCCAAAGCGCTGTCTAAGGTATACCTAAAAAAATTAAAATAGGAGGGGCTTAGACAGCGCTTTTGGCCAAAGCGCTGTCTAAGGTAGGGGCTTAGACAGCGCTTTTGAAAAGCGCTGTCTAATGTGTACCTAAAAAATTTAAATTAAGAGGGTCTTTTAAAGCGCTTTTGGCCAAAGCGCTGTCTAAGGGTGGGGGATTAGACAGCGCTTTTCACATTTTAAAAAGCGCTGTCTAAACCTTTAGCAGCGGAGGTTTAGACAGCGCTTTAAAGCGCTGTCTAAGGCTAAAAAAAGCGCTGTCTAAGATCTTGTTTGTTGTAGTGTTCCTATCCTTCTGATATTGTCAAGTTGTACGAAACGATGGCGTGGTTTAGATTACTCGGATCATAGTTGTTCGCTTATTCCCTTGTTTTGCGTGGATCGCCCTTTCGGGTTTTCAATCCACCGGGATACCCTTTTTTTGCCTGAGCTGTCCAATGTGGATTTTCAACTCAACGGGTGTACATTTTTTATATTTCTTTCCCTAACTTTTGCCCGAGCTTTTTATTCTGTTTTTAGCTCGCCGGGATGCCCTTTTTTTGCCTGGACTATAATTCTGTTTTTGTGTCCAGCGGGTCTCTTTATGCGAAGTATTTTTTAACTGCGTCTGAGTTAACAGGGGACTGGAAGTCATCTCCATCTATAGTGGTGAGCATCAGTGCTCCTCCTGAAAAGACTTTCCTCACTATGAATGGTCCTTCGTAATTTGGGGTCCACTTCCCCTGTGATCTGAACCTGGAGGAACGATCCTCTTCAACACAAGCTCTCCCTCTTGATACTCACGAGTACGTACTCGTTGGTCGAATGCACGCTTCATTCTCCTCTGATAAAGCTGACCATGACAGATAGCCGTTAATTTCTTTTCCTCAATTAGACATAGATGATTGTAATGAGCACGCACCCATTCAGCCTCATCAAGCTTCACATCCATCATCACACGCAATGAAGGAATCTCTACTTCAACAGGCAGAACTACTTCCATACCATACACCAGAGAGAAGGGAGTTGCCCCTGTTGACGTCCTGACTGACGTTCGGTACCTATGCAACGCAAATGGTAACATCTCATGCCAATCTTTGTAGGTGACAACCATTTTCTGCACAATCTTCTTGATATTCTTGTTTGCTGCCTCTACCGCGCCATTCATCTTTGGTCGGTAAGGAGAAGAATTGTGATGTTGTTTCTTGAAGTCCCGACACAAGTCTACCATCATCTTGTTGTTGAGATTAGAACCATTGTCAGTAAGGATCCTTTCGGGCACTCCGTATCTGCATATGATATCTCTTTTCAGAAATCTTGCCACCACTTGACGAGTGACGTTGGCATAAGATGCTGCTTCTACCCATTTGGTGAAGTAATCAATCGCGACCAAGATGAAGCGATGACCATTTGAAGCAGTAGGCTCTATCTTCCCGATCATGTCAATGCCCCACATAGAAAAGGGCCAAGGAGATGACATGACATTGAGCGGGCTAGGAGGAACATGCACTTTGTCTGCATATATTTGGCACTTGTGGCACTTACGAGCGAATGAACAACAATCTGCATCCATTGTTATCCAGTAATACCCCGATCTCAACAATTTCTTTGCCATAGCATGCCCTCCTGCATGGGTACCGAAAGATCCCTCGTGGACTTCCTGCATTAACAGGCTTGCTTCGTGTCTATCCACGCATCTGAGCAAGACCATGTCAAAGTTTCTCTTGTACAAAACCCCATCTGTGTTCAAGAAGAAGCTAGCAGCAAGTCGCCTCAAGGTCTTCTTGTCATTGGAAGATGCCCCAGTTGGGTATTCTTGCTTTTCCAGGAATAGCTTGATATCAAAATACCAAGGTTTCTCGCCAGACACGGCGTCCACAGAGAAGGCATGAGCTGGAGCGTCAAGCCTGGAGATATCAATTATGGGTACATAATTCCAACACAAAACTTTGATTGATGAAGAGAGAGTGGCCAACGCGTTGGCAAACTGATTTTCATCACGTGGTATGTGTTGAAGCTTAACTGTCGTGAAGAACGTCAACAGTTTTCTAGCATAATCCCTGTACGGAATTAGATGCTCTTGATGTGTATACCACTTGCCGGTAACTTGGTTAATGACGAGGGCTGAATCTCCGAATATATCGAGGTTCTTAATATGAAGATTAATTTCCTCCTCTATTCCCATTATGCATGCCTCGTATTCCGCTTCATTGTTGGTGCAGCCAAAAGTAATTCTGGCAGCGAAGGGTAAGTGAACACCTTAAGGAATAATAAGAATGGCACCAAATCCACAACCATTGATAATGACTGCCCCATCAAACATCAACTTCCATTTGGATTCAGGGTCTGGCCCCTCCTCCGGAAGTGGTTCCTCATAATCGTTTTCTTTGAGGTACATGATGTCCTCATCAGGGAAATCAAACTTCATTGGCTGATAATCATCTTCAAGAGGTTGCTGTGCAAGGTAATCCGACAATACACTTCCCTTGATGGCTTTCTGAGAAGTATACTGGATGTCATATTTAGTTAAAATCATCTGCCACCTAGCAACCCTTCCGGTTAACGCTGGTTTCACAAAGATGTACTTGACAGGATCCATTTTGGAAATGAGCAGTGTGGTATGAGTCAACATATACTGCCTCAGTCGGCGAGCAGCCCATACCAAAGCGCAGCAAGTTTTCTCGAGCAGTGAATAACGGGATTCACAGTCGGTAAACTTTTTGCTAAGGTAATAAATAGCATACTCTTTTCGACCCGACTCGTCATGTTGGCCTAGAACACACCCCATTGACCATTCTAGCACGGTCAAGTACATGATTAAAGGTCTTCCTTCAACTGGAGGCATTAGAATTGGAGGCTCCTGTAAATATTCTTTTATTTTGTCGAAAGCTCTTTGGCAGTCTTCGATCCAACTGACCGTTTGCTCTTTTCTTAGCAATTTGAATATTGGTTCGCACGTGGCAGTTATATGAGATATGAACCGAGAAATGTAGTTCAACCTCCCTAAAAACCCGCGCACTTCTTTTTCTGTTCTCGGTGCAGGCATATCTTGAATTGCTTTTACTTTAGCAGGATCTACCTTAATTCCTCTCTGACTAACAATGAAACCCAGCAGTTTCCTGGAACGCACTCCGAAAGTGCACTTGTTTGGATTCAACCTCAGCTTGTACTTGATCAGTCTATCAAACAATTTCTTCAGGTTGACCAGATGCTCTTCTTCGTCTCGGGACTTAGCAATCATATCGTCCACATAACACTCAATCTCCTTGTGTATCATGTCGTGGAACAATGTGATCATCGCCCGTTGATAAGTTGCCCCGGCATTATTCAAACCAAAGGGCATGACCTTATAGCAGAATGTACCCCACGGGGTAATGAATGTTGTCTTCTCCATGTCTTCCGGCGCCATCTTAATCTGATTATATCCGGAGAAACCATCCATGAAGGAAAATACCGAGAATTGAGCAGTATTGTCCACCAACACATCAATGTGTGGCAACGGAAAGTCATCTTTTGGGCTTGCTCTATTCAAATCCCGGTAGTCAACGCACATCCGGACCTTGCCGTCCTTCTTTGGTACAGGTACAATGTTAGCTACCCAAGGTGGGTAACTAGTTACAGCATGGAAACCGACATCCCATTGCTTCTGAACCTCCTCTTTGATCTTCATCGCCATGTCAGGACGAGTTCTTCTCAATTTCTGCTTCACAGGAGGACAGTCCCTTCTCAAAGGTAGCTTATGCACAACGATGTCGGTATCCAACCCTGGCATATCTTGATTTGACCAAGCAAAGATATCCACATACTCTTTCAGCATACTGATCAGCTCTTTCATGATGTCGGCCTGCAGATTGGCCCCAATTTTGATTTCTTTCTTCACATCTTCACTGCCAATGTTGATGACCTCAATTTCTTCTTGATGAGGCTGAATAACCCATTCCTCTTGCTTCAACAATCTGACCAATTCTTCAGGGAGGTCACAGTCTTCTTCAACCCCTTCATCAGCTTAGTAGACTGGATTGTCAAAGTCATGCATGGTCATAGCAGGAACGTTATCAATGGAATCCGGATGATCAACACTGCACAAATGATGTGCTTATTCAGAATCTGCTTATTTTGAAAAAGTGACGCTAACACAAAAACAAAAAAGGAAAACACATTGCCATTTTTATATTTTTGTGAAAAAGTTAAAAACAAAGAAAGAGAACACAGTTTGTCTGAAAATGTCCTTTTATTTCATAGCAAAATAAAGATGCATACAAAACATGGTGGCCCAATACAATGGATCCTAGCATCTTGGGCAGAATGCTGGATTTGACAATGCAGTATGCTAATAAAAGGAAACAAAATAATTACTCTGAGTGCCATGTGACTTGTATGATGTCTTTAGCAGACTAGTTTGTTAGCTCCTCGTCGGGCGCACACGGGTGAATCCAGTTGTCCCAGTCACCGTCACTGTCCCCATCTTGGCTTGTCACACAGATCTGGTTGCGGTCGAGCAACCCAGCACTCGTAAACGTAATGGCTTTACCACTTGGAGTAGATCCACCAGGCTGATACCCTAAGCCAAACTTGTCTTCTTTCTTTTCTAGCTCCAACATCTTGCCCCAGCCTTGGGCACTTCCGGATTGAACAACCTCATTTGCCTGCTTGTAGGAATGGATAGAGGTGCCTTCCTTCTCACTGTTCTTCTCCACGGGAGTCAAGATGCTGACGTTGACTGCTTCGAAGGCTTGACATAAAGTCTCATGGATTTCTCCATCCATCTCTACATACTTGAACGTCGACAAGTGGCTTACGAAGATGTCCTCCTCTCCGCAGACTGTGATAACCTGGCCGTCAACCACATATTTGAGCTTCTGATGCAGGGTTGAAGTAACAACTCCAGTAGCATGTATCTATGGTCGTCCCAACAAGCAGCTGTACGTAGGCTGGATGTCCATGACGTAGAAAACACTTTTGAAAACTTGAGAGCCTATCTTGACGGGCAGCTCAACTTCTCCAAAATCAGATCACTTGGTCTCAGGACAATCCCATCAACATTGAGCTTCATTAGTGCCTTCTTCGGAAGCACATTGAGGGAAGAGCTTGTGTCTACAAGAACGTGTGACAACACAGCACCCTTGCACTCCATAGTGATATGTAGTGCTTTGTTGTGGTTTCGACCCTCTGACGTGAGGTCTCTGTCTGTAAAGCCTAGGCCATGGCTTGCATTAACACTGCCTACAACAGCTTCAAGTTGGTTGATAGTGATTTCCTGAGGAACATAGGCCATTTGCAGCACCTTCAATAAGGCCTCTCTGTGTGCGGGAGAACACATCAGCAGTGATAAGATGGATATCTTGGAAGGTGTCTGGTTCAGCTGATCGACCACCTTATAGTCACTCTTTTTGATTATCCGCATGAATTCCTCGACCTCCTTTTCAAATGTACCCTGCCCAGCCACAAGAGTAGTTGATTCATCAGATACAGCTTGCTTTCCTTTGGCTTTTGATGAAGCTTCAGCCTCAGGATCCCCTCTCAGCACAGGGGGAGCAAATAAACGACCGCTTCTTGTGAAACCCCCAACTCCTCCGACATTCTCTATAGTCGGGTCCATAGCACCAGACTTGCTCTCAATCTTTTGACCAGCTATGTATACATCTGAGCCATAATGCCAAGGAACGACTTTATCGTCTGTGTACGGAACAGGCCCAGGCACGGTAATAGTCACGGGGCTAATCTCAGGAGCATAGATTGTAACAGGCTCTCTTCTGACAGGCATGTCAGCTTCATCATAGAATATGGTAATTTTTGACACATCATCAGCTACTTCATTACCAACTTTGCTAAACTGCAAGGATCCATCATCAATCAAACTCTGCAATCCTCTCTTCAGCTTCTCACAACCATTCTCTGCATTCAGACAGTCTTCACAATCAAAACAGCAACCAGGAAACACTTGACCCTTCAGCAACCTCTCCTTCACTACCCTCAAAGGAGTCTTCACTTCCTCAATACTCAGCATCAGACTCAACTTGTCACCACCCTTAACAGCATTGATTCTTGCCCCTCCATGATTCGGAATAGGGTTCGAAGTAACATTCGGCGGTGGTGCAAAGTTGATTGCTTTAGAGTCTATAAGATCTTGAACCTTGTGATGGAGTGCCTTGCACTTCTCAGTCGAGTGCCCGGGTGCTCCAGAGTGGAAAGCGCATCGTGCATTGACATCATAACCTACTGGAAGCTCTCCAGGAGGTGGTGGTGCCAAAGTTCTCAGTTGAATCAGGTTCAAATCTAACAGTCTTGGAAGCAAAGCAGCATAAGTCATAGGGATGGCCTTAATCACCCTATTAGCCGGGCGAGTTTGCCTTGGATGATACGGTCTCTGCTGATAGTTGTTTCTGGGTTGTTGTTGTTGTTGTTGTTGATGTTGTTGATGTTGTTGATGTTGTTGTGGAGGCTGTTGCATCTGTTGCACAGGAATAGAAGGGATTGTGATAGCTGCCACATGCTCATACGGTCTTCTATAACCACGGCCCCGGCCTCGGCCTAATACAGCATTTGTCTCACCCTCTCTTCTCCTAGGAGGTCCACTGAAAGCTTTCCTTGCTCCGTTCGAGCTGCTAGCACTTGAATCTTGTATCTTCACCATCTTCAGCAAGGTCTCAACCCTCTCTCCAGCAATAACAATATCATTAAATTTGGTGGCAGAACTGGACGCCAATCTTTCAAGAAACACACCCTGCAAAGTCCCCATAAACATGTCAGCCATCTCGTTCTCTAGCAGCGGTGGTTGCACTCTGGCAGCGAGCTGACGCCACCTCTGAGCATATTCTTTGAAACCCTCCTTAGCAGTCTGAGCCATGTGCTGC
The DNA here is from genome assembly GCA_963966055.1 of Lathyrus aphaca. Classification (NCBI taxonomy): domain Eukaryota; kingdom Viridiplantae; phylum Streptophyta; class Magnoliopsida; order Fabales; family Fabaceae; genus Lathyrus; species Lathyrus aphaca. The sequence continues at coordinate 157,605,387 of OZ014522.1, read as the reverse complement.
AATTGCGTGCGATTTGGAGCCATGTCCAAATTATATTGGTATTGTCTCACAAAGGCTTCTGCTAGGTCTTTCCAGCTCTTGATATTGACTCTGCTAAGCTTCATATACCATTCCAGAGAAGCTCTAACTAAGCTGTCTTGTAAATAGTACATCCAGAGTTTTTCATCATCGGTATGAGCAGCGATCCTTCCTACGAAGGACTGAAGATGGGTCTTCGGGCATGCAGTGCCATTGTATTTCTCAAAAGTTTGTACTTTGAACTTGTATGGGATCCTGACCCCAGGGACCAAGCCCAAATCTGTTATGTCAAATCCCAAGGAGCTCTAGGATTGAATAGCTTTGATTTGTTCTGCCATTTCCTCAAACCTCTTGTTCATCTTAGCTCCCTGACCTTCAGCTTCGTCAAGCAGAGTGAACTGTTCGTCCTGATTATCCATTTGCACATTATTCAACCCATCATTGATTATTGTCACCCCTGGCTGTGTAACAGGGATTTCCACTTGTCGTGCGCCCGCACCATTACGATTATCAGCAGCAGCAGGTTCCTGGTCTGATTCTCAATCAACTCCCGCAGACGCTCTTGGTTCTGACCCATGCCTGCCATCAAAGTCATAAAGTTATCCATTCTCAGTCTCAAATATGCTAAGTCGGCTTGCATCTGGTCCATGACTCGCTCTCTGTTGATCTTTGTTGGATACCTGTGTACGACTGGTTGTTCCCGAACTTTTCGGGGAGCTATAGTGCCTGAAACACAAAACACGTTAGCAAGTGAGACACTACCTGCAAAACAAACAAACAGGTTATATGTAATGCAATGTAACTGTTCATGTTCCCAGGTTTTAAGCATTTGCATGCCCCAGTTCTGGCATCTATTCTCAGATAGTCACTTTGAGGATTAACTTTCAAAATTTCTCATTGATGAGTGTTCAGACATTAGCAGTATCAGACAAACGAGTCTTGCACATTCAAAATGATAATTAGCATATTAACACTATATATGGACAAACCACTACCGACTAAAAGTCAGAATACAACCAGAAATATTCACCGAAGGGTTACAATCCAGTACATGAATAAAAGACAAAGGAAAATACAAGCAAGACTCCTACAACAAGTCTGTAGGTAGTCTGAAAAATAAACTAAGCTAAAGACCCCGGCTCTGCCACCTCTGCTCTGCTCTTCTTGACACCCGCTCTCAGCTTAAGCTCTTCAATCTCTTTCCTTGCTTCCTCCAGGGCTAGCTGGCTTTGTGCTAGCTGCTAGGTCTTTTCCCTCAGGATGGTGTGGACTTGCTCCACCTCTTCCTTCTTGAAGGCCATCTGAACTTCAAAGAACTCTTCTTTCTCTCTGAACTTCTTCTGCTCTTCCTCCCTTTGGTCTTGCAACCAAACAATGGATTGACGAGCATCCTTGAGAGTCTTCAAAGTCTTTTTGCGCTCAGCTTCTCTTTTAGCCTCCATCAGACCCAACCTGTGGAAATGGGCTTCCCTGCCAGCAAAGTCTTTTTCTTTGGCTTCCAAGGAGGCTTGGAGCTTCTGCAGCTTGTCTTCAGCTTCATTCTTGGCCCTGTTGGCATGATGGTACAGACTTACCATCTCAGCATTCTCCACTCTAACTTCATGCAACTGAGCCTCTAGCTTCTTGTACTCTTCAAGGGAGACAGTACTACTCTGACTAGGCACTTCTCTGGGATAAAGTGGAGCCTCAACTGAGAAAGGCATGAGAACTGCTTCTACATGTCTTTGTAACCATGCAACATATGGTGGATACGTCTTGGGATCAACTCTGCCGAAGTCTTTCTTACCCTTTCTTATCCTGTGAGCCCAGGCTTGGACTGCTTGTTGAACTAACTCCTTGTTTCCTTCAACAGGAAAGTACAAAGATTCAGCAAACTCTTCCATCTGAGGAGGATCTTTCAAAGGATAACCAAACTGTTTTCTGGCTAATGATGGATGATAACTGATGACACCCTTCCTTCCCAGCAAAGGTACTCCAACAAATCTTCCGCAACTGACTAGCAACTCTTTACCTAGCAGATCTCTGTCATATCCCCAGGCAATATCTTCAACAGTTAACCCCATCAGTCTTCTGGACCATCTCCACTCATCCCTCATCTCCTTGAAGGCACCTGATTTAGGTAGTTGTCTGGCAAACCACTAAGCAAACAAAGGAGCACAGCAGACTACTGGACCACCCCTACCCTTCTCATTTCTGTAATGGACACTGTAGTAGAAGTCACCCAAAAGAGTAGGCACTGGATTACCTTTTGCAAAGATTGAGATCACCTCCAAGCTGACAAATTCTTTCTCTCCAGGGAACAAGCTAGACCCATACACCATCAATGCAAGCGAAGCACCAAAGTCATTCCACTTAGCCTCTATGGCATACCTCTCTGCCTCTGGGATGAGCACACTCCAAGGTAGCCTTTTGCCTTCACTCTCTTTCAGAGCCCTCTTGACTGTAGCATCTGGCAACCTACAAACCTTGGCTATATCCTCATCTTTAAGCACAACCTCAGAACCATAGAATGGCAGTGTCTCTCTGACTGGAACATTCAGCATGCTGGAGATCTCTTCCAATGTTGGAGCTAAGATGTAACCTGGATAAACAAAGCAACGCAGCAGAGGATCATAAAACTGCAACAAGGTATGCAAACTGTCTTTCTGGTCTGCAATGGGCTTGTCCACAAACTTCAGTATCTGGCCATATCTTTTCTTGAAATTGCCCAAGACTTGGTCATTCATTAGACCTGCTAACTTCTGAACACTTCTAACTTCAGGCTGAAGAAAGGTATAGTGTACATTCTTTTTCCTTGGGACTCTTTTGATTTCTGCCATGGAGATAAGATTACCAGAACTGGGAGCAGATTATGAACAATGACCTGAAAAATGGGAAACATAAACAGTTAATGCAAAGAATGATGCAAATGCAATGCAATGCAGGCATATGATCAACTGGGACCATCTGAACTGGACACTGACAAGGGCCCCTCTGATCACTGGCAAACCAAAAGTCCTCTGAGTCACAACTCTCTGATAATCACAAATCTCTGATAGAAGATCTCAGAACCACAGTATCAAGAAAACCAGTATCAAGAAAGCCAGAACTCCAGAACCATAGGACCATATAACCAAAGATCATAATCATAGGACCACAGAATAAAACAAAGACCACTGAATAATGAGTGTATGTTGAGGCCAAGAGTTCCTGCACACCTGTAAACTCCTCCCAATCTCACTGGTAAAAGGCTCCGGGTCAGACATCACAGACTCTCAAAGCCGAATAGCAATAATACTATCACCATCTCCGAGAAATGGCTCATGACCAAATCAGGGAATCGGTTTGGTATTATATACTACGCAGGGAGGCCTCAGCTGAGTCCAGGACACAAGGTCATCCTATGTGATCCCCAGGTGGGCCCTCGGATGCGAATGGGTTTGCCACAAAATGTGGGCTTCCACTGTCATCACTAAAGAGGGATGTTTCCACAAGGTTCTCAATGATCGGTCCCCAGCTGCACATAACTGTCAAGGTTATGTCATGAGAGAGGAAGATCCCCAAATCAAGACATTTCCAAGACAATCGCAACCTGGGTGTGGAACTCACTACTACCCCCATGACAAGATCTCATAAGGCCAAAGTGGAACCACTCTAAGTCCTAAGGTGCTCTCGAGCCGTGGTAATGAGCTCATCTCTCAAGAACAAGTAACACCCATCCCACCAAACAGAAACCAGTTCAGACAGTCCAGTATATATACATGATGCATAAAATAAAGACTGAAAATCGTAAATAAAGCTGTAAATAAAGTTGTAAACAAACAACAATAAAATACAACAAGCCACAACAAACAAACAAACCCAAAGAAACAACAACAAACAAGCGCTAGGAGAGACTCACAGGGGAACCAGAGATCTCTGGTGTGCAGTCCCCAGCAGAGTCGCCAGCTATCGCTCCCCGGATTTCCATCCTGGTACAAACGCGAAAGTGGCGCGGAAAAAGAATAGAGTCGCCAGCCAGGCATTTTTATCCCGAAGAAAGGGAATGGTTATGCTGCACAAACCAGAAGAAAGAAAGAGGAAGGACACAGGTCCTACGAACCAAAGAGACTGAGTTCGGGAGTCGGTTACGACCTGGGAAGGTATTAGCACCTAGACCGTCCGCCGTACCCGACGGGATCCACGCTTGCAAAGAAAACTGTTTCAAAGGGTGAGGGTATGAAAGCTGCAGCAAAAGGAAAAGAAACTGGGAAAAAAATCTGAGAAAGGAACTGAATAAGAAACAAAGAGAAAAAATGTAGGGAAAATAAAGATTGTGCTCGAACGGGCCCTACCCCGCTGCCTACGTACCTCATCAGGATAATGAGGATCAGAGACGCCGTAGTTCCCCTAACTAGGGGTGGCAAGGAAAATTGCTTGTGAATTAAAGCTTGAACTGCCTATGCCATTGCGTCGCTCCCCGGATTTCCATCCTAGTACAAACGCGAAAGTGGCGCGGAAAAAAAATAGAGTCGCCAGCCAGGCATTTTTATCCCGAAGAGAGGGAATGGTAATGCTGCACAAACCAGAAGAAAGAAAAGGAAGGACACAGGTCCTACGAACCAAAGAGACTGAGTTCGGGATTCGGTTACGACCTGGGAAGGTATTAGCACCCAAATCGTCCGCCGTACCCGACGGGATCCACGTTTGCAAAAGAAACTATTTCAAAGGGTGAGGGTATGAAAACTGCAGCAAAAGAAATGAAAATGAAAGGAAACTGGAACTGGAAAAGAACTGGATAAGAAAAGAAAAGAGAAAATGTAGGGAAAATAAAGATTGTGCTCGAACGAGCCCTACCCCGCTGCCTACGTACCTCATCAGGATAACGAGGATCAGAGACGCCATAGTTCCCCTAACTAGGGGTACTAAAAGGAAATTGCTTGTGAATTAAGGCCTGAACTGCCTATGCCATTGCTCAGGTGTTGCAGACTCGGACGACGAGTGCGTAACCGTCTTGCAAAGTGACAAGTAGGAGCAAGTTCGCGTACGGAGCGAAGGAGGTGAGAAAAGAATTCCCGAAGGAAAGACGCTTATTGTTTATTTGTGTTTTTTATGAAGCTTTTATTGAGTGTGTCACAAGGAAGTGAACTCAAGCTCTCTTCAATGGAATGTGCACTTGTCACTACATTCCAAGATGGAATAATAGAACAAACACGCTCAAGTAAGGAGAAGATCCCCAAAACTTGAACCCAAAGATTAGGGCTTAGGCTCACTAACTTGTTTACTTATTAAGTGTTTTGGTATTTACAGATGAAGAAGTGTTTTTTATGCTTTTCTTTTATGAAGAAGATACCTTGATCAGACTTGTGCATCACAAGGTAAACTTGTACTATCCCAAGATGGGAAGACTACAAGCATACCTCATGGGATAAGGCTATGGATCAAGACATCACTTCACACTTATTAAGATGTTTTTTAAGAGTTATGAGATGAGAAGAGAAGAAGAGCCAAAAGGATCTCAAAGGAAAAAGTCTAAAGGGGGACTAAAATAATCCTAAGTGTTAACATGCATGGATGTCCTAAGGGTTAGTGAGGTTTCTATCTTAATGAAGAAGGAAAGAAGAAGAAGATAGAAGAAGGGATGAGAAAGGCCTAAGCCCAACAACAAAGAGTTAGTGCACATAAACATAAGAGAAGAAGATGAGAATTGGAGATGTGGAACTCAATTCCCACACCTCACACTTACCAAGCCCCTGCAAGGTTAGTATGCATACAAGTGAAACACAATAAAGAAAATGGCATGCTAACATCAAACAATCAGAAGTGAAATGGTATGAACACATGCACAATGCAAATGCAACTCAAAGAAATGAGGAGAAGAAGCTTACAAGACAAAATGATGCAACATGAACACATATGAAACAAATGCACACTTATGAAATATGCAAAGCAAAATGCACAAGATATGGACACAATGCTCAAGATCAGAACCAAAACAATATGAAGAATGGCTTAGGAAGCCAACAAGATGAAGAGAAAATAGGTACAAGACCAAACAATACCAAAATGGAAGCAAAAGAAGCAATAAGATGTAGTGAAAGCACTTAAGGAAACAAATGACTTAAAGAAGAAGTAAACACAAAAATTCAGGAGACACAAACCCTATCCTAGGACCAGGAAGGTACCCACATCCCAAAGGAACCCCAAATAAGAAGAAGAAGTTGGCACAAGTGCCCTTCTAGGCTTATATGAGGGCTAAAGGTTCAAAGGAAGCAAAATGGGACAAGGTTCAAGATAAAATCCACAACAAATCAACCAGCCATCTAAAAATCCACAATTGAAACTAAATGATCTTCAAACATGTTATATCAACTAGCCAAAAGAATTTGCAAAGATTCAGAAGCAAACTAGGTTAAATGGAGGCAAGAACATAAGTGAGGGTTACAAACTTACATCACAAGACACAAGACCAAGACTCAAGAAATAAGTTTCTGAAAATCCAAAGAAAAATCACATGAAAAGTAAAAGGTCTTAAGAAATCAAAGCAAAAAGAATGGGATAAAAAATCAAAATATTGAAGTCCATGGAAATTATACAAGGAAGAGTGGTCAAGAAAGGATTCAAAAGAAGCTATGTGAAATGGTGAATTAATTCAGACACGTGGAAAATGAAAAAAACTAAAATAAAAATATGATAAAATAAAAGAGACACAAAATAACTTTCATGATTTTTTTGGGCTTTTTTGGATGACTAAAACTATTTTAATTAAATTGAAATGGAACTGAATTAAAGAAATAAGAAAAAGGAAAAAAGAAATTAAAAGAAATGAAGGGAGGTGTGAAGAGTAGGGATTTAAACTGGAAAATGAATGGGCCTGGAGGGACTGGGGGTGCAAATATTAATTGCTTGGGCCCAGTATGCATGCGCAGGAATATGGTCTTATTGTGGAATTTAAATGAATTAATGGAAAAAAGACTGGAACAACAGGATGCGCGTGATGGATCCTACGGCTGGGCTATAACTTTCATTAATTGACATGGCGTTATGGAATGATGTGATTGGTTGGCGTATCATAGTTACAATGAACTGCAAAACATAATGAATAAAATAAAAACACAGAAATAACAAAGAGACGGACAAGGCCTTAGGGCTACGTGGCCGTGCGTGGACGCTTGGATTGAAGATCCAAGGGCTGCTGAACCATCTTCCTCATAGAAACCCTAGGTTGATCATGAAAAAAATTCCGGTGACCGGAGCTAGGGCTTCATCACCGGAAACCAAACCAGAACCAAAAATCAACCAAAAAATGAAAATGAATAACCCAGATCAACTAATTCAACATCAATGAATCCAAATATGACCTTAAAAATAGCTAAATCTCAAAGAAATGGACGAATTGAAGGAAATAAAGTGTCACCGTGAAACTTGAAATGAATATATCTTTCACTACAATGCACTAAATTCAAATCCACAAAGTGCAGCATGACCAGTGAAGATCAAAGAACACAAAGCAACAATTCAATTCCATTTTTAGATCATGAGATTTCATGCCATACCTGAGGTGAAGAGCTTGATTCAGTGAGCTAGAAAACCAACCAATGCGTGCAAATCACTCCTCTTACTCCTTATATGCAAAATAAATGCATCTAAGGTCTTGAAACACACTGGATCTGAAGCTTCAAAGCAAGTTGCCTTGAAATGGTAAGCTGGCCAAACTTGAGAATAAGCTTCAATGAGTGTATGCTTAAGGATCCTGAGCTTGTCTAGATCACAGATCCACAATTGGTTTGGAGTTTACTTGCTTGTGTGAAGAGATATGGAGGAAAATGCAAAGTTGCAAGAAAGTTGAGAATGAGAGAATGAGGGAGATCTGAGATTTGTGTAATACCTCAAAATTTGCCCTCTCATTTTCAGGCCATTTAGCATATCCTTTCATACATTGCATTGCATTTAGATCACAATTGCATCATAAACATACATAAACATACATCTCCATTTGAGCTTTCATAGGTTACGACTGAGCTTTATTTCTTCATGTGGCACGTGCACAAGAATCTCAGAAGAAGCTAAAAGTTCTCGGTTGATTCAGAGGAGTTTAAGCAGAATATCAGTTTTATGGTGCAGTTTGCAAAAGTTGTAACTTATGCTCGGAAACTCATTTTTGGCTTGAAAATCAATAGTTTAGACCGTTTCATTATTCTCTACAACTTTTGTGTTCGGCTCGGAGGCCAATTCATCAAGGAAAATGGCGGGATTTATTTGTTTCTGAAATTTCGGTTTCGCCGATTAACTGTGCTAGCGGTATTCAAGAGTTCGTAACTTCTGATTGGGTCAACATGTCTGAGAGATTCATATGCCAAAAGTTCCGTCTTGATATCCTTTCCAACTTTTGGGTTTTGGCCGAGAACTAATTCTTTGAAGAAGATCTCAGAATGTGCGAGTCTTTAGAGTCGACATAGTGAAAAACAGTGCTGAACCGGTGAGTTTTGAACACTAAAAAATTCATAACTCTTGGATCGTTTATCGAATTGATGTCGTTTCGGTGCCTAAAATTCCGTTTAGATGTTATATTCATTATGTGAATTCAGTTTTGGTTCGGTCCAAGCGGAAGGATCTCGAAAATGCGAATTACCAATAAGGTTCTTTGATGCACTACATTGTCTGTCAGATTCTGTAAAATTCATAACTCGGTCAATTTTCATCGGATTGCACCCGTTCTTGAAGCGTTGGTTCACAAATTTTATCCTCTTCAAGTTCAAAGACAAATGCAAGCTCGAAAAGTGCTCCAAAGGTTATTGTTTTGGTTTATTTCACAAAACTGAAGTGCTGAACCGAAGAAAAAGGCTGAAAGTGGTTTCACGAGAAAATTCATATCTCCCTCGTCGTTTGTCCGGTTGAGCTTAGATTTTAACACCAGGTCACTGACTCATAGATCTACAACTTTGCTGACAAAGTCGACTCGAGATTATGCTCCGAAGAGATTGAACTCGTCACATTTTCGAGTAGCGGACACCAAATAAGCCGAAAAAAACAACTTAATCAGTGACGTCTTGCAGCTTAAACGTATCGATCGTACTCGATTTTGATCATATGACGTTTGTTATTTTTGAATTGCAACCGTGATTCATAGGCGGACGATATTGTGGAAGGTTCAGAGTCGAAATTTCTTGCCGAAGATATTGTTATTTTCACTTAAGCCGAAATTCTACCTTTTGCCTTTCATTTTACACTCCACTATATATTCTTTTGACCCACAATTTGTCTCATAACTTCAATCATAATTTACAAACACCAAAAAACTCTCACAAACTCTCTCTAAAGGATCAAAGTTCATTCTCTCAATTCTTTCTCAAGAACACAACAACAACTTCATCAAGAACTCAAGAACACAACAATTCCGATCAAGCTTCCGGAAGCCGAGCCGCCACGAACCACCACCTCCGGTCAACTTCACCACCGTAAGACCACCATCTTCCGCCACCGGCAGCCGCGCGGCCTCTCCTCATCTCCTCCGTTCATGATCCGTCTCACTTCCTTCGGATTCGCAATTTCTTCGTCGATTCTTCATTCGGTAAGCTTCTTAAACTTTAATTCATGAATAATTGTTGAATTGTTTCTTGAATTGAATTTTGAAGTTGAATTAATCTTGTGGAGATTATGTGCATTGATTCATGATTTGATTATTGATTGATTCTTGATTAATTTATCCTAATAATTGTTGTGGTGCATGATTGAAAAGGCTTGGTAAAGTTGACATAGAATAATCGGTGAATGTTAGGTGTTTGACAAAATTCCTAAGAGAGCTAATTATTATAACTTGATATTGATTGAAGTGCTTGACTTTTTAAATTCATGCTTGTTTCAATGTGCAAATTTGAAATAGGATAGGTTGAGGCTTAATTGTTGATGTTGTTCATGTGTCGCGTGTCGAGAATATGTTTTGGTCATAACTTCCTAACCGTAGCGCGTTTTTGCGAATGTGAATAGTGTAAATTGACTTTGTTGATTATTTCAGAGCCATTGGTGAACTTTTTAGTCGATTTCGGATAATTTTTTCCGGCTATTTTGCTACTGCCAGCCGACGAAATCGGCCAAAAAGTATCACTTCCAAGCGGAATTTTCAAAAACCGATTGCATATTTGAATCCGTTGGTACGTTTGCAAGTTACCATGCGATTTTCGTTCAATTCCGAGTCGGTGATTTTTGACGCATTTTTTCGTGTTAAGGCTTTTTAAGTTCGGTTTGGTGCGATTTTGATGCATTGATCTTGTTTTGACTTGTACTTATGTTTGTTGATCATTTGCCATTCATTGCATGTAAATTTGTTTGATTCCGGTTTGAGTTTGCATGTTGTTTATGTTAGAGCATAAGTGCTGCCCCGTTTTGAAACGTAAATTTCAATGCATGTCCCTGACTCGTATATTCATATTTCTACTTGATTTGGAGTTGTGAGGCATAGGTGCAACTTCCGGTTGCACCTCTTTTTTGTTTCTAATGCGTTTGTTGAGTTCATGCAAGGTTCTCGCAAAGATCTTAACGACGGTCGTTTGGTTGGTATTCCACTTTATTTGTGGGATACCTTTGGATTCAAATGATATTTTGTGTCGTTGTTTTTGTTTCGATTATGGGGGATCTTCACAAAGCAATTATGGAAGATGAGCATTTATTTTGCTCATGGGAGATTACAAGGCTTGGCTTGAAGTTTTTTTTGGATTTCTTTTATGTGAAAGAATTGGCACTTCGACCAAGTAAATAATCTCGATTCTCTACTTTAATGCATCATTCTAGTTGTATGCAACTTAGGATCATATAACTTAAGGTGCATACTGAGCCATCCCACCTGAGACATTGGATTTATTTGTGATATATATTGATATGTGTCGATTTCGGAGTTTAGGGATTAGGTTACGGATTAGAGAATTCTATTCCTTTCACTTCCCCTTAAAATCCACTTTTTTGCCCGTTTCGTCGCAATTATTAAAAATAGTTTTAGGTGTGATAAAATTCTGGAAAACTTCATGAGTGATACTCATCCTCTTAATTAATTTATCATATTTTTTGATTCCAGATTTAGGTGGTTTTAATAATTAATTTGGATTTTAGATCATAAGCTGTCCCAAAAAGGAAGGTTTTGGCATAAGGGACCGAAATCGATTTTTCCCCATAGGTGTGAAACCTATTTTTTGCATGTGATTCATCACTGTAATTTATGACATTTTGATTCTCCTTAGGCATTTTTTTCATAATTTTAGATGCCCTTTTTGATCCACTTTGTGGAGTTGTTTTTCGATGATCACGATTTGTTACCTTGCTAGTCAAGGAATTGTTTTGGCACTTTGGTGCATAATTTTGTGGAATCCTTTTATACCATGTAAGATAATGATTATATCATTCCAGGGATTTAATTTCATAATTTTTTAAGGCTTTTTGCTATTTTTTCCATGTCACCTAGATCCTAGGTTGATTCACGTGTTTATGTGTCGCATAACCTAAGTGTTAAGAAGGCATTCATGCCATTTGCTTGGAATACTTTTTGGTAACTTTTAGGAGTTTATTATAGGTAATTTGTATGTCTTTAATTCCAGTCATATGTAATTTTTTGAACCATACCCATTTGGTTTGTTTTGGTGTTTCAAAGTGCATACTTATGTGAACTAATTTTAACCTAAACTCATTTCTCTTCTCCTCTAATTGTTAACTTGAATTATGTGGGAATCATTAATGCCTATTCATGCATTATAATTGCATTTCATACCTTGTATGATACTGACCCATAATCATTTCATGCATATTCACATGCCATTCTTCCTTAACTTTCATCATGTGCGATCTTATGCGATTTTTGTTCGTTTCTTCTCATATCTTCTTCTCATTGCTCCATATGCCTAATCCATTGCATCCATGATTGTATATTCATTCATCCATCTTCATAAGCATTCATTACTGAATTTGATGTTCATTTTATGCATTAATCCATTTTTGTAAGCCATATGCATTCATATTTCATCCATGAGTCCTAATTTGCATTTAGGTGAACTTAGGTGAACTTTTTGTACATAGTTTGACATAGTTTGATCTTGTGAGGTATCCTAGCATTCTTAGGGACCTATAACATATAGCTACTGACTTTATAAGTCATGTAACCTTTAGGTACCTTCACCTTTAGACTTAGGTCTTATTTTGAACCCTAATTCCATTCTAGGACGTTTATGGTACTTAATCGCTTTCATGCTTTGATTTTACTTTCAATATGCATTGTCATGCTAACTTTTGTTTCGTAGGGGGAAAGATTGAGGTAAGAATTACTTCATTTCTATCTCTTATGCATTTTAATTGTGTTTGCCTTAGCACATTGTGCTTGCTTATAGGTTTTCCCTTTCTTTAGAAACAACTTACCTTCCTTAGGAAGTAAGTTGATTTCTAAGTTCTCTTTTCTTATTTTCTTTCTCTTTCTTAGGATTAGAATACTTCATTAACCATAGGACCCCATGTAAATAAATCAAATAAAAATTAGGATTGTTTTAGTCCCCCTTTTAGAATTTTCTCCTTTGTGATCCTTTTGGTTCTTTTTCTCTTCTCATCTCATAACTCTAAAAAACACTTTAATAAATCTGAAGTGATACATTGATCCATAGCCTTATTCCATGAGGTATGCTTGTAGTCTTCCCATCTTGGGATAGTACATGTTTACCTTGTGATGCACAAGTCTGATCAAGGTATCTTCTTCATAAAAGAAAAAGCTAAAAAACACTTCTTCATGTAAATAATCAAAACATCTAATAAGTAAACAAGTTAGTGAGCCTAAGCCCTAGTCTTTGGGTTCAAGTTTTGGGGATCTTCTCCTTACTTGAGTGTACTTATTCTATTATTCCATCTTGGAATGTAATGACAAGTACACATTCCATGGAAAAGAGCTTGAGTTCACTTCCTTGTGACACACTCCTAAAAGCTTTCTAAAAAAACACAAACAAACAATAAGCGTCTTTCCTTCGGGAATTATTTTCTCATCTCCTTCGCTCCGTACGCGAACTTACTCCTACTTGTCACTTTGCAAGACGGTAACGCACTCGTCATCCGAGTCTGCAACACCTGAGCAATGGCATAGGCAGTTCAAGCCTTAATTCACAAGCAATTTCCCTTTGTTACCCTTAGTTAGGCGAACTACGTCGACTCTGATCCTCATTATCCCGATGAGGTACGTAGGCAGCGGGGTAGGGCTCGTTCGAGCACATTCTTTATTTTCCCTACATTTCCCCATTCTTTTTTTTTCCATTCTCTTTTCTTATTCCTTTTCTCATTTCAGTTCCATTCCAGTAGCAGTTCATTTGTTCAGCAGCAGTTATATTATTTTACCCTTTGAAACAAAATAAGCAAGCGTGGATCCCGTCGGGTACGACGGACGATCTGGGGTGCTAATACCTTCCCAGGTCGTAACCGACTCCCGAACCCAGATCTTTGGTTCGCAGGACCTTGTCCTTTCCTTCTTCCTTAGGTTTGTGCAACATTACCTTTCCCATTCTTTCGGAATAAAAATGTCTGGCTGGCGACTCTAACCTTTCCGCGCCACTTTCGCGTTTGTACTAGGATGAAAATCCCGGGAGCGAAAATTTGCTAAACCCTAATTGTGCTTGTTGTGACCTCACAAAGCAATGCTGAAAGTGTGAGAAAGAATGCACGAATGAGTCATGAGTTTTGAATGATTTTGCATAATTTGCACTTGGTGAGATAAGGATGCTATGCTCATGCTCTCTTGGGCCTCTTAGCACATGTGACTTTCATTTTCCACCCTTGATTCAAATCCAGTCATTCCTGGCCCTTAGATTCAAGCATCACACTTGTTTCATGACTTTTGCCAAATTTGCATTTTTTAAGTGACTTTCTTGTTTGGCACGAAAATGACCATTTCTTTTGAGAAAAATGCTTCAAATGCAATGCATATTAAGTTGGAAACAAGATTGGTCCAGTACCAAGTCACATAATTCAAGTTTGAGCCCTTTTGCATTTGGTGGCTTTTTGAAAAGTTGAATTTGCCCTAGAATTGCAAGAATTTTCGAAGAAGCCCTAGGGAGTTCTAGGAATCATGTGAAAATGTACTTGTACTTTTTGAAAATGGGAGCCCTTACTCTTCAACTTTCATGTTTGACTTTGGTCCATTTGAATAATTTTTGATCATGTTAAGGCCATTTGAAAATTAGGGCAAAAGTTGCCAAATTTGGAAAACTTCAAAAACCAACTTTGTACCATTTTTGCAAAACCCTTCAAATCTCCATGATTCTTGAACTTTAGGCATTCCAAACCTCTTATAACATTGTAAGGACCCCTCTTGGCCAAATAATTTGGGTTAGACCCCTTGAAATTGCACATTTGACTTTTTAAGGGCTCTATTGACTTTTTCCTTCATCTGCAAGCAACTGAGGCATTGACTGACTTCCACATGGAATTTTCTCATGAAATTTGACACATAGGATCCTCTTAACATATAGAAGACTTTGCCCAAAATAAATGGCCAAAGTTGTGAGATTATGGTACTTGAATCACAAACCCTAATTTGGGTGCCTTGTATAGGACCTTTGCCCTGTCCTGAGATCTCTGATGATCATGCAATCTTCTGAGCTTTTGCCAATGGACTTGAACTTGTAAATGGAGTGTTGACTCACCATAGAACTTGTACAAACTCATTGGGACCCTTGTCATGGCTTGAAATGCTTCAAGGACCTCCACAGATGACCATATGCTTGATGCTAGGACATGAGGGATGTTATGCTTCATCTTTCCATGATATGATGCTGAGGAAATGATATGAATATGATGAATATGATGAGATATGATGCTCAAAATGAAGAGGGCAAACTTGGGGTGTTACAGCTGCCCCTATTCAATCATCAGTTAATCTGAAAAGGACGTTAGTACGGGCTATCGACCATTCAAGATAAACTATGGTTGAATACCAAGAAGACCAGAAATTTGCACTCTGACGAAGAATGCAAAACTGGGAAATAAACCCAACCAGATGACGCTCTAGGGATAAGAAGGAGAGAAAAAGCAGACGAGCTTCTTCCAAGTTACAACTGATATCTGGAATAAGAATACTAAGACACACGAGTCTTCAAACAATCCTGTGACGCCAGGAACTGGACAGACGAGTCCTCAAACACTTCAAGAACATAAACTGAGACAGACGAGTCTTCAAACAATCCTTTTACGCCAGGAACTGGACATACGAGTCCTTAACCACTGCAAGAACATATGACTTGAGACAGACGAGTCTCCTTCGGATTTACCTGTTACGCCAGGACCGGTAATGCACTAAAGTTTGTGGGATAGACATGCAATCAAGGTAGACGAACCTTCTTCATATATTATCCGCGGATATATGGTATAAGACAGACGAGTCTTCTTCGAGCAAACCTGTTACGCCAGGTGCAGCAACAATAATTGGTGCCTGAGACAGACGAGCCTCCTTCGGATTTACCTGTTACTCCAGGACCGGTAACCATTTTGACATTAATTCCCACTGTCAGGATTTGAAACCTCTTCAATACAGACGAGTATTGGATGACCATCAAGATAACACAGACGAGTGCAATAAGTCAATGATACAGACGAGTATCAGATGATGTCCCGAGAAACACAGACGAGCGCTTCAGGCAATGACACAGACGAGTATCAGCCACTGGTATAGACGAATACCATAAATTCAAATACAGACGAGCATTTGAAGTAGCAATACAGAATAGTCCCAGGATATACAGCAAATCCTCTCATACAAATATAGGCATAACACAGACGAGTGCTGGGGACGATACAGACGAGTATCCAAACAAAGCAGACGAGCTTCAAACAGGTAAACAACACAGACGAGTGTTGAGGATGATACAGACGAGTATCCAGACAAAGCAGACAAGCTTCAAAAGGTGATCAACACAGACGAGTGCCAGGGATGATACAGACGAGTATCCATAAATATCAGGCATACCAAACACAGATGAGTGCTAGAAAGTTGCAGACGAGCAACAGTTGAAATTACATATCAAGGCACAGACGAGTGCAGCAAAGAATCCAATACCAAACACAGACGAGTGTTGAAAGTTGCAGACTAACAACAACATATATTGGATACCAAACACAGACGAATGTTGGAACTTGCAGACGAGCAACAACAGAGAGTACACACCAAACACAGACGAGTGTTGGAACTTGCAGACGAGCAGTATCAAGGTAATCATCAACCGCTGATGGGGAAAGCAAACGAGAAATACCAAAGGGATAACACTGACGAGTGTTGAAAGATGCGGGCGAGCAGTAATAAAGTAGTAATATGTCCCTGCTGGGGAAAACTCTGCTTAGGGATAACACAAACGAGTGTTGAAAAACGCAGACGAGCGATAGACAAATGCCTGATTGTCAGCAAGAGTTACAACTCTGCAGGGGAAGAAGAGTCAAGAAGTCTGGATACCTACTCTGACTGAGGTGATGAATACCTGACTGTATCATCAAATACCCAAAAGTATGGCAACTTTGCTGGGGAATATTTCACTGACGGAAGTGAAAATCCAATATGAACTCTATGGGGACAAGATCATCTTCAGACTTGGCTGGGAAAGATGCTTCAACAATACTCTAGCTGGGGAAAGCATCTGCTGATTCAAAGTCCTAGTTGGGAAAGACTCTTGCTGAAGATAGAATTCTGATAATTCCAACTCTGGTGACGTCAGGTTTTCAGACCTGCTGGGCATACTCCACTGGGGAAGAAGAAACTGCTACTTCACTAGGGAAGAAGAAATTGCTTGGGCTGCTACCAAGGCTTAGCTGGAGAAAATCTCTTCTGGAGACGTCAGGCTTTCAGATACCTACTGGGGGAAGAACTCTCTGCTTGGGGAGACACTCTACTGGGGAAGAGTAAATTGCTTGGAAGAATGTGACGCCATCCTGCAACCTGCAACAAAAGAAAACACAAGTATGCCCCGGGGATTTGCATGGTATGATCTGTTCATCCATTATCACCCGACACTCAAAGAGGGTTACAGTTTCCCTGCATGTCAGTTTTCTTTTCAAAATTATCACCATGTTTAGATGCAATGCTATTTTTGCCAAAAATTCAGGACATTTTGCAAACAAAAATAAACACACACAGCTTTTTGACTGAATATTCTTTTTATTGAAAGGCCTCTGAATAGGCAAAGATTTACATCAGGAAGCAACCACCTGGAAAGAGGTAGCTACCATAAAATTGAGAAAAGAAACTATCCTAATAGCAATGGAGACGGCATTCCAAGGAGTTCCGTTTCTGCTATGACCAGCATGTCTTCGAGACTCTCCATTACTGCTTTGGCTTTCTGAGAGGATGAGGGGACTGTTTCCTATCCTTCTGATATTGTCACGTTGTACGAAATGATGACGTGGTTCAGATAACTCGAATCGCAGTTGTTCGCTTATTCCCTTGTTTTGCGTGGATCACCCTTTCGGGTTTTCAATCCACCGGGATACCCTTTTTTGCCTGAGCTGCCCAATGTGGCTTTTCAACTCAGAGGGTGTACATTTTTTTTTATTTCCCTAACTTTTTCCCGAGCTTTTTATTCTGTTTTTAGTTCGTCGGGATGCCCTTTTTTTTCCTGGACTTTAATTTTGTTTTTGTGTCCAGCGGGTCTCTTTATGCGAAGTATTTTTTAACTGCGTCCGAGTTAACAGGGGACTGGAAGTCATCTCCATCCATAGTGGTGAGCATCAGTGCTCCTCCTGAAAAGACTTTCTTCACTATGAATGGTCCTTCGTAGTTTGGGGTCCACTTGCCCCTGTGATCTGAACATGGAGGAACAATCCTCTTCAACACAAGCTCTCTCACTTGGTACTCTCGAGTACGTACTCGTTGGTCGAATGCACGCTTCATTCTCCTCTGATAAAGCTGACCATGACAGATAGCCGCTAATCTCTTTTCCTCAATTAGACATAGCTGATTATAACGAGCACGCACCCATTCAGCCTCATCCAGCTTTACATCCATCATCACATGCAATGAAGGGATCTCTACTTCAACAGGCAGGACTGCTTCCATGCCATACACCAGAGAGAAGGGAGTTGCCCTTGTTGACGTCCTGGCTGACGTTCGGTACCCATGCAATGCAAACGGTAACATCTCATGCCAATCTTTGTAGGTGACAACAATTTTCTGCACAATCTTCTTGATATTCTTGTTAGTTGCCTCTACCGCACCATTTATCTTTGGTCGGTAAGGAGAAGAATTGTGATGCTGTATCTTGAAGTCCCGACACAAGTCTTCCATCATCTTGTTTTTGAGATTAGAACCATTATCAGTAATGTTCCTTTCGGGTACTTCGTATCTGCATATGATATCTCTTTTCAGAAATCTTGCCGCCACTTGACGAGTGACGTTGGCATAAGATGTTGCTTCTACCTACTTGGTGAAGTAATCAATCGCGACCAAGATGAAGCGATGACCATTTGAAGCAGTTGGCTCTATCTTCCCGATCATGTCAATGCCCCACATAGAAAAGGGCCAAGGAGATGACATGACGTTGAGCGGGCTAGGAGGAACATGCACTTTGTCTGCATATATTTGGCACTTGTGGCACTTACGAGCGAATGAACAACAGTCTGCATCCATTGTCATCCAGAAATACCCTGATCTCAAAAATTTCTTTGCCATAGCATGCCCTCCTGCATGGGTACCGAAAGATCCCTCGTGGACTTCCTGCATCAACAGGCTTGCTTCGTGTCTATCCACGCATCTGAGCAAGACCATGTCGAAGTTTCTCTTGTACAAAACCCCGTCTGTGTTCAAGAAGAAGCTAGCAGCAAGTCGCCTCAAGGTCTTCTTGTCATTGGAAGATGCCCCAGTTGGGTATTCTTGCTTTTCCAGGAATAGCTTGATATCAAAATACCAAGGTTTCTCATCAGACACGGCGTCTACAGAGAAGGCATGAGCTGGAGCGTCAAGCCTGGATATATCAATTCTGGGCACATAATTCCAACACAAGAGTTTGATTGACGAAGAGAGAGTGGCCAATGCGTCGAGAAATTGATTTTCATCACGTGGTATGTACTGAAGTTTAACTGTCGTGAAGAACGTCAATAGTTTTCTAGCATAATCCCTGTATGGAATTAGATGCTTTTGATGCGTATACCACTTGCCGGTAACTTGGTTAATGACGAGGGCTGAATCTCCGAATATATCGAGGTTCTTAATCCGAAGATTAATTGCCTCCTCTATTCCCATTATACATGCCTTGTATTCCGCTTCATTGTTGGTGCAACCAAAAGTAATTATGGCAGCGAAGGGTAAGTGAACACCTTCAGGAGTAATGAGTACGGCACCAACTCCACGACCATTGATATTGACTTCCCCATCAAACATCAACTTCCATTTGGATTCAGGGTCTGGCCCCTCCTCCGGAAGTGGTTCCTCATAATCGTTTGCTTTGAGGTACATGATGTCCTCATCAGGGAAATCAAACTTCATTGGCTGATAATCATCTTCAAGAGGTTGTTGTGCAAGGTAATCCGATAATACACTTCCCTTGATGGCTTTCTGAGAAGTATACTGGATGTCGTATTCAGTTAAAATCATCTGCCACCTAGCAACCCTTCCGGTTAATGTTGGTTTCTCAAAGATGTACTTGACAGGATCCATTTTGGAAATGAGCAGTGTGGTATGAGTCAACATGTACTGCCTTAGTCGGCGAGCAGCCCATACCAAAGTGCAACAAGTTTTCTCGAGCAGTGAGTACCGGGATTCATAGTCGGTAAACTTTTTGCTAAGGTAATAAATAGCGTACTCTTTTCGACCAGACTCGTCATGTTGGCCTAACACACACCCCATTGACCCTTCTAGCATGCTCAAGTACATGATTAAAGGTCTTCCTTCCACTGGAGGCATTAGAACTGGAGGCTCCTGCAAATACTCTTTTATTTTGTCGAAAGCTCTTTGACAGTCATCGTTCCACCTGACCGTTTGCTCTTTTCTTAGCAATTTGAATATTGGTTCGCACGTGGCCGTTAGATGAGATATGAACCGAGAAATGTAGTTCAACCTCCCTAAAAACCCGCGCACTTCTTTTTCTGTCTTTGGTGCAGGCATATCTTGAATAGCTTTTACTTTAGCAGGATCTACCTCAATTCCTCTTTGACTAACAATGAAACCCAGCAGTTTCCCGTAACGCACTCCGAAAGTGCACTTGTTTGGATTCAACCTCAGCTTGTACTTGATCAGTCTATCAAATAGCTTCTTCAGGTTGACCAGATGCTCTTCTTCGTCTCGGGACTTTGCAATCATATCGTCCTCATAACACTCAATCTCCTTGTGTATCATGTCATGGAACAATGTGACCATCACCCGTTGATAAGTTGCCCCGGCGTTCTTCAAACCAAAGGGCATGACCTTATAGCAGAATTTACCCCACGGGGTAATGAATGTTGTCTTCTCCATGTCTTCTGGCGCCATCTTTATCTGGTTATAACCGGAAAAGCCATCCATGAAGGAAAACATCGAGAATTGAGCAGTATTGTCTACCAACACATCAATGTGTGGCAACGGAAAATTATCTTTTGGGCTCGCTCTATTCAAATCCCGGTAGTCAATTCACATCCGGACCTTGCCGTCCTTCTTCGGTACAGGTACAATGTTAGCTACCCAGGGTGGATAACTAGTCACAGCAAGGAAACCAGCATCCCATTGCTTCTAAACCTCCTCTTTAATCTTCATCGCCATGTCAGGACGAGTTCTTCTCAATTTCTGCTTCATAGGAGGACAGTCCTCTCTCAGAGGTAGCTTATGCACAACGATGTCGATATCCAACCCTAACATATCTTGATATGACCAAGCAAAGATATCCACATACTCTTTCAACATACTGATAAGCTCTTTCTTGACGTCGGCCTGCAGACTGGCCCCAATCTTGATCTCTTTCTTTGCATCTTCACTGCCAATGTTGATGATCTCAATCTCTTCTTGATGAGGCTGAATAACCCGTTCCTCTTGTTTCAACAATCTGACCAATTCTTCAGGGAGGTCACAGTCTTCCTCAACCCCTTCATCAACTTGGTAGACTGGATTGTCAAAGTCATGCATAGTCATAGCAGGAACGTTATCCGTGGAATCCGGATGATCAACACTGCACAGATGATGTGCTTATTCAGAATCTGCTTATTTTGAAAAATAGATGCTAACACAAAAACAAAAAAAGAAAACACATTGCCATTTTTATATTTTTTTGAAAAAGTTTAAAAAACAAATACAGAGAACACAGTTTGTCTGAAAATGTCCTTTTATTTCATAGCAATATAAAGATGCAATACAAAACATGGTGGCCCAATACAATGGATCCAAGCATCTTGGGCAGAATGCTGAATTTGACAATGCAGTATGCTAATAAAAGGAAACAAAATAATTACTCTGAGAGCCAGGTGACTTGAACAATGTCTTCAGCAGACCAGTTTGTTAGCTCCTCGTCGGGCGCACACGGGTGGATCCAGTTGTCCCAGTCCCCATCTTGGCTTGCTATATAGATCTGATTGCGGTCGAGCAACCCAGCACTTGTAAACGTGATAGCCTTACCACTTGGAGTAGATCCACCAGGCTGATACTCTAAGCCAAACTTATCATCTTTCTTTTCTAGCTCCAACTGCTTGCCCCAGCCTTGGGCACTGCCTGATTGCACAACCTCCTTTGATTCTCTATAGGAATGGATGGATGTACCCTCCTTCTCACTGCTCTTCTCCACAGGAGTCAAGATGCTGACGTTGACTGCTTCAAAGGCTTGGCATAAAGTCTCATGGATTTCTCCATCCATCTCCACATACTTGAATGTTGACAAGTGGCTTACGAATATGTCCTCCTCTCCATAAACCGTAATGACCTGGCCGTCAACCACGTATTTAAGCTTCTGATGCAGGGTTGAAGTAACAGCTCCAGCAACATGTATCCACGGGCGTCCCAACAGGCAGCTATACGCAGGCTGGATGTCCATGATGTAGAAAACACTTTTAAAGACTTGAGAGCCTATCTTGACGGGCAACTCAACTTCTCCAAAAACTGATCTTCTCGAGCCATCAAAAGCTTTGACAATCAGATCACTTGGTCTCAGGACAATCCCATCAACATTAAGCTTCATCAGTGCCTTCTTCGGAAGCACATTCAAGGAAGAGCCTGTGTCTACAAGAACGTGCGACAACACAGCACCCTTGCACTCCATAGTGATATGTAGTGCTTTGTTGTGGTTTCTGCCCTCTGACGTGAGGTCTCTGTCTGTAAAGCCTAAGCCATGACTTGCATTGACACTTCCTACAACAGCTTCAAGTTGGTTGACAATGATTTCCTGAGGAACATAGGCCATTTGTAGGACTTTCAATAGGACCTCTCTGTGTGCGGGAGAACACATCAGCAGTGATAAGATGGAAATCTTGGAAGGTGTCTAGTTCAGTTGATCGACCACCTTGTAGTCACTCTTTTTGATAATACGCATTAATTCCTCGACCTCTTTTTCAAATGTACCCTGCCCAGCCACAGGAGTAGTTGATTCATCATTCACAGCTTGCTTTCCTTTGGCCTTGGACGAAGCTTCAGCCTCAGGATCCCCTCTCAGCACAGGGGGAGCGAATAAACGACCACTTCTGGTGAAACCCCCAACTCCTTCGACATTCTCTACAGTCGGGTCCACAGCAACAGAACTGCTATCAATCTTCTGTCCAGCTACATATACATCTGAGCCATAATGCCAGGGAATGGCTTTATCGTCTGTGTACGGAACATGCCCAGGTACGGTGATAGTCACGGGACTAATCTGAGGAGCATAGATCGTAACAGGCTCTCGCCTGACAGGCATGTCAGCTTCATCATAGAAAATGGTAATTGTTGACACATCATCAGCTTTTGCATTACCAACTTTACTGAACTGCAAGGATCCATCATCAATCAAACCCTGCAAACCCATCTTCAACTTCTCACAGCCATTCTCAGCATTTGAACATTCTTTGCAATTAAAACAGCAGCCAGGAAACACTTGACCATTCAGCAGTCTCTCTTTCACTACCCTCAAAGGAGTCTTCACTTCTTCAATATTCAACACAAGACTCAACTTGTCACCACCCTCAACAGCATTGACTCTTGCCCCTCCATGATTCGACATAGTGTTCGAATTAACATTCGGCGGTGGCGTGAAGTTGATTGCTTTAGAGTCTACAAGATCTTGAACCTTGTGATGCAAAGCCCTGCACTTCTCAGTCGAGTGCCCGGGTGCTCCAGAGTGGAAAGCGCATCGTGTGTTGACATCATAACCAACTGGAAGCTCTCTAGGAGGTGGTGGTGCCAAAGTTCTCAGTTGAATCAGGTTCAAATCTAGCAGTCTTGGAAGCAAAGCAGCATAAGTCATAGGGATGGCCTCAATCACCCTATTAGTCGGGCGAGGTTGCCTTGGTTGATACGGTCTCTGCTGATAGTTGGTACGGGGTTGTTGTTGTTGATGTTGTTGTTGTGGAGGAGGTTGCATATGTTGTACTGGAGCAGAAGGAATTGTGACTGCTGCCACATGCTCATACGGTCTTCTATAACCGCGGCCCCGGCCTCGGCCAAATACAACATTTGTCTTACCCTCTCTTCTCCTAGGAGCTCCACTGAAAGCTTTCCTCGCTCCATTCGAGCTGTTAGCACTAGGATCTTGTATCTTCCCCATCTTCAGCAAGGTCTCAACCCTCTCTCCAGCAATAACAATATCGTTGAATTTAGTGGCAGAACTGGACACCAATCTTTCAAGAAACACACCATGCAGAGTACCCATAAACATGTCAGCCATTTCGTTCTCAAGCAGCAGTGGTTGCACTCTGGCAGCGAGCTGGCGCCACCTCTGAGCATATTCTTTGAAACCTTCCTTAGCCGTCTGAGCCATGTGCTGCAATTGCGTTCGGTTCGGAGCCATGTCCATATTAAATTGATATTGTCTCACAAAGGCTTCTTCTAGATCTTTCCAACTCTTGATATTAACTCTGCTAAGCTTCATGTACCATTCCAGCAAAGCTCCAACCAAGCTGTCTTGAAAATAATACATCCAGAGTTTTTCATCATCCGTATGAGCAGCAATTCTCCCAACAAATGATTGAAGATGGGTCTTCGGGCATGCAGTGCCATTGTATTTCTCAAAGGTTGGAACTTTGAACTTGTACGGGATCCTGACCCCAGGAACCAAGCCCAAATCTGTTATATCAAATCCCAAAGAGCTCTGGGACTGAATAGCTTTGATTTGCTCAGCCATTTCCTCAAACCTCTTGTTCATCTCCGCTCCTTGACCTTCAGCTTCGTCAAGTAAAGTGAACTGCTCGTCCTAATTATCCATCTGAATATTATTCAACCCATCATTGATTATTGTCACCCCTGGCTATGTTACAGGAGCTTCAATCTGACGTGCGCCCGCACCGGTACAATTATCAGCAGTAGCAGCAGCAGCAGTGTTCCTGGTCTGATTCTCAATCATCTCCCGCATACGCTCTTGGTTCTGACCCATGTCGGCCATCAATGTCATAAAGTTATCCATTCTCAGTCTCAAATCTGCCAAGTCAGCTTGCATCTGGTCCATGACTCTCTCTCTGTTAATCTTTGTTGGATATCTGTGTGCTACTGGTTGTTCCCGAACTTTCCGGGGAGCTATAGTGCTTGAAACACAAAACACGTTAGCAACTGAGACACTACCTGCAAAACAAACAAACAGGTTATATGCAATGCAATTTAACTGTTCATGTTCCCAAGTTTTAAGCATTTGCATGCCCTAGTTCTGGCATCTATTCTCAGACAATCACTTTCAGTATTAGCTTTCAAACTTTCTCTTTGTTGAGTGTTCAGACATTAGCAGTATCAGACAAACGAGTCTTGCACATTCAAAATGATAACTTGCACATTAATACTGTATATGGACAAACCACTGCCGGCTAAAAGTCAGAATACACACAGCAATATTCCCCGAAGGGTTACAAGCCAGTACATAAAATAAAGACAAAATACACAACAAGCAAGACTCCTACAACAAGTCTGTAGGTAGTCTGAAAAATAAACAACTAAGCTAAAAACCCAGGCTCTGCCACCTCTGCTCTGCTCTTCTTGACACCCGCTCTCAGCTTGAGCTCTTCAATCTCTTTCCTTTCTTCCTCCAGAACTAACTGACTTTGTGCTAGCTGCTGGGTCTTCTCCCTCCGGATGGTGTGGACTTGCTCCACTTCCTCCTTCTTGAAGGCCATCTGAACTTCAAAGAACTCTTCTTTCTCTCTGAATTTCTTCTGCTTTTCCTCTCTTTGACCTTGCAACCAAACAATGGATTGACGAGCATCCTTGAGAGTCTTTAGAGTCTTCTTGCGCTCGCTTCTCTTTGGGCTTCCATCATACCCAACCTGTGGAAATGGGCTTCCCTACCAGCAAAGTCCTTCTTTTTGGCTTCTAGAGAGGCTTGGAGCTTCTGCAGCTTGACCTCAGCTTCATTCTTGGCCCTGTTGGCATGGTGGTACAGGCTTACCATCTCAGCATTCTCCACTCTGACCTCATGCAGCTGAGCTTCTAGCTTCTTGTACTCTTCAAGGGAGACAGTACTACTCTGACTAGGCACTTCTCTGGGATAAAGTGGAGCCTCAACTGAAAAAGGCATGAGAACTGCTTCTACATGTCTTTGCAACCATGCAGCATATGGTGGATATGTCTTGGGATCAACTCGGCCGAAGTCCTTCTTACCCTTTCTTATCTTGTGAGCCCAGGCTTGGACTGCTTGTTGAACTAACTCTTTGTTCCCTTCAGTAGGAAAGTACAAAGATTCAGCAAACTCTTCCATCTGAGGAGGATCTTTCAAAGGATAACCAAACTGTTTTCTGGCTAATGTTGGATAGTAACTGATGACACCTTTCCTTCCCAGCAAAGGTACTCCAGCAAATCTTCCGCAACTGACCAGCAACTCCTTACCTAGCAGATCCCTATCATATCCCCAGGCAATATCTTCAACAGTCAACCCCATCAGTCTTCTAGACCATCTCCACTCATCCCTCATCTCCTTGAAGGCATCTGACTTAGGCAACTGTCTAGCAAACCACTCAGCAAACAAAGGAGCACAGCACACTACTGGACCACCCCTACCCTTCTCGTTTCTGTAATGGACACTGTAGTAGAAGTCACCCAAAAGAGTAGGCACTGGATTGCCTTTTGCAAAGATTGAGATCACCTCTAAGCTGACAAACTCTTTCTCTCCAGGGAACAGGCTAGACCCATACACCATCAATGCAAGCAAAGCACCAAAGTCATTCCACTTAGCCTCTGTAGCATATCTCTCTGCCTCTGGGATAAGCACACTCCAGGGTAGTCCTTTGCCTTCACTCTCTTGCAGAGCTTTCCTGACTGTAGCAGCTTGCAACCTACAAACCTTGGCTATGTCTTCATCTTTAAGCACAACCTCTGACCCATTGAATGGCAATGTCTCTCTGACTGGCACATTCAGCATGCTGGAGATCTCTTCCAATGTTGGAGCTAAGATGTAACCTGGAAAAACAAAGCAACGCAGCAGAGGATCATAAAATTGCAACAAGGTATGCAAACTGTCCTTCTGGTCTGCAGTGGGCTTGTCCACAAACTTCAGTATCTGGCCATATCTTTTCTTGAAATTACCAAAGACTTGATCGTTCATCAGACCCGCTGTCGCTCCCACCAAATGACACATCAGGTCAGAAGGGGTACAGACGCGAACGGTCGGCGAAAGGGGAAGAGAACACACAAGGGTGAACTCAGAAAAGACAAGAGTCTCCAGCTAGGCATTTTTATCCCGGAGGAAAGGTAATGCTGCATAGACCTAGAAAAAGATATGGATAAGACGGTTGCGAACCAGGGAGACTGAGAAAGGGGGTTGGTTACAACCTGGGAAGGTATTAGCACCCAGATTGTCCGTCGTACTCGACGGGATCCACGCTTAAAAGATTTGTGCTTTAAAGGGGTAGTGTCAGTGCTATCTGTGTATCAAAGCTGGAAAGAATGCAAGTGTCAGTGTAAAAGAAGTGTGAAGTGTATAAGTGAAGTGTCACTGTAAGAACAGGAGTGAAGCTCAAGACTTTGAGGCTTAAAAGAATGATACTGGAAGAGGGGGGAATATACAGAGACTTTTGTTCGATAACTGTTAAGTTATGCCTACGTATCCTCTCGTGCAATGAGGAAGTCAGAACACCGTAGTTCGACCCAAAGAGACTGAAAGATGAATTGACTTATGAACTGCTTGCTTGTCTATGCTCAAGTGTATGACCTGTCTGGCTCAGGTGCAAACTGTCTTGCATTAGACGAAAGAAGCAAGTTCTCGTTTGTGAGTGAATGAGATGAGAAAAGAATCCCGGAGGAGACGATTATTGTTTGTTTTTGGTGTTTTCAGTCTTTTATTGCTTTTTGAAGTTTGTCATAAGTTAATGAGCTTAAGCCTAAATCAATGGGTTAGTAAACTCATCACATCTTCCCTCTGATTAGGGGTAATGAGAATACCTTAAGTGTGAAGTCAGCATCTCACACTTAATCACCATGGTGTAGGATTAAGATCATTAACCTACTTGTGATTATTTAGATGTTTTTGTTGTTTTTGTTTAGTGTTAGGTAATGAGATTAAGCCATAATCAAAGATTAAACAGACTCATTACACCATCCTAATAGAAGGATAATAGATGAGAATGTTTAAGCTGAGGAAGACTCCTCAACTTAATCCATGATTAGGGATTAACCTCATGACAAAACAAAGCCTTTATTAGATGGATTTTAGTTAATGATAAGATGAAGAAGTGAGTTTTATGGTTTGTAAGACAACTTGAGGGGGACTTGTCCATTAACACTAGGGTTAGTCCTTCTTAACCAATTAAGGAAGAATTAGAACCCTAATGCAAGGCCCAAGTTACAAGCTTGATGTCTTGATGATTATTAAGTGAATTGATTAAAGGATTTAAACACATTAAGGGTTTAACACTTAGGATTAAAGTTATGCACTCCATCCTAATAGAAGGATGCAGGCATAAGCTTAATCACAAAGCCTTAAAGCCTTTAGGGTTTAGTCCCTGATTATGAGATGAGAAGAGAAGACTCAAAGAGATGACACAAAGGTAAAAGCTAAATGGGGGACTAATCAAAACCCTAATTATTATCATACTTGGGAATCCTAGGGTTTGTGAGGCTTAAGAGAGAAAGAGATCTTCAAAGAGCCACCAAGGAAAGAAGCAGATGAAAGGAGCCAGGAGAAGCAAAACAACTTGCTTCACTTAAGAAGAAAAGTCGCTTGAAGAAAGAAGGTAAGATGAACAAGAGTGAGCAAGCTCAATCCAATACACATACAAAAATGCAGCAATGATGAATAAGAGAGATGAAAAGAGATTGTGAGAAGTGAAGGCAAATCCACTTCTCAAAACAACTTACCACCTGAAAAGTTAGCAAAAGAAATGAAATGTAATGCAAATGAGATGAAATGTGATGATTCAAATCAAAACCAGAGGCATGAGTATGATGTTAATGATGCTAAGAGATGATGCAAACATGAGTCAAGGCATTAGAATGATCATACAAACATATGGATGCAAGAGAAGCATGCTTTGAACCATGAATGTTCATGAAAAGTTATGGAATGCAAAAGACATATAACATGGCAAATGCAAGATGCAATGATCAAACATGGTTCTAATATGTCCTAAGATGTATTATGCATCAAAAGAATTCACAAAATGTCATGGCAATTCATGGTATGCAAGCAAATGGAAGATGGATGCAAAAGAAAGCATGAATTAGGGTTTATGGTCAACACACAAAGCAAAATTCAAAATCAGAAGCATATGACATGATAAAAAATTGAAAATGCAATCAATGATACCCTAAACCTATACAAGCTCACTGCCCAAAGGAGGGGATCTAACTCTTAACCTATTGAAAGTTATGAATTTTCTAAGATTGCAAGGGTTTTAAGGTACCTTGTCAAGAAAAAATGAAAGATCAATTCAAGCCAATTTTATCCTATAAACTACATGTTATGCAAGATGCAATGCAAAAAGAATCATTGTCCAACTCTCAATGGTTAGGCAGAAATGAATTTTTGAAGTTTGAAACAAAATATTGCCTTGAAATGAAATTAATTCCAAAGAAAATTATCAAAAGGCATCAAGAACAAAAATGAAATTTGGTTTGAGAGTTGGACAATGTTTCTAAATGTTTTCAAATGCTATGTGAATTTTTTTGTGATTTTTAAATACCTAAAAGTATTTTTAATTAATTAATTTTCATTAACTAATTAAAAATAAACTTTTAAATGATTTAAAAATAATTTTTAATGCAAAAAATAAAAATAAAAATATTTTTGTGTTCTGAAAAATAATGAAAACCTTGACAAAAATTTTCATAATTTTTAAACATTTTTTGCTATTTTTAATAATTCGTGCAAAATAAATCAAAAGAAAATGAATTAAAATGAAAATAAATGAAAGTAAGCAGATCTGAAGGCTGAGATTCAAAGCTGGGAGTCCAGGGTTGACTGCGCGCGCTATCCTACGGCTGACATTTAAACTGACTAAACCTAATTAATTAATTTAATTAAATGGAATTAGGGCTTTAATGATAGATCCAGGCCATTGAAACGCGCGGGGGATTGACTTAGTCAACCAGATCAAGTGTCCATATTCAAACCTGGCTAACCCTAATTAATTAGCCCTAATTATTTTCAGGTCACCGGAGACGAGCTCCGGTCGTCTTCTCCGGTGACCTCCCTCCCTGAAAATCTCAAAAACACTCCCTAGGTCAAATCAAACCCCCCAAATCTCCAGAAATGATCCCCAAGTCCCCTAGAACAAGAATCCAGCATCAAATTTCATTTATTCATCATCAACAACAAGATTCGAACAAAAACTTAAAACTGAACAAAATTTCAAAACATCCATACAACCTCAAAACTCAATCATTTTCAAAAATAAAAGGTTCAGTGTGATCAGGAGAGCATGCTTTATCATTTAGAAACAAGAAATAAGAGTTCTGGAAAAATGAATTTCCATGGCTACCTGAATCGAAGTTTTCAACCCGAGAGCTTCTGGACCAGTTTCTTGCTTCCAATCAACTCCACTGACCTCCCTCAAGTGTTTGCAAAGCTTATCTGGAGTTTATTTGGGCTAGTTTGAGAGATTGCTTGAGTTCTGTTCAAAGAGGGGAAGAAATCGTATTTGGTTTATGTGAGGTTTCAGGGATGAGTGAGGGAAGGGAAATGATCAGGGGAGTGTGCTGAGATGTTTTGTGAAGTTTGTTTTTGTGTTTGATGCTTGTGCTGTGTGTTTCGAATGGTTTTGCAAGTTGGAGGATTTTTGGTAACTATGGCTTGGAGAGTGTTTCAGCATGAGTTGTTGTGTGTTATGGCTTGCCTTTGGTCCACTTATCACTCATGGATAGGTATGTGGAGTTGGTGTGCCCTATTGCGATTGGTATGGGTCTTTTGCCAAAAAGTCAAGCTTTGTGTAAGAGAGGTATGGGCTCATGGCTAGCCAAGGACAAGAGGGGTGTCCTGCGCAGCAAGAAGTGAGGAGAACCATAGGATCAATTTTGAAGTCAACCAGCAAATGGATTAGGGTTTGAGTGAGGTTTTGCAACTATGATCAACTTTGGCCCTTTTGAAGTTTCTTGATCCACAAGTCATGAAAATGAGTTAAATTTTGATGCAATCTGATCTTTAGGCCTTGGTTTATGTTTGTGTAAAGATTAGAAGTCCATTTGATAGCACAATTTGTCTTGGCAAGTGATTTTGCAACTTTGCCTCTTTGGTGCATAACTTGAAATTATGTGATTTTTCCCAACTTTGACAAGCCATAACTTTTGATCCAAAATGAATTAGAATGAGTTCTTGTACTTTTTGAAAAGGGAATGATCCATTCTACAACTTTCATGACCAAAGTTTTCTCATTTGAAGCATTTTTGAATAAAAAAGCAAGGGTTGAAAAAGTTTCCCAAAATGGCAAGTTTCCATTACAAGTCATTTTCCCAAAAAGTCAACTTTGCAAATGGCTTGAAATTCTTCAATTTTGTGAACTTACAACATCTTCTATGATCATATAAAGATCATACACATTCAAAATGATGAAGAACACCCTTTGGTTGGGTCATTGGGGGCCTCAGATGCCCTGATTTTGCACTGACTTGCTCAAAAAGTCAACTCTTGGTTAGATGCCTTCCCCATGGAATTTCTTCATGAAAATTGATATGCATGATCCCTATACCATATATAGACCAATAGAAACAAGAATGACCAAAAAATTTGGAGTTATGGCCTCTGAAACCAAAACCCTAATTCTAGGTCATCTGTGCAGTCAAACCTGGCTCTGCTTCCATGCCATTCTCAGTTCTTGTGATTTTTTGACATTCTTGACTTGGTGGGGATATAATATGATGCTTGAACATACATGGACCCCTTTGAAGTGATTGAAGACCTTTGTAGTGGTTCAAATGGCTCTTGGATTGCTCAGATCACAAACCCTAGATGCAGATGACTTTGAATCAATGCAGTGAATCAAAAATGCAATATGAGATGCTATGATTGAACTTATGCATATGAAGAGATCACAAGCCATGGTGTGAATGGGTTGAAGGCAAATTTGGGGTGTTTACAGCTGCCCCTATTCAATCATGAGTTAGCTGTGCAGGATGTAAGCAACGGCTTAACAGGCAAACAAGATAACTTGTGGTTGAATACCAAAGACAGTCCAAAATTTGCACTCACAGAATGAAGAAGAAAAGGGATATAGATTGTAAAAGGAAAATAAAGTATATTATAAAGTGCGGGCGACGGAGGACGACCGTCGAGCAGAGGACGACTGCTGGGGAAAGGGCAATGACGGGGACGGCCGACATGCTGGGGGTATAAGAGATTATGACGGGGACGACCATCAAAATAAAGCTATAAGATTCTCTGGGGATTATAGGTAAAAATAAATGATGAGGTACGGTCATCAAAGGTGAAGGACGGTCACCTAGCAGGGGACGGCTGCTCTGTTGGGGATAAGATGAGGGACGGTCATCTAAGGTGAAGGACGATCACCGGGAAGGGTACGGCTGCCGAATGTACCACGACATAGGACGAATGCCGGATAAAAAGGTCGACGATGGGGACGACCATCGGATAAGCATGATGAAGGACGATCATCAGGAGGTGAAGGACGATGACCTAGCAGGGTACGGCTGCTCTCAGGGTATCATGACATAGGACGAATGTCAGATAACAAGATCAACGATGGGGACGACCATCGGATAAAATGATGAAGGACGATCATCAAAAGGTGAAGGACGATCACCTAGCAGGGGACGACTGCTAAATATCACGACATAGGACGAATGCCGGATAGAAAAGGGTTCCAAAAACGGAGACTCCGCTGGGGAAAGGATGAGGGACGGTCATCCATAGGTGAAGGACGATCACCTGGAAGGGTACGGCTGCCGGAAAGGTATCATGACATAGGACGCATGTCAGATAGGAAAGGAATAGTTCACTGGGATTTGCTGGGACAAGTAAACACGGACGAGTGTCTATATCCAAGAAATGAGAGATATCAGTGTTTGGGCATGGTGTATAGATTAAGGATGCAGACGAGCATCCCTAAGACCATGATACAGACGAGTATCGGGTAGACACAAATACTGACACATGTTCAGAGATGATGATACGGACGAGTATCAACTGGTTAACAAGGAACACGAACGAGTGTTGATTCTGTGGGGACTCTTCTGGGGAATGGTAGACACAGACGAGTGTCTAAATTCAAGAAGACATAAGTGCTTGACACGTGTATGGATTAAAGATGCGGACGAGCATCCTTAAGACTATGATACGGACGAGTATCAGGTAGAAACAAACGCTGACGCGTGCCCTGAGATGATGATACGGGCGAGTATCAACTGGTTAACAAAGAACACGGACGAGTGTTGGATCTGAGGGAATATATGTGGTGTATATAAGATACAAACGAGTATCTGCATGAGTGAAACAGGAGCAATGAGTACAAGTGGTGCACGGACGAGTGTTTAACTTGCTGGGGAGAGTGACATGGCCGAGTGTCAGAAAAGGTGTATTATAAACAAGTGTATGGTTTACTGAATGTTTTAGGTTTCCATGCTGGGGAAGGTGACACGGACGGGTGTCAGGGAATTTGTATAGATATATGTATCTGTGAGTGCAAAGAGGACGCCTTGGCTTTTTACTGGGGATATGACACAGACGGGTGTCAAGAAGTATCTGTAATGTATAAGTGTCTGCTTGTAAAGAATGCTCGGGTGAATTTACTGGGGAATCATGACACAGGCGGGTGCCAAAAGGAGTGTGCATTTGTATTTATGAGTGTAAAGCAGATGCTTTGGCTTTCTGCCGGGGAATTTGGAGAGTTTTCTGTATATCTTTGATGGATTGCCAATATTTACAATCATTTGATTCAGAACATGGCTTATGATTATGCAATATGTTTGATTTTTGCCGTAATGCTCCGTATTAAACGGAATGCTACGCTCTGCGGGGAGAATATGATGCGAATGCTATGATTATGCAAAGATAACGACCCGGGATTCGGATCCCATTGCTGCGAAGATCTCTGGTTGATCTGCTTGAAGTAGACATCCCAGCTGGGGATGAGATCATTGGTAGATCTGACATATGGGACTCTGCTTGGGGATATAGGTCACTGATAGACCTTTTTTGGCAACGAGGGACCCAGCTGGGGTTTGCAGAAGCTTTCTTCACTCTGTTGTGAGATCTTCAGACATTGCTCTTCTGGATAGAGGCTGAAACTCTGTGGGGAGATGGTTCCCTGGCTTTTGTGCTTGGCTGAGGATGAAATAACAAATGGCAACTCAGCTGGGGAGAAAGCACCTCCGGTGCTAAGACTGAGTAGATAATGATTTCCCAGCTTGCTGAGGTGAAGCTCTATGCCCCATGTTGCGCTTTGAATGCCTGTAATCCTGAAAAGATAGAGAAGCGCACAAGTAATCCCGAGGTATCCCTTACCAGGTTCCATCATAGGAGTTTTAGACACCCTTGGGAGTAAGTATATTTCCTGCAAGCACGTATTTTTAGAAGAAAAACCTCTGCATTTATGCAATCAGTATCTTAAAAGCATCGGACATTCTTGCAAATGGAAATAAAATGTACGACACGAAACATGACTGAAAATCTGATTTTATTAATTCATGTGCCCTGAATTGGCAGATACAGTCAAAGAAACAAATCTCCTAAAAGAGGAGATTGTTACAAATTGAGAAACAAAAGGTATTGGCAATGTTGATAACGCTTCAGGGAGCTTCCATTTGCCATGACTCGTATGACATTTGACGTTCTTCTCGTCTTGCTTTCTGAAGAAGGTTGATTCTGAAAGAAGCTTGATCCTTTCGAAGCTTACCAAGTTGTAAATGATACAGACAAATTCAGAATGCAGTCGTTCGCT
The DNA here is from genome assembly GCA_963966055.1 of Lathyrus aphaca. NCBI lineage: Eukaryota > Viridiplantae > Streptophyta > Magnoliopsida > Fabales > Fabaceae > Lathyrus > Lathyrus aphaca. Next base: position 157,570,968 of record OZ014522.1, on the reverse strand, counting down.
TATTCCCTTGTTTTGCATGGATCGCCCTTTCGGGTTTTCAATCCATCGGGATACCCCTTTTTGCCTGAGTTGTCCAATGCGGCTTTTCAACTCAGCGGGTGTACATTTTTTTTATTTATTTCCCTTATTTTTGCCCGAGTCTTTTATTCTGTTTTTGACTCGCCGGGATGCCCTATTTTTGCCTGGACTTACATTCTGTTTTTATGTCCAGCGGGTCATTTTTATGCGAAGTATTTTTTAACTGCATCTGAATTCACGGGGGATGAGAAGTTTTCACCATCCATAGTACTGAGCATGAGTGCTCCACCAGAGAAAACTTTCTTTACTACGAATGGTCCTTCATAGTTCGGAGTCCACTTGCCCCTGTGGTCTGTATGAGGAGGGATGAGTCTTTTCAGCACAAGATCTCCCACTTGGTACTCTCGGAGCCTGACTTTCTGATCGAAGGCTTTCTTCATTCTCTTCTGATACAGCTGCCCATGGCAGATTGCAGCCAATCTCTTCTCTTCAATCAGACTCAGTTGTTCGTATCGGGATCGGACCCATTCTGCTTCACTCAGCTTAACATCCATTAACACCCGTAAGGAGGGTAATTCAACTTCAACAGGTAGGACTGCCTCCATACCATACACAAGTTGATACGGTGTTGCCCCAGTGGATGTTCTGATTGACGTACGGTACCCATGCAAGGCAAATGGTAACATCTCATGCCAGTCTTTGTAAGTGACTACCATCTTCTGCACAATCTTCTTGATATTTTTGTTAGCTGCCTCAACAGCGCCATTCATCTTTGGCCTGTAAGGAGAAGAATTGTGGTGTTGGATCTTGAAGTCCCGGCACAGCTCTGCCATCATTTTATTGTTCAAGTTGGAACCATTATCAGTAATGATTCGCTCGGGCACTCCATACCGACAGATGATATCCCTTTTTAGGAATCGGGCTACCACTTGCCTTGTAACATTTGCATAGGAAGCTGCTTCGACCCACTTGGTGAAATAATCAATGGCAACCAGGATGAATCTGTGGCCATTTGAAGCAGTCGGTTCAATCTTGCCAATCATATCAATGCCCCACATGGCAAAGGGCCAAGGTGAAGACATCACATTCAGAGGATTGGGAGGCACATGCACCTTATCCGCATAAATCTGGCATTTATGGCACTTTCTGGCATAGGCACAACAGTCGGCATCCATTGTGACCCAGTAATAACCTGATCTTAGCAACTTTTTAGCCATGGCATGCCCTCCTGCATGGGTACCAAAGGATCCTTCGTGCACTTCGTGCATTAACAAGTCTGCTTCTGCCCTATCAACGCATCTGAGAAGTACCATATCAAAGTTTCTCTTGTACAGGGAACCGTCAGTGTTCAGGAAGAAACTACCAGCAAGCCTTCTTAATGTCTTCTTGTCATTGGATGATTCCCCAGGTGGGTATGTTTGATCCTCCAAGAAGCATTTAATGTCATGGAACCAAGGCTTATCATCCTTAACAACATCTGCTGAGAACACATATGCTGGTCTGTCAAGCCTGGACACTGAAATCCGAGGCACAAAGTTGGCAGCTTGAACTTTGATCATGGACGAAATGGTAGCCAAGGCATCTGCAAACTGGTTTTCGTCTCGAGGGATATACTCAAGCTTGACTGTTGTGAAGAAAGTCAATAACCTTCTTGTATAATCCCTGTAAGGTATCAGATGATCTTGGTGGGTGTACCATTTGCCGTTGGTTTGATTAATTACCAGAGCTGAATCTCCGAACACAGTCAAAGTCTTGATCCTGAGGTCAATGGCTTCCTCAAGACCCATAATACAAGCTTCGTATTCAGCTTCGTTGTTAGTGCAGTTGAAAGTGAGTTTTGCCGAGAATGGCATGTGAACTCCTTTAGGTGTAATGAGTACTGCACCAACACCACGACCATTCATATTAACAGCCCCGTCAAACATCATAGTCCATTCTTCTTCTGGGTCAGGCCCTTCAGTGTGAACAGGCTCTTCGTGATCTTTTGCTTTGATGAACATGATGTCTTCATCAGGGAAGTCAAATCTCATAGGCTGGTAATCATCAATAGGTTGCTCAACAAGATAATCAGACAATACACTACCCTTGATGGCTTTCTGAGATGTGTACTGGATGTCATATTCTGTGAGAATCATCTGCCATCTTGCAACCCGTCCGGTAAGTGCTGGATTCTCAAAAATGTACTTAACTGGGTCCATCTTTGATATCAGTAAGGTAGTGTGGGTCAACATATACTGCCTTAGTCGACGAGCAGCCCACGCTAAAGCACAGCAAGTTTTCTCGAGCAGTGAATAACGTTGTTCACAGTCGGTAAACTTTTTGCTTAGGTAGTATATTGCATACTCTTTTCGACCAGACTCGTCATGCTGGCCCAGCATACACCCCATTGACTCTTCTAATACTGTCAAGTACATGATTAGAGGTCTTCCTTCGACTGGAGGCATAAGGATTGGAGGCTCTTGCAAGTACTCCTTGATTTTGTCAAAAGCCTTCTAGCAGTCTTCGTTCCACCTGACCGTTTGTTCTTTTCTTAACAGCTTGAACAAGGGTTCACAGGTTGCAGTAAGGTGAGATATGAACCTTGAAATGTAGTTCAATCTACCTAGAAACCCTCGAACTTCTTTTTCAGTTTTCGGTGCAGGCATTTCTTGAATGGCTTTAACTTTATCAGGGTCAACCTCAATCCCTTTTTCACTTACAATAAATCCCAGCAACTTACCGGATCGCACCCCGAATGTGCATTTGTTGGGTTCAACTTCAGTTGGTACTTCCTCAGACGCTTGAATAACTTCAAAAAATTTACCAGGTGGTCTTCTTCTGTGAGGGACTTGGCAATCATGTCATCCACATAACATTCAATTTCTTTATGGATCATGTCATGGAATAATGTTACCATAGCCCGTTGATATGTTGCACCAGCATTCTTCAGTCCGAATGGCATTACCTTGTAACAGAACGTGCCCCAGGGTGTGATGAAAGTTTTCTTCTCCATGTCTTCAGGTGACATCTTGATCTGATTGTATCCTGAAAATCTGTCCATGAAGGAGAACACCGAGAACTGTGCCGTATTATCCACTAATACATCAATGTGAGGTAAAGGGAAGTCATCTTTTGGGCTGGCTCTGTTCAGATCCCGGTAATCCACACACATTCTCACCTTGCCGTCTTTCTTAGGCACAGGTACAATATTAGCAACCCACGGCGGATAGCTAGTCACAGCAAGGAACCCGGCGTCCCACTGTTTTTGTACCTCTTCTTTGATCTTCATTGCCATATCTGGGCGAGTACGGCGCAGTTTCTGTTTTACTGGCGGGCAGTCTTCTTTTTAAGGCAGCTTGTGCATGACAATATCGGTGTCCAACCCTGGCATATCTTGATAAGACCAAGCAAACACATCCACATATTCACGAAGCATATCAATCAGTTTCTCTTTTACTGAATCCTGTAGGCAGGCCCCGATCTTAACCTCTTTCACATCTTCTTCTGTACTAAGATTAACCGTTTCGACCTCCTCCTGATGAGGAGTGATAACCTTCTCCTCTTGTCTTAACAACCTGGCTAGCTCTTCAGGTAGCTCATAATCTTCTTCAACCCCTTCATCAGCTTGATTGATTGGATTGTCAAAGTCATACGAAGTCATAGCTGTGCTGTTGTCGGTGCAGTCTGAAAGGCACTCTCTGCAAGGGTTTAGATTGTTCATTTTAGTGATCAATTTTAATCTTGTTTAGAAAAAGTGAAAAGAAGTTATCATTTTGGAAAACATTTCCATTTTATTTTTGTACAAAAAGAAAAATGAAAAACAGTGAGCGGAAAAGAAAAAGACTCATTTGCAAAAGATGTCCGATATTCATTGATTGATCTGTTTGCACAAAATTACAAGATGGCCCGATTACAAAATGAGTCTTGACATCTTGGGCAAGATGCAAGACTTGATGCATGCTCAAAATATACAGGAAATAATAATTACTCTGCAGGAGTAACCCTTATAATTTCCTGGGAAGACCAGTTTGAGATATGGCTCCCCGGAATCCTTGGACGTATCCAGCTCTCCAGGTTGCGCTCATCTTCCAAGTTGTTCACTGCATCCGGGGTGAGCATCCCCCCGCTGACAAAATTGGGCTTCTTAGCAGCCTCCGATTGATCTTGTTGAGTTGGTTTGTAACCCAACCCAAATCTGTCCTCCTTCTTCTCCATAGGTAGCAGCTTGCCCCAGCCTTGGGCAGTACCTTCTTTAACAACCTTCCTGGCTTGCTGATAAGACGTCATGGAGGTTCCCAGCACAGCAGATGCTTCATTAATGTTTAGGGCCTCAAACCCCTGGCTCATGGTTTCATGGATTTCTCCATCCATCTCAATGTATTTGTACATAGCCAGATGGCTAACAAAAATGTCCTCTTCCCTACAGATGGTGATGATCTGGCCTTCCCACTCGAATTTCAGCTTCTGGTGAAGGGTAGACGTAACTGCGCCAGCGGCATGGATCCAAGGTCTACCCAACAAACAGCTGTAGGCCGGCTGAATGTCCATCACATAGAAGGTAATTTTGAAGGTCTGCGGGCCAATCATCACAGGCAGATCAATCTCTCCTAGTACTGATCTTTTAGAGCCATCAAATGCTCTCACTACCAAATTACTTGGACGCAGTGCCAAGCCATCATATTCCAGCTTCACCAAGGCTTTCTTTGGTAGAACATTGAGTGAAGACCTAGTGTCCACCAGTACATGGGATAGAACAGCACCCTTGCATTCCAGAGTGATGTGTAAAGCCTTGTTGTGGTTACGTCCCTCGGTCGTTAAGTCAGCGTTGGTAAAGCCCAGTCCATGACTGGTGTTGACATTTCCCACCATAGTTTCTAGCTGATTAACAGTGATCTCCTCTGGCACGTATGATGCGTGCAAGACTTTCAGTAATGCATTCCTGTGAGCTTCAGAACACATCAGCAGGGATAATATGGAGATCTTCGAGGGAGTTTGGTGAAGCTGATCCACCACCTTGTAGTCACTTCTCTTTATGATTCTCATAAACTCGTCTACATCTTGCTCAAAAGATGTCTTCTGAGTTTCTTTGACAGCCGGCTCTTCAATTACCACACTCTTTCCCTTTGCCTTGGCAGCAGCTTCTGCTTCGGCATTAGGTCTTTGCAATTGTGAGGCAAACAGGCGTCCGCTTCTAGTGAAGCCTCCGCCTCCCCCAACATTATCAATCTGTGGAGAAGAAGTTGAAGAATCCAAGGTGATTTTCTCCCCGTTGTAGTAGAGATCAGAGCCATAATGCCAAGGGATGGCATTACTGCTTTCATATGGAATGGGTCCAGGCACCGTGATGGTAACTGGACTGACTGCAGCAGAGGAGGGTACTGAAATGGTGTGCGGATCGTAGTAGGTGGTGACTGGTGACCTGGCAGGAGATGCCACTGCTTGTTGTTGAAAGTTGTTGTTTGGAGGAACAAATGATGGATCATAGTAGATGGTGACTGCTGAGATATCTTCATTAATTTCTGTTGGCGTTGTAGAAGATCCTGCTGAATAAATGGGTGCTGATGTTGTAGAAGAAATGGTTGTTGACATCTGATTTGTTGAAGTGATGGATGGAGCCATTGTTGATGATATTGACGAATTGGTCGGAATGATTGTTGTTGCAGTTGTAGAAAAGTCAAGAATTGTTGTCAAAGGGATTGCTGGATTTGTAGGCGCTGATGTTGTGATCTGAAAGATACCACTTTTGATAAGACCATCTATGCCACTTCTCAAGTTATCACACCCGTTGACCGAAATGTTGTAATAACCACAACCGAGCTCACACCCGGGGAACATCTGACATTCTAGGAGCTGAGCTTTAATTTCTACCAGAGGTGTCCGAATCTGCCCAACACTGGTGATTAAGAAAGATGGCTTGTTTTCCTCAATGGCATTAATTCTTGGTCCTCCATGATTGGGCATGGGATTCTTGTTGACATTTGGCGGGGGTGCAAAGTTGAGGGCTTTAGAATCTACCAGATCTTGTACCTTCATTTGTAAAGCCCTGCACTTCTCAGTATTGTGGCCAGGTGCATTGGAGTGAAAAGCACACCGGGCATTGACATCATAATTTCATGGAAGATTGGAAGGATCTGGAGGTGCCAATGTCCTTAACTCAACCAAGTTGAGCTTCAGGAGTTGTGGCAACAAGGCAGCATAAGGCATAGGGATAGGGTCAATCACCCTATTTGCCTGTGATGGTCTTTGCTGAAAGGGTCTTTGTTGTTGATTGTTGTTGTTGTTGTTGTAGGTTTTTTGTGGCGGATACTGAACTTGCTGTTGATAGTGTGGTTGTTGTTGTGGTTGATATGCTGGTTGCTGAGGAATCGGAGCTGGAATAGTGACAGTATCCACTGATCTATGAACATACTGAGGTCTGCCCCTGCCGGCATGAATGGCATTTGTCTCACCAGTTCTTCTAGGTCCCACAAAAGGCTTCCTGGGATTGCTTGACGAACTTGCACCATTATCGGAAATCTTACCCATCTTTAGAAGGCTTTCAATTCTTTCCCCGGCTATAACTACGTCGGCGAAGCTGGTGGAAGAGAAGGCAGCTAGCCTATCAATATACGTTCCTTGCAGGGTATTCATAAACATGTCGGCCATTTCTCTTTCCGACATGGGTGGATGGACAGCAGCAGCAAGCTGTCTCCACCTCTGGGCATATTCCCTGAAGCTTTCTCTGGAGGATTGAGACATTCCCATCAGAAGGGTTCTGTTAGGAGCCATGTCTAGATTGTATTGGTACTGTCTGATGAAAGCTTCAGCTAGGTCCTTCCAGCATCTGATAGTAGCTCTGGTCAAGTGAGAGTACCACTCCCTTGAAGCCCCTGTCAAACTATCTTCAAAGTAAAACATCCACAGTTTCTCATCCATTGTGTATGCTTTAAGTCTTCCCAGAAAAGACTGTAAGTGAGTTCGTGGACAGGAAGTTCCATTGTACTTCTCGAAGCACGGGGGTTTAAACTTATGGGGAATTCTTACCCCATCTACTAATCCCATATCCATGACATCAAACCCTAAAGAGTTTTGAGACTCCAGAGATCTCAATTTCTCAGCAATTTCATCAAACCTCCTATCATAAACTTCATCCCCAGCTCCCATCACAGTGAATTGCTCTTCCTGGGGGTCTTCTTGTAAGATCCTTCCTCCAGTAGTATTTCCTTGCACATTACCCGGGATGTTAACTTCCGGATGTAGATGAGGCCCATATACTGGTGGATTAACATGAGGCTGACCTCTTTCATTGTTACTTGTTCCTCCAGTTCCCAGAGGAGGTTCTTCTGGGGTTTGTCTTTCTACCAATGCCCTCAGCCTTTCTTGACTTTGAGCCAAGCCATTCATTACTTCCATGAATTGGGTCATTTGGTTTCTCATCTCCAGCCTTTCATTAGCCATCTGGGTTCTGACCTCTGTCAGATCTTGCTGTACTTGATCCATCTGGATACCAGGAAGGTTGTTGCGAGTAGGATACCGGTGCGGACGATTGAGAGGGAACACCCGACGGCGAGCAATAGTTCCTGAATCACAACAGAGTTAGTAACAACAAAACAAAAACCTACAAAACAAAACAACAGTCAGTATGCAATTCAGTATGCTTATTTGTTTCCAAGGTATCCGGCTTGGTACTTGGTTTTGACCTTTCCAGACCCTGAGGAAGATGCTTTGATGTTGCTTGAGAGAAAGAAAACTCAGTGAAACAAACTAACAAATATATTACACATGGTGGATCATACATAGTTTGTTTTTACAACATATGCCCCTGAAGGGTCAAAAATACAACATAGAAAGGAAAAGTACATAAAATGGAAATAACAACAAGCAAAGTAGTCAGACATCTAAGCCAAACTCATCCTCCTTAACCTCCTTCAAAAGTGCTTCAGTTACAGGACCAGCCGGATGCTCTGTGATGTTCCTGATAAGAAGGTTTCTGGTGGCAATAGCAGTGGTCAGCTTCTTGTGCCTGTCCTGGTCCTTTGACCTCTTCACACCAGCCCTAAGCTTTAATTCTGAGATTTCCTTCTGGGCTGCCAGCAAAGCCTCCTGCTTCTTCTTTTCATTGGCCTCCAATTGCTCAATCCTAGCTTGAGTCCTTTTATCCTCCTGAGTGCGAGCTTCAGTGATCCTGACCCACCTAGCTTGACTCTCCTCTAGATAGAGATCAGTTCTAGCCTTCTGAAATTGGGCCTCTTTACAGGCATTCTTCAATATTTGTTCTCCAGCTCTTGATTTCTTGATGTAGTCTTCTTCTTTCTCAATCTTGGCCAGATGTTCCACTTTAAGCTTCTCCAACCTCTCAATGTCTATACGACCATCACTCCTCTCCCAGAGGGTCTTCTTCAGAGCTTGAGACAGGTTCTCATTCCTTTCCTTCAGCTTCTCAAATTCCTCCAGGCTGACAGTGGCTTGAGGTGGTACTGTGGATGGTCCAAGTGCATCCTCAATGGTGAAAGGCATCCCAGAAATCTGAGCCCTAGCACGAGACCACTCATAATACTGAGCTGAAGCCACATTGTTGCATCTCCCAAGAATGGCCATCCCTTTGGTCTGGATGTTGTCCCAAGCCCAGGATGCTTGTCTGACAATAGCTAGATTAGGCTTTATCTCACAATACAGGGTTTCAGCCAAGTCTTGCACTCTAGGAGGGTGGACCAAAGCATAGCCCAATTGCCTCTTAAACAGCAAAGGATTGTAGTTGATGCAACCCTTCACTCCCACTAGAGGTACATTGGGGTACTGTCCACAGCTTGTAATTATGTCCCTGCCTTTGGTGCTCTGGGTGCACCATTTGATGTCATCTGAGGTCAAAGCAATAAGTCTCCTGGCCCAATTCTTCTGTTGGTGAGGGTTCAGGAAGGCATCAGTCCTGGGCAAGTGTTTGAGCAACCATGTGTGAAATAGAGGAGCACAGCATCTTACCAATCTCCCTCTCTGCTTCTCATTCCTTTGATGAACAGAATAATAGAAATCCCCAAGTAAGGTGGGTACTGGGTTCCTCAGAAGGAAGAGATGAATGGCATTCTTGCTGATAAACTTGGGCTCATCTGCAAAAAGTATAACCCCATATATACTGAGGGCTAACAATGCACAAACTGCCCTCCATTCTCCTAAGGAGGCCTTCAGGATAGCCTGAGAAATCAGAAAGTCTAGGTGCAATCCAGGGATCCCAGCCTTTGTTGTCATGTTCTGCTCAATCAATATAGGCTCCAAATATAGTGCTTTTGCCACTTCTCCATTGCTGGGAGAAGTCATCTCAGGGTTGAAGGGGACACCACCCCTGATAGGTACTCCAATCAAAGATGAGAACTCCTCCAGCAGAGGTCCTAACTGAAAGTTCTGGAAAGTGAAGCATCTCAAAGGAGGGTCATAAAACTGTAGGCAAGTGTGGATCAAACTCCTCTGAGAGGGATCCAAGTCCATAACCATATCAAGGATGCCTCCATAATGCTCTCTGAATAATGGGATGTGGTCTGGAGTGATAAGTGCCTGAACCTGCCTGATGCCAGCTAGCACAGGCTCAAAGAAATGGTATGAAATGTTGCTCTTCTTGGGTGCCATGACTGCTGATGAAGAGCTGAAAACAGATGCTGATGATGAAGACTGATACTGGAGATGAACCACTAATAGGCTGAGACTGGTGATAAAAGCAGCTGAAGCAGGCAACTGATGAAGACAACTGAAGCAGATAGCTGATGAAGATAGCTGAAGCAGATAAAGGTCTATGCAGATGAAGGGGTCAAAACCAAGCCAGATGTAATATGGATACCCTGAAAAACAAATAAACAAATGTTAAAGGATGCAATGATGATGTATGCAAATGATATGCAAGGGTTTGTGACCAAGCTGGATCTGATTTATCTGTCTTGATATAAGGCCCATGTATGTTCAAGAAGTCCAGATAGAGGTTCAGAAATCCAGTAACCAAGGTGGGGGACTCAAATAAAGAGTCACATGTCCAGAGTTAAATCACAAGAACTGTCCAAAGTGAAACATTCTTAAACAAAACAAGTATCAGGGTATGATGTGGCCAAGGGTTCCTGCAAACCTGTAAACAACCCAACCCCCTCACAGGTAGTGTTCTAAAACAAGGATCCTCAGACTTGGATCAGTTATGAGAAGTGTAAACACTTCTAACCCGGAGGTACAGTGTTTACAATAACCATAAAATATTCTCCTCTAATTCACCTCAGTTTCTGAAGGTCAATAATAAAGGTCATCCGGACTTAGCAGGCTTCCCAGATAGCCCTAGCACTACAGGAAATCTGTAGCACAGAGTTCTCAAGAAGAAACCCATATCGGAACCGTGTTTCATATTCCCGCACCAGACCGAAATGGAATGGGAAAGAACATGAACCACTCTAGCCTAGGTGTCACTCAGGTCCCAGGTATAGGACCTTTAAACTATCAATGAACCCCACCCATCAAGACAATAAACCAGATCCAGCCAGATAACAGTATGACAGTATGATATGTAAAGCTGTAAAGAAAGCAATAAATAATTGTACATAAAGCAGTAAATAAAGAAAATATATAAACACAATTAGCACATAACACCCCAGTAAACACAAATCAAACAAGCGCTAGGAGGAACCCACAAAAAGAACCAGAAGCCCTGGTTACAGTATAAGGGTCCCCAGCAGAGTCGCCAAGCTGTCGCTCCCACCAAAATGAGCCTAAGTCAAATGGGGTACAGACGCGAACGGTCGGCGAAAGAGAAGAAAAGAATAGAGTCGCCAGCTAGGCATTTTTATCCCGAAGGAAAGGTAATGCTGCATAAACCTAGAAAAAGATATGGATAAGACGGTTGCGAACCAGAGAGACTGAGAAAGGGGGTTGGTTACAACCTGGGAAGGTATTAGCACCCAGATTGTCCGTCGTACTCGACGGGATCCACGCTTAAAAGATTTGTGCTTTAAAGGGGTAGTGTCAGTGCTATCTGTGTATCAAAGCTGGAAAGAATGCAAGTGTCAGTGTAAAAGAAGTGTGAAGTGTATAAGTGAAGTGTCAGTGTAAGAACAGGAGTGAAGCTCAAGACTTTGAGGCTTAAAAGAATGATACTGGAAGAGGGGGGAATATACAGAGACTTTTGTTCGATAACTGTTAAGTTATGCCTACGTATCCTCTCGTGCAATGAGGAAGTCAGAACACCGTAGTTCGACCCAAAGAGACTAAAAGATGAATTGACTTATGAACTGCTTGCTTGTCTATGCTCAAGTGTATGACCTGTCTGGCTCAGGTGCAAACTGTCTTGCATTAGACGGAAGAAGCAAGTTCTCGTTTGTGAGTGAATGAGATGAGAAAAGAATCCCGGAGGAGACGATTATTGTTTGTTTTTGGTGTTTTCAGTCTTTTATTGCTTTTTGAAGTTTGTCATAAGTTAATGAGCTTAAGCCTAAATCAATGGGTTAGTAAACTCATCACATCTTCCCTCTGATTAGGGGTAATGAGAATACCTTAAGTGTGAAGTCAGCATCACACACTTAATCACCATGGTGTAGGATTAAGATCATTAACCTACTTGTGATTATTTAGATGTTTTTGTTGTTTTTGTTTAGTGTTAGGTAATAAGATTAAGCCATAATCAAAGATTAAACAGACTCATTACACCATCCTAATAGAAGGATAATAGATGAGAATGTTTAAGCTGAGGAAGACTCCTCAACTTAATCCATGATTAGGGATTAACCTCATGACAAAACAAAGCCTTTATTAGATGGATTTTAGTTAATGATAAGATGAAGAAGTGAGTTTTATGGTTTGTAAGACAACTTGAGGGGGACTTGTCCATTAACACTAGGGTTAGTCCTTCTTAACCAATTAAGGAAGAATTAGAACCCTAATGCAAGGCCCAAGTTACAAGCTTGATGTCTTGATGATTATTAAGTGAATTGATTAAAGGATTTAAACACATTAAGGGTTTAACACTTAGGATTAAAGTTATGCACTCCATCCTAATAGAAGGATGCAGGCATAAGCTTAATCACAAAGCCTTAAAGCCTTTAGGGTTTAGTCCCTGATTATGAGATGAGAAGAGAAGACTCAAAGAGATGACACAAAGGTAAGAGCTAAATGGGGGACTAATCAAAACCCTAATTATTATCATACTTGGGAATCCTAGGGTTTGTGAGGCTTAAGAGAGAAAGAGATCTTCAAAGAGCCACCAAGGAAAGAAGCAGATGAAAGGAGCCAGGAGAAGCAAAACAACTTGCTTCACTTAAGAAGACAAGTTGCTTGAAGAAAGAAGGTAAGATGAACAAGAGTGAGCAAGCTCAATCCAATACACATACAAAAATGCAGCAATGATTCATAAGAGAGATGAAAAGAGATTGTGAGAAGTGAAGGCAAATCCACTTCTCAAAACAACTTACCACCTGAAAAGTTAGCAAAAGAAATGAAATGTAATGAAAATGAGATGAAATGTGATGATGCAAACCAAAACCAGAGGCATGAGTATGATGTTAATGATGCTAAGAGATGATGCAAACATGAGGCAAGGCATTAGAATGATCATACAAACATATGGATGCAAGAGAAGCATGCTTTGAACCATGAATGTTCATGAAAAGTTATGGAATGCAAAAGACATATAACATGGCAAATGCAAGATGCAATGATAAAAAATGGTTCTAATATGTCCTAAGATGTATTATGCATCAAAAGAATGCACAAAATGTCATGGCAATTCATGGTATGCAAGCAAATGGAAGATGGATGCAAAAGAAAGCATGAATTAGGGTTTATGGTTAACACACTGTAAACACCCCAAATTTGCCCTCACCCATTCACACCATGGCTTGTGATCATTTCATATGCATAAACACAATCATAACATCTCATACCACAATTTTGAGTCTTTGCATTGGTGCTAGGTCATCTGTATCTAGGGTTTATGATCTGAGCAATCCAAGAGCTTCTTGAGCCACTCCAAAGGTCATCAATCACTTCAAAGGGGTCTATATGTGTTCAAGCATCATATTATATCCTCTCAAAGTCAAGAATGCCAAAGAATCACAAGAACTGGGTTTGGTATAGAAGCAGAGCCAGGCTTGACTGCACAGATGACCTGAAATTAGGGTTTTGGTTTCAGAGGCCATAACTTCAAATTTTTTGGTCATTCTTGTTTCTATTGGTCTCTATATGGTATAAGGAGTGTGCATATCAATTTTCATGAAGAAATTCCATGGGGAAGTCATCTGATCAAGAGTTGACTTTTCAGACAAGTCAGTGCAAAATCAGGGCATCTGAGGCCCCCAATGACCCAACCAAGGGGTGATCTTCATCATTTTGAGTGTGTTTGATCTTTATTTGATCATGGAAGAAGGTTGAAGTTCACAAAGTTCAAGAATTTGAAGTTTTTGCAAAGTTGACTTTTTTGGGCAAGGTTGACTTTTAATGAAATATCATTTTATGCAACTTTTTCAACCCTTACTTTTTGATCCAAAAATGCTTCAAATGGAAAAACTTTGTTCATGAAAGTTGTAGATTAGATCTTTCCCTTTTCAAAAAGTACAAGAACATGACCTAATTCATTTTGGATCAAGAGTTATGGTTTGTCAAAGTTGGCAAAAATCATTAAATTTCAAGTTATGCACCAAATGGAAAACTTGCAAAACTTTGTACCAAGGCAATTTGTGACTTCTAATTGATGTCAAACCATTACACAAACATCACATGTGACCTAAAAATCAGAATGGGCCAAGGGTTTCTCATTTGTTTGGCCTTTGGAGCAAGATATTTTCATGAAGATCCAAAGGGAACCAACTTGCAAAAACCATCATAACACTTCATCCACTTGCTGCCTATGTTGCTGAACCAGCCCTAGCCTTTCCCCTCACCTTGCTGCGCAGCCCACACCCCTTGTACCAAGCTAGAACATGACCCATGCTTTCTCTTACATAAAGTTGACAATTTGCAAAAAGCACCATACCAATCAATAAAGGGCAGGTCACATCATCTGACCAATAAGATTTGTTTATGTGGATCAAATGCAAGCTAAACATCACAAGAAGCCTGCCTAAAACTCACCAGAACTCAGCATTCACAAACTCTCTCCAACTTGCATTTTTCTTCGAAACACCTTCCACAGGCCTCAAACATACAAACAAACTCCACCAATCATCTCACCATACTTCACTGAACACAAACCAACACTCAAAACAGCCTGAAAGCCATTGAATCAAAAACACGATTCCTTCACTTCACCGAACAGAACTTGTTCAAACTCTCAAACCAGCCAACATAAACTCTTTCTAAGCATTCAGACATCATCAAGGGACCAAGAGGAGTGGATTGCATCAAGAGGAGAGGTCAGAAAGTTGCAAAGTTGAAAGCTTCAAAACTCAGGTAGCTCAAGAACTTTTTTTCCAGAAATGATTTTTAAAGTTCCTAAGTTGTTCTTTGTAGTTCACTGATCACTCTGATGGCTTTAGTTTTGAAAATGGTGGAGAGATGAGAGTTTAATCTGTTTCTGAAACTTTTTGCCCTAGGTTTTGTTTGATTCGATTCAGCCAGTTTAGGATTGATAAATGTTGTTTGAATGGGGGTTTTAATTCGTTTTTGGATGGGGATCATTTCTGTTTAATTAGAATTCGTTTTAGATGCGTGTAGAAGGAGTTGGTGATTTTGGATGATCGGAGAAGATGACCGGAACACTGTTCCGGTCACCTGAGGGTCATTAACGGTGGGATTAGGGCTAATTAATTAGGGTTAGTGAGTTTGAATGCTGGCCGTGGGATCTGGCGCCAAGTCAATGCGCGCGTGTTTGAATTTGAATCTGGACCCTAGGATTGGATTACTTTTCCTTTTTCAGCTTAAAAATTCATTTTATTTTCATATTAATTCATTTGTTTTCTACAATTTATTAAAAATAGCAAAAATACTTTAAAAATTCTGAAATTTTTTGTACAAGTTATTATTTAATTTCAGAATACAAAAATATTTTCATTTTCATTTTTAGCATTAAAAAAAGTATTTTTAAATATTTAAAAGTTTCTTTTTAATTAATTAATGAGAATTAATTAATTAAAAATACTTTTAGGTATTTAAAAATCACCAAAAAATTCATGAAACATTTAAAAACATTTAGAAACATTGTCCAACCCTCAAACCAAATTTATTTTTTGATCTTGATGCATTTTGAGAATTTTCCATGAAATTAAAATCATTTTGATGCATTATTTTGATCCAAACTTCCAAAAATCATTTCTGCCTAACCCTAAAGAGTTGGACCTTGATTCTTTTTGCATTGCATTGTGTTTAGCATGTAGTTTGTGAGATTAAATGGCCATGATTTGATCTTTCATTTTCCATTTGTGTGGTAATTTTCTTGTTAAGGAACCCTAAAACCCTAGAAAACTTAGAAAAATCATATCTTGAATTAGGTTAAGAGTTGAGACCTCTCCTTTGGGCAGTGAGTTAGTATAGAGTTAGGGTTCCCTTGAATGCATTTTCAAATTTTTTATCATGATGTTTGCTTATGGTTTTGATTTTTGTTTGTTGCATTGATCATAAACCCTAATTTGGGCTTCCTTTTGCATTCATCTTGCATTTGCTTGCATACCATGACTTGCCATAGCATTTTGTGCATCCATTTGATTCATTGGACATCTTAAGACATATTAGTAGCATATTTGATCATTGCATCTTTCATTTACCACTTTGTATGCCATTTGCATTCCATAACTTTTCATGTATGTTCATGGTTCTAAACTTGCTTCATTTGCATCCACATGTTTGTATGATCATTCTCATGCCTTGATTCATGTTTGCATCATCTCATAGCATCATTATCATCTCATATATGCTTCTGGTTTTGATTTGCATCATGCCATTTCATTCCATTTTGCATTGCATTGCATTTTTCTCACTAACTTTTTCAGGTGGTAAGTAACTTTGAGAAGTGAATTTGCCTTCACTTCTCACAATTTCTTTTCATCTCTTTCATGCATCCTTGCTGCATTTTGTTATGTGTTTGAGATTGAGCTTGCTCATTCTTCTTCTTCTCACTTTCTTTCTTCAAGTGACTTGTCTTCTTAAATGAAGCAAGTCACTTTGCTTCTCCTGATCCTTTCATCTGCTTCCTGGTGGTTCCATTGAAGATTTCTTTCTTAAACCTCACAAACCTTAAGAACAACCAAGCATGACAATGATTAGGGTTTTGATTACTCTCCCCACTTAGTTTTACCTTTGTGTCTCTTTGAGTCTTCTCTTCTCACCTCATAATCAGGGACTAAACCCTAAAGGCTTTAAGGCTTTGTGATTAAGCTTATGCCTGCATCCTTCTATTAGGATGGAGTGTATAACTTTAATCCTAAGTGTTAAACCCTTAATGTGTTTAAATCCTTTAATTAATCCACTTAATAATCATCAAGACATCAAGCTTGTAACTTGGGCCTTGCATCAGGGTTCTAATTCTTCCTTAATTGGTTAAGAAGGACTAACCCTAGTGTTAATGGACAAGTCCCCCTCAAGTTGTCTTACAAACCCTGAAAAACACTTCATCATCTTATCATTAAATAAAATCCATCTAATAAAGGCTTTGTTTTGTCATGAGGTTAATCCCTAATCATGGATTAAGTTGAGGAGTCTTCCTCAGCTTAAACATTCTCATCTATTATCCTTCTATTAGGATGGTGTAATGAGTCTGTTTAATCCCTGATTATGGCTTAATCTCATTACTTAACACTAAACAAAAACAACAAAAACATCTAAATAATCACAAGTAGGTTAATGATCTTAATCCTACATCAAAGATGATTAAGTGTGAGAAGCTGACTTCACATTTAAGGTATTCTTATTACCCCTAATCAGAGGGAGGATGTGAAGAGTTTACTAACCTTTGGTTTAGGCTTAAGCTCATTAACTTATGACAAACTTCAAAAAAGCAATAAAAGACAGAAAAGACAAAAACAAACAATAATCGTCTCCTCCGGGATTCTTTTCTCATCTCATTCACCCACAAACGAGAGCTCGCTTCTTCCGTCTAATGCAAGACAGTTTGCACCTGAGCCAGACAGGTCATACACTTGAGCATAGACAAGTAAGCAGTTCACAAGTCAATTCATCTTTTAGTCTCTTTGGGTCGAACTACGGTGTTCTGACTTCCTCATTGCACGAGAGGATACGTAGGCATAACTTAACAGTTATCGAACAAAAGTCTCTGTATATTCCCCCTCTTTCTAGCCTCATTCTTTTAACCTCATACTCCTGAGCATTTCACTCTTGTTCTTACACTGACACTGTACATTTACACACTTCACATTTCTTTTACACTGACACCTGCACTCTTTTCCAGCTTTGATGCACAAAATGCACTTACACTACCCCTTTAAAACACAAATCTTTTAAGCGTGGATCCCGTCGAGTATGGCGGACAATCTGGGTGCTAATACCTTCCCAGGTTGTAACCAACCCCCTTTCTCAGTCTCTCTGGTTCGCAACCGTCTTATCCATATCTTTTCTAGGTCTATGCAGCATTACCTTTCCTCCGGGATAAAAATGCCTAGCTGGCGACTCTTTTCATCTCCAGTGAGTTCACGGCTGCGTGTCCTCATTGTCCCTCTCGCCGACCGTTCGCGTCTGTACCTTTATCTGGGCCATTTCCCATTTATCGGGAGCGACAGCTTGGCGACTCTGCTGGGGAACCTTATACTGTTACCAGGGCTTCTGGTTCTTTTTGTGGGTTCCTCCTAGCGCTTGATTGATTTGTGTTTACTGGGGTGTTATGTGTTATTTGTGCTTGTTTTGTATTTATTATTGCTTTATGTACAGTTGCTTTATTGCTTTCTTTATAGCTTTGCATATATCATATTATCATACTGTGCTGGCTGGATCTGTTTGTTTGCTTTGGTGGGTGGGTTTTCTATTGAGAGTTGAGGTCCTATACCTGGGACCTGAGTGACACCTAGGCTAGAGTGGTTCATATTCTTTCCCATTCCATCTCGGTCTGGTGCGGGAATATGAAACACGGTTCAGATATGGGTTTCTTCTTGAGAACTCTGTGTTGCAGATTTCCTGCAATGCTAGGGCTATCTGGGAAGCCTGCTAAGTCTGGATGACCTTTAGTATTGACCTTCAGAAACTGAGGTGAATTAGAGGAGGAACTTTTATGGTTATTGTAAACACTGTACCTCCGGGTTAGAAGTGTTTACACTTCTCATAACTGATCCAAGTCTGAGGATCCTTGTTTTAGAACATCACCTGTGAGGGGGTTGGGCTGTTTACAGGTTTGCAGGTACCCTTGACCTCAACATACCCTGTTACTTTGTTTGATTAAGAGTACTCCATGTTGGAACAGTTCTTGTGATTCTAAACCCTGGACATGTGACTCTTTATTTGAGTCCCCCACCTTGGTTACTGGACTTATAGACCTCCATCTGGATTTCTTGAGCATACCTGGACTTATATCAGAGCACTTGATCAGATCCAGCTCAGTCACAAACCCTTGCATATCATTTGCATACATAATCATTGCATCATTTTTGACATTTGCTTATTTGTGTTTCAGGGTATCCATCCTTCATTTTTGGCTTGGTTTTGACCCCATCATCAGTATAGACCTACCTTCATCAGCATCTACTTCAGTTATCAGCTACCTATTTCAGTCACCTGCACCAGCCAGTCAGTGGCCCATTGTCAGTGTCATCATCAGCACCTGTCTCAACTCTTCTTCACCAACATGGCACCTAAAAAGGGCAACATCTCCTAACACTTCTTTTAGCCTGAGCTAGCTGACATCAGGAGGATTCAGACCCTGATCACTCCAGACCATATACCACTGTTCAGGGAACACTATGGAGACATACTTGATGTGGTTATGGATTTGGACCCTTCACAGAGGAGCCTGATTCATACTTGCCTGCAATTTTATGATCCCCCACTGAGGTGCTTCACTTTTCAAGATTTCCAGTTGGGACCCTTATTGGAAGAATACTCATCATTGATTGGTATACCTATCAGGGGTGGAGTCCCCTTCAACCCGGAGATGGCTTTCCCAAGCAATGAGGAGATAGCAAAGGCATTGCATCTGGAACCAGTTCTGATTGGGCAGCATATGACTACTAAGGCTGAAATCCCTGGCCTGCATCTGGATTTCTTGATCTCTCAAGCTACCCTGAAAGCTTCTTTAGGAGAGTGGAAAGCAGTCTGTGCTTTATTGGCCCTGAGCATATATGGGATTATATTATTTGCAGATGAGCCTAGATTCATTAGCAAGAATGCAATCCATCTTTTCATTCTGAGGAACCCAGTGCCCACTTTATTGGGGGATTTCTACTACTCGGTGCACCAGAGGAATGAAAAGCAGAGGGGAAGATTAGTGAGGTGTTGTGCTCCTTTGTTCCATACTTGGCTTCTCAAGCATTTGCCCAAGACAGATGCATTTTTGAATCCTCATCAGCAGAGAAACTGGGCTAGAAGACTTACTGCTCTGACATCAGCTGATATCAGGTGGTGCACTCAAAGCACAAAGGGCAGGGATATCATCACCAGTTGTGGGCATTTTCCCAATGTACCCCTGATAGGAGTTAAGGGTTGCATTAATTACAACCCTCTGCTGTTCAAAAGACAACTAGGCTATGCACTGGTCCACACTCCTAAGGCACAAGACTTGGCTGAGACTCTTTACTGTGAGAACAAGCCCAATCTAGCTATTGTTAGGCAGGCAACCTGGGCCTGGGACAATGTTCAAACTAAAGGAGTGACCATTCTGGGGAAGTGCAACAATGTGGCATCAGCACAGTACTATGAGTGGTCCCACGCCAGGGCTCAATTTTCTGGGATGCCCTTTACCATGGAGGATATGCCTGGATCATCCTCAGCACCACCTCCTGCCACTGTCAGCTTAGAGGAATTTGAAAGCTTGAAAGAGAGAAATGAGAAGTTGACTCAAGCTTTGCAGAAGACCCTCCGGGAGAGGAGTGATGGTAGTTTGGACATTGAGAGGTTAGAGAAGCTGAGAGTAGAGCATCTGGCTAAAATTGAGAAGTCTGAGGATTACATCAAGAAGTCTAGGGCTGGGGAACAAATTCTGAAGAATGCTTGCAAGGAAGCCCAGTTCCAGAAAGCCAGGACTGACTTGTATCTGAAGGAGAGTCAAGCTAGGTGGGTCAGGATCACCGAAGCTCGTACTCTGGAGGATAAGAGGGTCCAAGACAAGATAGAGCATCTGGAAGCTAGTGCAAAAGAGCAGCAGGAAGCCCTGGCAGCAGCCCAGAGGGAGATCTCAGAGCTAAAGATCAGAGCTGGAGTGAAGAGGTCTAAGGACCAAAGCCAACGCAAGAAGCTAACTGCAGCTGTTACTACCCGGAACCTCCTTATCAGGAATCTCACGGAGCGTCCAGCTGATCCTGTGACTGAAGCACTCCTCAAGGAAGTTCAGGAGGATGAGTTTGGTCTTGGTGTTTGACCTTTTGCTTGTTGTTGCTTTCATTCCATGTACTTTTATTTTCTTGTAATGTATTTTGACCCCTCAGAGGGCTTGTATTTGTAAACAAGCTATGTACCATTTGCCTTCTGTAATATATGTATCATTTTGTTCCATCCGAGTTTACTTCAAAAGCAACATCAACAGCATCTTCAAGGGTCTGAAAGGGTCAAAACTGAATGCCAAGCCGGATACCTTGAGAACAAATAAGCATACGGCATTGCATGCTAACCCTTTGTTTGTTTTGTAGGTTTTTGTTTTATTGTTGCTAACTCTGTTGTGATGTTCAGGAACTATTGCTCGACGCCGGGTATTTCCCCTCAACCGTCCACACCGATATCCAACCCGTAACAACCTTCCGGGCATACAAATGGATCAGGTACAACAGGACCTTGCGGAGGTCAGAAACCAAATGGCAAACGAAAGATTGGAAATGAGAACTCAAATGACGCAGTTTATGGAAGTGATGAACAACATGGCTCAGAGCCAAGAAAGATTGAGAGCAATGGTGGAAAGGCAAAATCAGGAAGATCCACATATAGGGACTGCTGGCACAAGCAACAATGAGAGGGTCCAACCTCATGTCAACCCCCCGGTATTTGGACCCCACCTTCATCCAGAGGTCAACATCCCTGCTAATGTTCAAGGGACTGCCACTGCAGGCAGAGTACTGCAAGAAGACCCCCAGGAGGATCAGTTCACAGTAATGGGTGTTGGGGAGGAAGCTTATGACAGAAGGCTGGATGAGATAGCTGAGAAATTAAGATCCTTGGAGTCTCAAAACTCTTTAGGTTTCGATGTTATGGACATGGGTTTGGTAGACGGGGTCAGGATTCCCCATAAGTTTAAGCCTCCTTGTTTTGAGAAATACAATGGGACTTCTTGCCCACGGACCCACTTACAATCCTTTTTGGGAAGATTGAAAGCATATACCATGGACGAGAAGCTATGGATGTTTTATTTTGAGGATAGCTTAACTGGAGCATCAAGGGAATGGTACTCCCATCTAACTAGAGCGACCATCAAGTGTTGGAAGGATTTGGCAGAAGCCTTCATCAGACAATACCAGTATAACTTGGATATGGCACCCAACAGGACCCTCCTGATGGGAATGTCACAGTCATCTAGAGAAAGTTTCCGAGAGTACGCCCAGAGGTGGAGGCAACTGGCTGCTGCTGTCCAGCCACCTATGTCAGAGAGGGAGATGGCAGATATGTTTATGAACACCCTCCAGGGAACACACATTGACAGGCTAGCTGCTTTCTCTTCTACCAGCTTTGCAGATGTCGTTATAGCCGGAGAGAGAATTGAGAGCCTGTTAAAAATGGGCAAGATTTCTGACAATGGTGCCAGCTCATCCAGCAACACAAGGAAGCCTTTTGCTGGCCCAAGAAGAGCTGGTGAGACAATGCTATCCACACCAACAGGGGCAGACCCCAATATGTTCATAGGTCTGTGGCAGCAGTCACCATTCCCGCTCCAACTCATCCACAACCAACTTATCAACCACCGCAACAAAATTATCAGCAACAACCTCAGTACCAGCAACAAGCTCAGTATCCTCCGAGAAACTACAACAACACCAACAACAACAATCAGCAAAGACCATTCCAACAGAGACCTTCTCAGGCCAATAGGGTGATCGATCCGATCCCAATGCCCTATTCAACATTATTGCCACAACTCCTGAAACTCAACCTGGTTGAGCTAAGGACGTTGGCACCTCCGGATCCTAATAGTCTACCCAGGAATTATGACTCCAACGCCAGATGTGCTTTTCATTCAAATGCACCTGGCCATAGTACAGAAAAGTGCAGAGCTTTGCACATGAAGGTACAAGACTTGGTAGATTCCAAGGCTCTGAATTTTGCACCACCACCGAATGTTAATAAGAACCCTATGCCAAACCACGGAGGTCCCAGAATCAATGCTATTGAAGAAGACAAGCCGTCTTATTTAATAACCAGTGTGGGTCAGATTCGGACACCGTTGGTAGAGATTAAGGCTCAACTCCTTGAATGTCAAATGTTCCTGGGATGTGAGCTAGGGTGTGCCTACTGCAATATTTCAATGAATGGTTGTGATAACTTGAGGGATGGCATAGATGGTCTCATCCAGAGTGGCCTGCTTCAAATTACAACATCAATTCCAACAAATCCAGCAACCCCATCAGCAACAATTCCAGTATCTCCTACAGCTGCAACAACCATTGTTCCCGACAACTCTTCGGCTTCATCAACAAATGTTTCATCTGTCATCTCAACAAACTTTCCTTCTACAACTTCAGCACCACTTCATTCGGAAACTCCTACAACAACAACACCCATCCTTCCAACAATGTCTCCTACAACATCAGCAGCAAACAATGAAGATGTCTCCACCGTTACAATTTATTATGATCCTGAGAATGATTCTGCCTACAACTCACAAAGTGCTACTCCCATCAGAGCACCAGTCACGATATACTACGATCCACAGACTATCACAGTCCCTTCTGCAGCTGCCACCAGTCCAGTCACCATCACAGTGCCTGGACCAGTACCTTATGAAAGCAGTAATGCTATCCCTTGGCATTACGGCTCTGATCTATACTGCGGAGGACAAAAAATCACCCTTGAATCATCAACCCCTGCACCACAGATAGACAATGTGGGAGGAGGCGGAGGCTTCACTCGAAGCGGACGTCTCTTCGCCCCACAAATTCAAAGACCCACTGCCGAAGCAGAAGCTGCTGCCAAGGCAAAAGGGAAAAGCTTGGTGCAGGAAGAGCAGATTGTTAAGGAGGCTTTGAAAACACCCTTTGATCAAGAAGTTGATGAGTTCATGAGAATCATCAAGAAAAGTGATTACAAAATAGTGGATCAGCTTCATCAGACGCCTTCCAAGATCTCTATTCTATCATTGCTCATGTGCTCCGAAGCTCATCGGAATGCACTACTAAAAGTCTTGCACGCAGCTTATGTGCCTGAAGAGATCACCGTCAATCAGTTAGAAGCTGTGGTTGGAAATGTTAATGCTAGTCATGGACTAGGGTTCACCAACACTAATTTGACTACGGAAGGCCGCAACCATAACAAGGCTTTGCACATTACCATGGAATGTAAAGGTGCAATCCTTTCCCATGTGCTGGTAGACACGGGGTCATCCCTTAATGTCTTACCTAAAAAAGCCCTTGTGAAGCTAGAGTATGACGGATTGGCATTACGTCACAGCAACCTGGTAGTAAGAGCCTTTGATGGTTCTAAGAGATCGGTTCTGGGAGAAATTGAGTTGCCTATAACGATTGGCCCACAAACTTTCAAAACGACCTTCTACGTGATGGATATACAGCCTGCCTACAGCTGTCTATTGGGTAGGCCATGGATTCACGCCGCTGGCGCCGTGACCTCAACCCTTCACCAGAAGTTAAAATTCGAGTGGGAGGGTCAAGTCGTTACTATCTGTGGAGAAGAGGATATTTTTGTCAGCCACCTGGCTACCTATAAATACATTGAGATGGATGGGGAGATCCACGAAACAATGAGTCAAGGGTTCGAGGCCTTGAACATAAATGAAACTTCTGCTGTACCTGGAACCTCAATGACATCTTACCAACAAGCCCGGAAGGTTGTTGAAGAAGGAACTGCCCAAGGCTGGGGCAAATTGTTACCGGTGGAGAAGAAAGAGGATAGATTTGGGTTGGGTTACAAACCAACTCAACAAGATCAAGCAGAGGCTGCTAAAGAGCCCAACTTTATTAGTGGGGGGATGCTCACCCCTGATGCTGTCAACAATTTGGAAGACGAGGATGAAGGCGACCGCAACCTGGAGAGTTGGATCCGTCCAAAGATCCCGGGGAGCAGTATCTCGAACTGGTCTTCCCAGGAAATTATAAGAGTTACTCATGCAGAGTAATTATTATTTCCTGTATTTTTATAGCATGCATCAAAGTCTTGCGTCTTGCCCAAGATGACAAGACTCATTTTGTAATCGGGCCATCTGTACTTTTTGTGCAACAAGATTAATCAATGAAATATCAGACATCTTTTGCAAATGAGTCTTTTTCTTTTCCGCTCACTGTTTTTCCATTTTTCTTTTTGTACAAAAAATAAATGGCAGTGTTTTCAAAATGACAACTTTGTTTCACTTTTTTTAATACAAGATTAAAATCAAATCACTAAAATGAACAAACTGAACCCTTGCAGAGAGTGCCTTCCAGACTGCACCGACAACAACACGTCTATGACTTCGTATGACTTTGACAATCCGATCAATCAAGCTGATGAAGGGGTTGAAGAAGAATATGAGCTTCCTGAAGAGCTAGCCAGATTGTTAAGACAAGAGGAAAAGGTTATTACTCCTCACCAGGAGGAGGTTGAAACGATCAATCTTGGTACAGATGAAGACGTGAAAGAAGTTAAAATCGGGGCCTGCCTACAAGACTTAGTGAAGAGACAACTGATTGACCTGCTTCAAGAGTATGTGGACGTATTTGCTTGGTCTTATCAAGATATGCCAGGGTTGGACACCGACATTGTTGTGCACGAGCTGCCTTTAAGAGAAGAATGCCCGCCAGTCAAACAGAAACTGCGCCGTACTCGCCCAGACATGGCAATGAAGATCAAAGAAGAGGTACAAAAGCAATGAGACGCCGGGTTCCTTGCTGTAACCAGCTATCCGCCGTGGGTTGCTAATATAGTACCTGTACCTAAGAAAGACGGCAAGGTAAGAATGTGTGTTGACTACCGGGATCTGAATAGAGCCAGCCCGAAAGATGATTTCCCATTACCTCACATTGATGTATTGGTTGATAATATGGCTCAGTTCTCGGTATTCTCCTTCATGGATGGATTTTCAAGGTACAATCAGATCAAGATGTCACCTGAAGACATGGAGAAGACAACCTTCATCACACCCTGGGGCACGTTCTGTTACAAGGTAATGCCATTTGGGCTCAAGAATGCCGGTGCGACGTATCAACGGGCTATGGTAACATTATTCCACGATATGATCCATAAAGAAATCGAATGCTATGTGGATGACATGATTGCCAAGTCCCTCACTGAAGAAGACCACCTGGTAAATCTGCTAAAGCTATTCAAGCGTCTGAGGAAGTACCAACTGAAGTTGAACCCCAACAAATGCACATTCGGGGTGCGATCCGGTAAGCTGCTGGGATTTATTGTAAGCGAGAAAGGGATTGAAGTTGACCCTGATAAAGTCAAAGCTATTCAAGAGATGCCTGCACCGAAGACAGAGAAAGAAGTTCGAGGGTTCTTAGGTCGATTGAACTACATCTCAAGGTTCATATCTCACCTTACAGCAACCTGTGAACCCTTGTTCAAGTTATTGAGAAAGGAGCAAACGGTCAGGTGGAACGAAGACTGTCAGAAGGCTTTTGACAAGATCAAATAATACTTACAAGAACCTAAAATACTTATGACTCCAGTTGAGGGAAGACCTTTGATCATGTACTTAACAGTATTAGAAGAGTCAATGGGGTGTGTGCTGGGCCAGCATGACGAGTCTGGTCGAAAAGAGTATGCAATATACTACCTAAGCAAAAAGTTTACCGACTGTGAACAACGTTATTCACTGCTCGAGAAAACTTGTTGTGCTTTAGCGTGGGCTGCTCGCCGACTGAGGCAGTATATGTTGACTCACACCACTTTATTGATCTCAAAGATGGACCCTGTTAAGTACATATTTGAGAAGCCAGCGCTTACCGGACGGGTTGCAAGATGGCAAATGATCCTCACCGAGTATGACATTCAGTACACCTCTCAGAAAGCCATCAAGGGCAGTGTATTGTCTGAATATCTTGCTGAGCAACCTATTGATGATTACCAGCCTATGAGATTTGACTTCCCTGATGAAGACATCATGTTCATAAAAGCAAAAGATCATGAAGAGCCTGTTCACACTGAAGGGCCCAACCCGAAAGAAGAATGGACTATGATGTTTGATGGGGCTGTTAATATGAATGGTCGTGGTGTTGGTGCAGTACTCATTACACCTAAAGGAGTTCACATGCCTTTCTCGGCAAAACTCACTTTCAACTGCACTAACAACGAAGCTGAATACGAAGCTTGCATTATGGGTCTTGAGGAGGCCATTGACCTTAGGATCAAGACATTGACCGTGTTCGGAGATTCAGCTCTGGTAATCAATCAAACCAACGGCAAATGGTACACCCACCAGGATCATCTGATACCTTACAGGGATTATACAAGGAGGTTATTGACTTTCTTTACAACAGTCAAGCTTGAGTATATCCCTCGGGACGAGAATCAATTTGCAGATGCTCTGGCTACCATTTCATCAATGATCAAGGTTCAGGCTGCCAACTTTGTACCTCAGATCTCAGTGTCCAGGCTCGACAGGCCAGCATATGTATTTGCAGCAGATGTTGTCAAAGATGATAAGCCTTGGTTCTATGACATTAGGTGCTTCTTGGAGGATCAAACATACCCACCTGGGGCATCTTCCAATGATAAGAAGACTTTGAGAAGGCTTGCTGGTAGTTTCTTTCTGAACACTGACGGTTCCCTGTACAAGAGAAACTTTGATATGGTACTCCTCAGATGCGACGACAGGACAGAAGCAGATTCGTTAATGCATGAAGTGCACGAAGGATCTTTTGGTACCCATGCGGGAGGGCATGCTATGGCTAAGAAGTTGCTGAGATCAGGTTATTACTGGATCACAATGGATGCCGACTGTTGTGCCTATGCCAGAAAATGCCATAAATGCCAGATTTATGCGGATAAGGTGCATGTGCCTCCCAATCCTTTGAATGTGATGTCTTCACCTTGGCCCTTTGCCATGTGGGGCATTGACATGATTGGTAAGATTGAACCGACTGCTTCGAATGGCCACAGATTCATCTTGGTTGCCATTGACTATTTCACCAAGTGGGTTGAAGCAGCTTCCTATGCCAATGTTACAAGACAAGTGGTAGCCAGATTTCTGAAAAGAGATATCATCTGTCGATATGGAGTTCCCGAGCGAATCATTACAGATAATGGTTCCAACTTGAACAACAAGATGATGGCTGAACTATGCCGGGACTTTAAGATCCAACATCACAATTCTTCCCCTTACAGGCCAAAGATGAATGGCGCTGTTGAGGCAGCAAATAAAAATATCAAGAAGATTGTGCAGAAGATGGTAGTCACCTACAAAGACTGGCATGAGATGCTACCATTCGCCTTGCATGGGTACCGCACGTCAATCAGAACATCCACTGGGGCAACACCGTATCAGCTTGTGTATGGTATGGAGGCAGTCCTACCAGTTGAAGTTGAGCTACCCTCCCTACGCGTACTAATGGATGTTAAGCTGAACGAAGCCGAATGGGTCCGGTCCCGATACGAACAACTGAGTCTGATTGAAGAGAAAAGATTGGCTGCAATCTGTCATGGGCAGTTGTATCAGAAAAGAATGAAGAGAGCCTTCGATCAGAAAGTCAGGCATCGAGAGTACCAAGTAGGAGATCTTGTGCTGAAAAGAATCCTTCCTCCTCATACAGACCACAGGGGCAAGTGGACTCCAAACTATGAAGGACCATTCGTGGTAAAGAAAGTTTTCTCAGGTGGAGCACTGATGCTCGGCACCATGGATGGTGAAGACTTCCCGTCCCCTGTGAATTCAGATGCAGTTAAAAAATACTTCGCATAAAAATGACCCGCTGGACACAAAAACAGAATGTAAGTCCAGGCAAAAATAGGGCATCCCGACGAGTCAAAAACAGAATAAAAGACTCGGGCAAAAATAAGGGAAAATAAACAAAAAAAAGTGTACACCCGCTGAGTTGAAAAGCCGCATTGGACAACTCAGGCAAAAATGGGTATCCCGATGGATTGAAAACCCGAAAGGGCGATCCATGCAAAATAAGGGAATAAGCGAACAACTGCGTTTTGGATTCGTCTGTATCGTTTAAAACTTGGTAAGCTTCGAAAGGATCAAGCTTCAATCAGAATCAACATTCTTCAGAAAGCAAGATGAGAAGAACGTCAAAAGTCATACGGGTCATAGTAAAGAGGAAGCTCCTTAAAGCGTCATCAACATTGCCAGCGTTTTGTTTCTCATTTTGTAACAATCTCCTCATTTCAGGGGATTTGTTTCTTTGACTGTATCTCTCCAATTCAGGGCATATGAATTAATAAAATCAAATTTTCAGTCATGTCTCGTCTTGTACATTTTCTATTTTTGCAAAAGTGTCTGATGTCTTAAGAGAAAAACTGATTGCATAAGAATACAGATGTTTATCTTCAAAAATAAAAACACGTGCTTGCAGGAAATATACCTACTCTCAGGAGTGTCTAGCTCCTATGACGGAATCCAGTAAAGGATACCTCGGGATTACTTGTGCGTTTCTCTATCTTTTCAGGATTGCAGGTATCCGAACGCAACAGGGGGCCTGTAAGCTTTATCCCAGCAGGCTGGCAAATCAACACTCAATCTCAGCACCCGAAGTGTTTTCTCCCCAGCTGGGTTGCCACTTGTTACTTCCCCCCATCAGAGTTGCCAGGCATCACTTCTCCAACAGGGCGGTACCAGAAGGCGCCCATATCCCCGGCTGAGTCAAGAACCCTCTTCGACAGAATCTCCAGGGAGATCTTTCAGTGATTCCCCTTTCTCCCCAGCCGAGTTTGTAACAGCCCGGGCCCCTCGCAAGGCAATCCCGACACTGCCACCTCACGATCTTCTCTACCCCCCTCACTAGTAGAGTTTTTGCCTTCCGTGGGAATCGAACCCTGTACCCTGGGGTTCAAGTACTTGTTCATTCCATTCCCACTACCAATTGAGCTAGTAGCTCAAGTGGTAGTGGGAATGGAATGAACAAGTACTTGAACCCCAGGGTACAGGGTTCGATTCCCACGGAAGGCAAAAACTCTACTAGTGAGGGGGGTAGAGAAGATCGTGAGGTGGCAGTGTCGGGATTGCCTTGCGAGGGGCCCGGGCTGTTACAAAAAAAAGGCGCCTTTTTTTTTTAACAGCCCGGGCCCCTCGCAAGGCAATCCCGGCACTGCCACCTCACGATCTTCTCTACTCCCCTCACTAGTAGAGTTTTTGCCTTCCGTGGGAATCGAACCCTGTACCCTGGGGTTCAAGTACATGTTCATTCCATTCCCACTACCACTTGAGCTACCTTTTTTTTGTAACAGCCCGGGCCCCTCGCAAGGCAATCCCGGCACTACCACCTCACGATCTTCTCTACTCCCCTCACTAGTAGAGTTTTTGCCTTCCGTGGGAATCGAACCCTGTACCCTGGGGTTCAAGTACATGTTCATTCCATTCCCACTACCAATTGAGCTAGTAGCTCAAGTGGTAGTGGGAATGGAATGAACATGTACTTGAACCCCAGGGTACAGGGTTCGATTCCCACGGAAGGCAAAAACTCTACTAGTGAGGGGAGTAGAGAAGATCGTGAGGTGGCAGTGCCGGGATTGCCTTGCGAGGGGCCCGGGCTGTTACAGAGTTGCCATTTCCTCCTCAGCCAAGTACAAAAGTCAGGGAACCATCTCCCCACAGAGCTCCAGCCTCTATCCAGAAGAGCAGCGCACGAAGGAATCACAACAGAGTAGCGAAAGCTTCTACAAACCCCAGTTGGGTCTCTCACTTATTGGAATAGGGCTATCATTGACCCATTTCCCCAAGCAGATACGTCTCATTGGATCTACCAATGATCTCACCCTAGCTGGGATGTCCATTTCAAGCAGATCGGCCGGAGATCTTCGCGGCATCGGGATCCGAATCCCGGTTTGGTATCTTTGCATAATCATAGCGTTCGCATCATATTCACCCACAAAGCGTAGCATTCCGTCTAACACGGAGCATTACGGCAAAAATCAAACATATTGCATAATCATAAGCCATGTTCTGAATCAAACACTTGTGAATATTGACCATCCGTCGAAAACATACAAAATCCCCAGCGGAGATTCCCCCAGCAAAAAACAGTTGCCCTACATTCACAAACACCAGTATATACTCTCTTTGGCACCCGTCCGTGTCAATATTCCCCAGTAAAGTCGCCTGAACACTCTTTGCAAACAGTACCACCCGCATTACAGATACTTTTCGACACTCGTCCGTGTCATATCCCCAGCAGGAAGCCAAAGACATCCTCTTTGCACTCACATGTACTTATATAATTTCCTTGACATCCGTCCGTGTCATTATCCCCAGGGCAATGATATAAACACTTTGTACATCCGATACTTGTTTATACTATACTTTTCTCCTTTTGACACTCTTCCGTGTCACTCTCCCCAACAGTTAAACACTCATCTATACACCACTCATACTTATACAGATACTCGTCCGTATCTCGTATACACCATGTATATCCCCGCAGATTCAACACTAGTCCTTGTTCTTTGTTAACCAGTTGGTACTCGTCCGTACCATCATCTCAGAACATGTGTCAAGCGTTTGTTTCTACCTGATACTCGTCCGTATCATAGTCTTGAGGATGCTCGTCCGCATCTTTAATCCATACACTGTGTCAAAAACTCAGGTCCTCTTGAATATAGACACTCGTCTGTGTCTACTATTCCCTAGAAGAGTCCCCTCAGATTCAACACTCGTCCGTGTTCTCTGTTAACCAGTTGATACTCGTCCGTATCATCATCTTTGAACACGTGTCAGTTTTTGTTTCTACCCGATACTCGTCCGTATCGTAGTCTTAAGGATGCTCGTCCGCATTCTTAATCTATATACAAACATCTAAACACTTATACCTTTTGTTTCTTGGATGTAAACACTCGTCCGTGTTTACTATTCCCCAGGAGATCGTTACCAAAGCAAATTTTCTTTTTATCTGACATTCGTCCTGTGTCATGATAAACCCTGAGAGCAGCCGTACCCTGCTAGGTGGTCGTCCTCCACCTCTTGATGGTCGTCCTCCATCATGCTCATCCGATGGCCGTCCCCATCGTTGATTTTCTATCCGACATTCGTCTTATGTCGTGATATTTAGCAGCCGTCCCCTGCTAGGTGGTCGTCCTCCACCTTTTGATGATCGTCCTTCATCATTTTTTTCCAATGGCCGTCCCCATTGTTGATTTTGGTTATCTGGCATTCGTCCTATGTCATGATAAACCTTGAGAGCAGCCGTCCCCTGCTAGGTGGTCGTCCTCCGCCTCTTGATGGTCGTCCTCCATCATGCTCATCCGATGGCCGTCCCCATCGTTGACCTTTTATCCGGCATTCGTCCTATGTCGTGATATTTTCGGCAGCCGTACCCTGCCAGGTGGTCGTCCTCCACCTTAGATGACCGTCCCTCATCTTAACCCAACAGAGCAGCCGTCCCCTGCTAGGTGATCGTCCTTCACCTTTGATGACCGTACCTCATCATCTGTTTATTTCATTTATTCTTTAACCCGATGGCCGTCCCCATCGTGGTCCCTTTTCTTTTTAACCCGATGGCCGTCCCCATCGTTGGTTACTTTACTTTTTTGAACTTGATGGCCGTCCCCGTCATGTTTCTTTGATCCCCAGAAAATTTTGCAGCTTTATCTTGATGGCCGTCCCCATCATAATTCTTTTATCCCCAGCATGTCGGCCGTCCCCGTCATTGCTCTTTACCCAGCAGTCGTCCTCTGCTCGACGGTCGTCCTCCATCGCCCACGCTTTACAATATACTTTATTTTCTTTTACAATCTATATCCCTTTTCTTCTTCATTCTGTGAGTGCAAATTTTGGACTGTCTTTGGTATTCAACCACAAGT
This sequence comes from Lathyrus aphaca, assembly GCA_963966055.1. Lineage (NCBI taxonomy): Eukaryota > Viridiplantae > Streptophyta > Magnoliopsida > Fabales > Fabaceae > Lathyrus > Lathyrus aphaca. Next base: position 157,538,793 of record OZ014522.1, on the reverse strand, counting down.
TATCTTGTTTGCCTGTTAAGCCTTTGCTTACAACCTGCACAGCTAACTCATGTTTGAATAGGGGCAGCTGTAAACACCCCAAATTTGCCCTCACCCATTCACACCATGGCTTGTGATCATTTCATATGCATAAACACAATCATAACATCTCATACCACAATTTTGAGTCTTTGCATTGGTGCTAGGTCATCTGTATCTAGGGTTTGTGATCTGAGCAATCCAAGAGCTTCTTGAGCCACTCCAAAGGTCATCAATCACTTCAAAGGGGTCTATATGTGTTCAAGCATCATATTATATCCTCTCAAAGTCAAGAATGCCAAAGAATCACAAGAACTGGGTTTGGTATAGAAGCAGAGCCAGGCTTGACTGCACAGATGACCTGAAATTAGGGTTTTGGTTTCAGAGGCCATAACTTCAAATTTTTTGGTCATTCTTGTTTCTATTGGTCTCTATATGGTATAAGGAGTGTGCATATCAATTTTCATGAAGAAATTCCATGGGGAAGTCATCTGATCAAGAGTTGACTTTTCAGACAAGTCAGTGCAAAATCAGGGCATCTGAGGCCCCCAATGACCCAACCAAGGGGTGATCTTCATCATTTTGAGTGTGTTTGATCTTTATTTGATCATGGAAGAAGGTTTAAGTTCACAAAGTTCAAGAATTTGAAGTTTTTGCAAAGTTGACTTTTTTGGGCAAGGTTGACTTTTAATGAAATATCATTTTATGCAACTTTTTCAACCCTTACTTTTTGATCCAAAAATGCTTCAAATGGAAAAACTTTGGTCATGAAAGTTGTAGATTAGATCTTTCCCTTTTCAAAAAGTACAAGAACATGACCTAATTCATTTTGGATCAAGAGTTATGGTTTGTCAAAGTTGGCAAAAATCATTAAATTTCAAGTTATGCACCAAATGGAAAACTTGCAAAACTTTGTACCAAGGCAATTTGTGACTTCTAATTGATGTCAAACCATTACACAAACATCACATGTGACCTAAAAATCAGAATGGGCCAAGGGTTTCTCATTTTTTTGGCCTTTGGAGCAAGATATTTTCATGAAGATCCAAAGGGAACCAACTTGCAAAAACCATCATAACACTTCATCCACTTGCTGCCTATGTTGCTGAACCAGCCCTAGCCTTTCCCCTCACCTTGCTGCGCAGCCCACACCCCTTGTACCAAGCTAGAACATGACCCATGCTTTCTCTTACATAAAGTTGACAATTTGCAAAAGGCACCATACCAATCAATAAAGGGCAGGTCACATCATCTGACCAATAAGATTTGTTTATGTGGATCAAATGCAAGCTAAACATCACAAGAAGCCTGCCTAAAACTCACCAGAACTCAGCATTCACAAACTCTCTCCAACTTGCATTTTTCTTCGAAACACCTTCCACAGGCCTCAAACATACAAACAAACTCCACCAATCATCTCACCATACTTCACTGAACACAAACCAACACTCAAAACAGCCTGAAAGCCATTGAATCAAAAACACGATTCCTTCACTTCACTGAACAGAACTTGTTCAAACTCTCAAACCAGCCAACATAAACTCTTTCTAAGCATTCAGACATCATCAAGGGACCAAGAGGAGTGGATTGCATCAAGAGGAGAGGTCAGAAAGTTGCAAAGTTGAAAGCTTCAAAACTCAGGTAGCTCAAGAACTTTTTTTCCAGAAATGATTTTTAAAGTTCCTAAGTTGTTCTTTGTAGTTCACTGATCACTCTGATGGCTTTAGTTTTGAAAATGGTGGAGAGATGAGAGTTTAATCTGTTTCTGAAACTTTTTGCCCTAGGTTTTGTTTGATTCGATTCAGCCAGTTTAGGATTGATAAATGTTGTTTGAATGGGGGTTTTAATTCGTTTTTGGATGGGGATCATTTTTGTTTAATTAGAATTCGTTTTAGATGCGTGTAGAAGGAGTTGGTGATTTTGGATGATCGGAGAAGATGACCGGAACACTGTTCCGGTCACCTGAGGGTCATTAACGGTGGGATTAGGGCTAATTAATTAGGGTTAGTGAGTTTGAATGCTGGCCGTGGGATCTGGCGCCAAGTCAATGCGCGCGTGTTTGAATTTGAATCTGGACCCTAGGATTGGATTACTTTTCCTTTTTCAGCTTAAAAATTCATTTTATTTTCATATTAATTCATTTGTTTTCTACAATTTATTAAAAATAGCAAAAATACTTTAAAAATTCTGAAATTTTTTGTACAAGTTATTATTTAATTTCAGAATACAAAAATATTTTTATTTTCATTTTTAGCATTAAAAAAAGTATTTTTAAATATTTAAAAGTTTCTTTTTAATTAATTAATGAGAATTAATTAATTAAAAATACTTTTAGGTATTTAAAAATCACCAAAAAATTCATGAAACATTTAAAAACATTTAGAAACATTGTCCAACCCTCAAACCAAATTTATTTTTTGATCTTGATGCATTTTGAGAATTTTCCATGAAATTAAAATCATTTTGATGCATTATTTTGATCCAAACTTCCAAAAATCATTTCTGCCTAACCCTAAAGAGTTGGACCTTGATTCTTTTTGCATTGCATTGTGTTTAGCATGTAGTTTGTGAGATTAAATGGCCATGATTTGATCTTTCATTTTCCATTTGTGTGGTAATTTTCTTGTTAAGGAACCCTAAAACCCTAGAAAACTTAGAAAAATCATATCTTGAATTAGGTTAAGAGTTGAGACCTCTCCTTTGGGCAGTGAGTTAGTATAGAGTTAGGGTTCCCTTGAATGCATTTTCAAATTTTTTATCATGATGTTTGCTTATGGTTTTGATTTTTGTTTGTTGCATTGATCATAAACCCTAATTTGGGCTTCCTTTTGCATTCATCTTGCATTTGCTTGCATACCATGACTTGCCATAGCATTTTGTGCATCCATTTGATTCATTGGACATCTTAAGACATATTAGTAGCATATTTGATCATTGCATCTTTCATTTACCACTTTGTATGCCATTTGCATTCCATAACTTTTCATGTATGTTCATGGTTCTAAACTTGCTTCATTTGCATCCACATGTTTGTATGATCATTCTCATGCCTTGATTCATGTTTGCATCATCTCATAGCATCATTATCATCTCATATATGCTTCTGGTTTTGATTTGCATCATGCCATTTCATTCCATTTTGTATTGCATTGCATTTTTCTCACTAACTTTTTCAGGTGGTAAGTAACTTTGAGAAGTGAATTTGTCTTCACTTCTCACAATTTCTTTTCATCTCTTTCATGCATCCTTGCTGCATTTTGTTATGTGTTTGAGATTGAGCTTGCTCATTCTTCTTCTTCTCACTTTCTTTCTTCAAGTGACTTGTCTTCTTAAATGAAGCAAGTCACTTTGCTTCTCCTGATCCTTTCATCTGCTTCCTGGTGGTTCCATTGAAGATTTCTTTCTTAAACCTCACAAACCTTAAGAACAACCAAGCATGACAATGATTAGGGTTTTGATTAGTCTCCCTACTTAGTTTTACCTTTGTGTCTCTTTGAGTCTTCTCTTCTCACCTCATAATCAGGGACTAAACCCTAAAGGCTTTAAGGCTTTGTGATTAAGCTTATGCCTGCATCCTTCTATTAGGATGGAGTGTATAACTTTAATCCTAAGTGTTAAACCCTTAATGTGTTTAAATCCTTTAATTAATCCACTTAATAATCATCAAGACATCAAGCTTGTAACTTGGGCCTTGCATCAGGGTTCTAATTCTTCCTTAATTGGTTAAGAAGGACTAACCCTAGTGTTAATGGACAAGTCCCCCTCAAGTTGTCTTACAAACCCTGAAAAACACTTCATCATCTTATCATTAAATAAAATCCATCTAATAAAGGCTTTGTTTTGTCATGAGGTTAATCCCTAATCATGGATTAAGTTGAGGAGTCTTCCTCAGCTTAAACATTCTCATCTATTATCCTTCTATTAGGATGGTGTAATGAGTCTGTTTAATCCCTGATTATGGCTTAATCTCATTACTTAACACTAAACAAAAACAACAAAAACATCTAAATAATCACAAGTAGGTTAATGATCTTAATCCTACATCAAAGATGATTAAGTGTGAGAAGCTGACTTCACACTTAAGGTATTCTCATTACCCCTAATCAGAGGGAGGATGTGAAGAGTTTACTAACCTTTGGTTTAGGCTTAAGCTCATTAACTTATGACAAACTTCAAAAAAGCAATAAAAGACAGAAAAGACAAAAACAAACAATAATCGTCTCCTCCGGGATTCTTTTCTCATCTCATTCACCCACAAACGAGAGCTCGCTTCTTCCGTCTAATGCAAGACAATTTGCACCTGAGCCAGACAGGTCATACACTTGAGCATAGACAAGTAAGCAGTTCACAAGTCAATTCATCTTTCAGTCTCTTTGGGTCGAACTACGGTGTTCTGACTTCCTCATTGCACGAGAGGATACGTAGGCATAACTTAACAGTTATCGAACAAAAGTCTCTGTATATTCCCCCTCTTTCTAGCCTCATTCTTTTAACCTCATACTCCTGAGCATTTCACTCTTGTTCTTACACTGACACTGTACATTTACACACTTCACATTTCTTTTACACTGACACCTGCACTCTTTTCCAGCTTTGATGCACAAAATGCACTGACACTACCCCTTTAAAACACAAATCTTTTAAGCGTGGATCCCGTCGAGTACGGAGGACAATCTGGGTGCTAATACCTTCCCAGGTTGTAACCAACCCCCTTTCTCAGTCTCTCTGGTTCGCAACCGTCTTATCCATATCTTTTCTAGGTCTATGCAGCATTACCTTTCCTCCGGGATAAAAATGCCTAGCTGGCGACTCTTTTCATCTCCAGTGAGTTCACGGCTGCGTGTCCTCATTGTCCCTCTCGCCGACCGTTCGCGTCTGTACCTTTATCTGGGCCATTTCCCATTTATCGGGAGCGACACACACAAAGCAAAATTCAAAATCAGAAGCATATGACACGATAAAAAATTTAAAATGCAATAAAAGATACCCTAAACCTATACAAGCTCACTGCCCAAAGGAGGGGATCTAACTCTTAACCTATTGAAAGTTATGAATTTTCTAAGATTGCTAGGGTTTTAAGGTACCTTGTCAAGAAAAAATGCAAAACAAATTGAAAATGCAAGATCAATTCAAGCCAATTTTATTCTATAAACTACATGTTATGCAAGATGCAATGCAAAAATAATCATTGTCCAACTCTCAATGGTTAGGCAGAAATGAATTTTTGAAGTTTGAAACAAAATATTGCCTTGAAATGAAATTAATTCCAAAGAAAATTATCAAAAGGCATCAAGAACAAAAATGAAATTTGGTTTGAGAGTTGGACAATGTTTCTAAATGTTTTCAAATGCTATGTGAATTTTTTTTTGATTTTTAAATACCTAAAAGTATTTTTAATTAATTAATTTTCATTAACTAATTAAAAATAAACTTTTAAATGATTTAAAAATAAGTTTTAATGCAAAAAATAAAAATAAAAATATTTTTGTGTTCTGAAAAATAATGAAAACCTTGACAAAAATTTTCATAATTTTTAAACATTTTTTGCTATTTTTAATAATTCGTGCAAAATAAATCAAAAGAAAATGAATTAAAATGAAAATAAATGAAAGTAAGCAGATCTGAAGGCTGAGATTCAAAGCTGGGAGTCCAGGGTTGACTGCGCGCGCTATCCTACGGCTGGCATTTAAACTGACTAAACCTAATTAATTAATTTAATTAAATGGAATTAGGGCTTTAATGATAGATCCAGGCCATTGAAACGCGCGGGGGATTGACTTAGTCAACCAGATCAAGGGTCCATATTCAAACCTGGCTAACCCTAATTAATTAGCCCTAATTATTTTCAGGTCACCGGAGACGAGCTCCGGTCGTCTTCTCCGGTGACCTCCCTCCCTGAAAATCTCAAAAACACTCCCTAGGTCAAATCAAACCCCCCAAATCTCCAGAAATGATCCCCAAGTCCCCTAGAACAAGAATCCAGCATCAAATTTCATTTATTCATCATCAACAACAAGATTCGAACAAAAACTTAAAACTGAACAAAATTTCAGAACATCCATACAACCTCAAAACTCAATCATTTTCAAAAATAAAAGGTTCAGTGTGATCAGGAGAGCATGCTTTATCATTTAGAAACAAGAAATAAGAGTTCTGGAAAAATGAATTTCCATGGCTACCTGAATCGAAGCTTTCAACCCAAGAGCTTCTGGACCAGTTTCTTGCTTCCAATCAACTCCACTGACCTCCCTCAAGTGTTTGCAAAGCTTATCTGGAGTTTATTTGGGCTAGTTTGAGAGATTGCTTGAGTTCTGTTCAAAGAGGGGAAGAAATCGTATTTGGTTTATGTGAGGTTTCAGGGATGAGTGAGGGAAGGGAAATGATCAGGGGAGTGTGCTGAGATGTTTTGTGAAGTTTGTTTTTGTGTTTGATGCTTGTGTTGTGTGTTTCGAATGGTTTTGCAAGTTGGAGTATTTTTGGTAACTATGGCTTGGAGATTGTTTCAGCATGAGTTGTTGTGTGTTATGGCTTGCCTTTGGTCCACTTATCACTCATGGATAGGTCTGTGGAGTTGGTGTGCCCTATTGTGATTGGTATGGGTCTTTTGCCAAAAAGTCAAGATTTGTGTAAGAGAGGTATGGGCTCATGGCTAGCCAAGGACAAGAGGGGTGTCCTGCGCAGCAAGAAGTGAGGAGAACCATAGGATCAATTTTGAAGTCAACCAGCAAATGGATTAGGGTTTGAGTGAGGTTTTGCAACTTTGATCAACTTTGGCCCTTTTGAAGTTTCTTGATCCACAAGTCATGAAAATGAGTGAACTTTTGATGCAATCTGATCTTTAGGCCTTGGTTTATGTTTGTGTAAAGATTAGAAGTCCATTTGATAGGACAATTTGTCTTGGCAAGTGATTTTGCAACTTTGCCTCTTTGGTGCATAACTTGAAATTATGTGATTTTTCCCAACTTTGACAAGCCATAACATTTGATCCAAAATGAATTAGAATGAGTTCTTGTACTTTTTGAAAAGGGAATGATCCATTCTACAACTTTCATGACCAAATTTTTCTCATTTGAAGCATTTTTGAATCAAAAAGCAAGGGTTGAAAAAGTTTCCCAAAATGGCAAGTTTCCATTACAAGTCATTTTCCCAAAAAGTCAACTTTGCAAATGGCTTGAAATTCTTCAATTTTTTGAACTTCCAACATCTTCTATGATCAAATAAAGATCATACACATTCAAAATGATGAAGAACACCCTTTGGTTGGGTCATTGGGGGCCTCAGATGCCCTGATTTTGCACTGACTTGCTCAAAATGTCAACTCTTGGTTAGATGCCTTCCCCATGGAATTTCTTCATGAAAATTGATATGCATGATCCCTATACCATATAGATACCAATAGAAACAAGAATGACCAAAAAAATTGGAGTTATGGCCTCTGAAACCAAAACCCTAATTCTAGGTCATCTGTGCAGTCAAACCTGGCTCTGCTTCCATGCCATTCTCAGTTCTTGTGATTTTTTGACATTCTTGACTTGGTGGGGATATAATATGATGCTTGAACATACATGGACCCCTTTGAAGTGATTGAAGACCTTTGGAGTGGTTCAAATGGCTCTTGGATTGCTCAGATCACAAACCCTAGATGCAGATGACTTTGAATCAATGCAGTGAATCAAAAATGCAATATGAGATGCTATGATTGAACTTATGCATATGAAGAGATCACAAGCCATGGTGTGAATGGGTGATGGCAAATTTGGGGTGTTTACACCCGCTAACTTCTGAACACTTCGAACTTCAGGCTGAAGAAAGGTATAATGCACATTCTTTTTCCTTGGAACTCTTCTAATTTCTGCCATAGAGATAAGATTACCAGAACTGGGAGCATATTAAGAGCAATGACCTAAAAAATGGGAAACATAAACAGTTAATGCAAAGAATGATGCAAATGCAATGCAATACAAGCATATGATCAAATGGGACCATCTGAACTGGACACTGACAAGGGCCCCTCTGAATAACTGGCAAACCAAAAGTCCTTTGAGTCACACTCTCTGATAATCACAACTCTCTGAAGAAGATCTCAGGACCACAGTATCAAGAATACCAGAACAAGAAAACCAGAACTCCGGAACCATAAGACCATAGAACCAAAGATCATAATCACAAGACCACAGATCATAAAAGGACCACTGAATAGATGAGTGTATGTTGAGGCCAAGAGTTCCTGCACACCTGTAAACCCCTCCCCATCTCACTGGTAATAGGCTCCGGGTCAGACATCACGGACTCTCAAAGACGAATAGCAATAATATTGTCACCATCTCCGAGAAATGGCTCATGACCAAATCAGGGAATCGGTTTGGCATTATATACTATGCAGGGAGGCCTCAGCTGAGTCCAGGACACAAGGTCATCCTATGTGATCCCCAGGTGGGCCCTCGGATGCGAATGGGTTTGCCACAAAATGTGGGCTGCCACTATCATCACTAAAGAGGGATGTTTCCACAAGGTTCTCAATGATCGGTCCCCAGCTGCACATAACTATCAGGGTTATGTAATGAGAGAGGAAGATCCCCAAATCAAGACATTTCCAAGACAATCGCAACCTGGGTGTGGAACTCACTACTACCCCCATGACAAGATCTCATGAGGCCAAAGTGGAACCACTCTAAGTCCTATGGTGCACTCGAACCGGGTACTTGGCTCATCCTCTTAAGAAAAAGTAACACCCATCCCACCAAACAGAAAACCAGTCCAGACAGTCCAGTATATATACATCATGCATAAAATAAAGACTGAAAATTGTAAATAAAGCTGTAAATAAATAACAATAATACAACAAGCTACAGCAAACAAACATCACCCAATGAAACAGAAACAAACAAGCGCTAGGAGAGACTCACAGGGGAACCAGAGATCTCTGGTGCAGTCCCCAGCAGAGTCGCCAGCTGTCGCTCCCCGGATTTCCATCCTGGTACAAACGCGAAAGTGGCACGAAAAAAGAATAGAGTCGCCAGCCAGGCATTTTTATCCCGAAGAGAGGGAATGGTAATGATGCACAAACCAGAAGAAAGAAAAGGAAGGACACAGGTCCTACGAACCAAAGAGACTGAGTTCGGGAGTCGGTTACGACCTGGGAAGGTATTAGCACCCAAATCGTCCGCCGTACCCGACGGGGATCCACGCTTGCAAAAGAAACTATTTCAAAGGGTGAGGGTATGAAAACTGCAGCAAAAGAAATGAAAATGAAAGGAAACTGGAACTGGAAAAGAACTGGATAAGAAAAGAAAAGAGAAAATGTAGGGAAAATAAAGATTGTGCTCGAACGGGCCCTACCCCGCTGCCTACGTACCTCATCAGGATAACGAGGATCAGAGACGTCATAGTTCCCCTAACTAGGGGTACTAAAAGGAAATTGCTTGTGAATTAAGGCCTGAACTGCCTATGCCATTGCTCAGGTGTTGCAGACTCGGACGACGAGTGCGTAACCGTCTTGCAAAGTGACAAGTAGGAGCAAGTTCGCGTACGGAGCGAAGGAGGTGAGAAAAGAATTCCCGAAGGAAAGACGCTTATTGTTTGTTTGTGTTTTTATGAAGCTTTTATTGAGTGTGTCACAAGGAAGTGAACTCAAGCTCTCTTCAATGGAATGTGCACTTGTCACTACATTCCAAGATGGAATAATAGAACAAGCACGCTCAAGTAAGGAGAAGATCCCCAAAACTTGAACCTAAATATTAGGGCTTAGGCTCACTAACTTGTTTACTTATTAAGTGTTTTGGTATTTACAGATGAAGAAGTGTTTTTTAAGCTTTTCTTTTATGAAGAAGATACCTTGATCAGACTTGTGCATCACAAGGTAAACTTGTACTATCCCAAGATGGGAAGACTACAAGCATACCTCATGGGATAAGGCCATGGATCAAGACATCACTTCACACTTATTAAGATGTTTTTTAAGAGTTATGAGATGAGAAGAGAAGAAGAGCCAAAAGGATCTCAAAGGAAAAAGTCTAAAGGGGGACTAAAATAATCCTAAGTGTTAACATGCATGGATGTCCTAAGGGTTAGTGAGGTTTCTATCCTAATAAAGAAGGAAAGAAGAAGAAGATATAAGAAGGGATGAGAAAGGCCTAATCCCAACAACAAAGAGTTAGTGCACATAAACATATGAGAAGAAGATGAGAATTGGAGATGTGGAACTCAATTCCCACACCTCACACTTACCAAGCCCCTGCAAGGTTAGTATGCATACAAGTGAAACACAATAAAGAAAATGGCATGCTAACATCAAACAATCAGAAGTGAAATGGTATGAACACATGCACAATGCAAATGCAACTCAAATAAATGAGGAGAAGAAGCTTACAAGACAAAATGATGCAACATGAACACATATGAAACAAATGCACACTTATGAAATATGCAAAGCAAAATGCACAAGATATGGACACAATTCTCAAGATCAGAACCAAAAAAATATGAAGAATGGCTTAGGAAGCCAACAAGATGAAGAGAAAAGAGGTACAAGACCAAACAATACCAAAATGGAAGCAAAAGAAGCAATAAGATGAAGTGAAAGCACTTAAGGAAACATATGACTTAAAGAAGAAGTAAACACAAAAATTCAGGAGACACAAACCCTATCCTAGGACCAGGAAGGTACCCACATCCCAAAGGAACCCCAAATGAGAAGAAGAAGTTGGCACAAGTGCCCTTCTAGGCTTATATGAGGGCTAAAGGTTCAAAGGAAGCAAAATGGGACAAGGTTCAAGATAAAATCCACAACAAATCAACCAGCCATCTAAAAATTCCACAATTGACACCAAATGATCTTCAAACATTTTATATCAACTAGACAAAAGAATTTGCAAAGATTCAGAAGAAAACTAGGTTAAATGGAGGCAAGAACACAAGTGAGGGTTACAAACTTACATCACAAGACACAAGACCAAGACTCAAGAAATACGTTTCTAAAAATCCAGAGAAAAATCACATGAAAAGTACAAGGTCTTAAGAAATTAAAGCAAAAAGAATGGGATCAAAACTCAAAATATTGAAGTCCATGGAAATTATACAAGGCAGAGTGGTCAAGAAAGGATTCAAAAGAAGCTATGTGAAATGGTGAATTAATTCAGACACGTGGAAAATGAAAAAAAAATAAAAAAAATATGATAAAATAAAAAAGACACAAAATAACATTCATGATTGTTTTGGGATTTTTTGGATGACTAAAACTATTTTAATTAAATTGAAATGGAACTGAATTAAAGAAATAAGAAAAAGGAAAAAAGAAATTAAAAGAAATGAAGGGAGGTGTGAAGAGTAAGGATTTAAACTGGAAAATGAATGGGCCTGGAGGGTCTGGGGGTGCGAATATTAATTGCTTGGGCCCAGTATGCATGTGCAGGAATATGGTCTTATTGTGGAATTTAAATGAATTAATGGAAAAAAGACTGGAACAACAGGATGCGCGTGATGGATCCTACGGCTGGGCTATAACTTTCGTTAATTGACATGGTGTTATGGAATGCTGTGATTGGTTGGCGTATCATAGTTACAATGGACTGCAAAACATAATGAATAAAATAAAAACACAGAAATAACAAAGAGACGGATAAGGCCTTAGGGCTACGTGGTCGTGCGTGGACGCTTGGATTGAAGATCCAAGGGCTGCTGAACCATCTTCCTCATAGAAACCCTAGGTTGATCATGAAACAAATTCCGGTGACCGTAGCTAGGGCTCCGGCACCGGAAACCAAACCAGAACCAAAAATCAACCAAAAAATAAAAATGAATAACCCAGATCAACTAATTCAACATCAATGAATCCAAATATGACCTTAAAAACAGCTAAATCTCAAAGAAATGGACGGATCGAAGGAAATAAAGTGTCACCATGAAACTTGAAATGCATATATCTTTCACTACAATGCACTAAATTCAAATCCACAAAGTGCAGCATGACCAGTGAAGATCAAAGAACACAAAGCAACAATTCAATTCCATTTTTAGATCATGAGATTTCATGCCATACCTGAGGTGAAGAGCTTGATTCAGTGAGCTAGAAAACCAACCAATGCGTGCAAATCACTCCTCTTACTCCTTAGATGCAAAATAAATGCATCTAAGGTCTTGAAACACACTGGATCTGAAGCTTCAAAGCAAGTTGCCTTGAAATGGTAAGCTGGCCAAACTTGAGAATAAGCTTCAATGAGTGTATGCTTAAGGATCCTGAGCTTGTCTAGATCACAGATCCACAATTGGTTTGGAGTTTACTTGCTTGTGTGAAGAGATATGGAGGAAAATGAAAAGTTGCAAGAAAGTTGAGAATGAGAGAATGAGGGAGATCTGAGATTTGCTAAACCCTAATTGTGCTTGTTGTGACCTCACAAAGCAATGCTGAAAGTGTGAGAAAAAATGCATGAATGAGTCATGAGTTTTGAATGATTTTGCATAATTTGCACTTGGTGAGATAAGCATGCTATGCTCATGCCCTCTTGGGCCTCTCAGCACATGTGACTTTCATTTTCCACCCTTGATTCAAATCCAGTCATTCCTGGCCCTTAGATTCAAGCATCACACTTGTTTCATGACTTTTGCCAAATTTGCATTTTTTAAGTGACTTTCTTGTTTGGCATGAAAATGACCATTTATTTTGAGAAAAATGCTTCAAATGTAATGCATATTAAGTTGGAAACAAGATTGGGCAAGTACCAAGTCACATAATTCAAGTTTGAGCCCTTTTGCATTTGGTCGCTTTTTGAAAAGTTGAATTTGCCCTAGAATTGCAAGAATTTTCGAAGAAGCCCTAGGGAGTTCTAGGAATCCTGTGAAAATGTACTTGTACTTTTTGAAAATGGGAGCCCTTACTCTTCAACTTTCATGTTTGACTTTGGTCCATTTGAAGAATTTTTGATCATGTTAAGGCCATTTGAAAATTAGGGCAAAAGTTGCCAAATTTGGAAAACTTCAAAAACCAACTTTGTACCATTTTTGCAAAACCCTTCAAATCTCCATGATTCTTGAACTTTAGGCATTCCAAACCTCTTATAACATTGTAAGGACCCCTCTTGGCCAAAAAATTTGGGTTAGACCCTTGAAATTGCACAGTTGACTTTTTAAGGGCTCTGTTGACTTTTTCCTTCATCTGCAAGCAACTGAGACATTGACTGACTTCCACATGGAATTTTCTCATGAAATTTGACACATAGGATCCTCTTAACATATATAAGACTTTTACCAAAAGAAATGGCCAAAGTTGTGAGATTATGGTACTTGAATCACAAACCCTAATTTGGGTGCCTTGTATAGGAGCTTTGCCCTGTCCTGAGATCTCTGATGATCATGCAATCTTCTGAGCTTTTGCCAATGGACTTGAACTTGTAAATGGAGTTTTGACTCACCATAGAACTTGTACAAACTCATTGGGACCCTTGTCATGGCTTGAAATGATTCAAGGACCTCCACAGATGACCATATGCCTGATGCTAGGACATGAGGGATGTTATGCTTCATCTTTCCATGATATGATGCTGAGGAAATGATATGAATATGATGAATATGATGTGATATGATGCTCAAAATGAAGAGGGCAAATTTGGGGTGTTACACATTGCTCAGGTGTTGCAGACTCGGACGACGAGTGCGTAACCGTCTTGCAAAGTGACAAGTAGGAGCAAGTTCACGTAAGGAGTGAATAAGATGAGAAAAGAATTCCCGAAGGAAAGACGCTTATTGTTTGTTTGTGTTTTTTATGAAGCTTTTAGGAGTGTGTCACAAGGAAGTGAAATCAAGCTCTTTTCCATGGAATGTGCACTTGTCACTACATTCCAAGATGGAATAATAGAACAAGCACACTCAAGTAAGGAGAAGATCCCCAAAACTTGATCCCAAAGATTAGGGCCTAAGCTCACTAACTTGTTAAATCATTAAGTGTTTTTTTTGGTTATTTACAGATGAAGAAGTGTTTTTTATGCTTTTCTTTTATGAAGAAGATACCTTGATCAGACTTGTGCATCACAAAGTAAACTTGTACTATCCCAAGATGGAAAGACTACAAGCATACCTCATGGGATAAGGCTATGGATCAAGACATCACTTCAAACTTATTAAGGTGTTTTTTATGGTTATGAGATGAGAAGAGAATAGGAACCAAAAGGATCATAAAGGAAAAATTCTAAAGGGGGACTAAATAATCCTAAGTGTTAACATGCATGGATGTCCTAAGAGTTAGTGAGGTTTCTATCCTAATGAAGAAGGAAGAAGAAGAGAAAAAGAAGAAGAGATGAGATGAGAAAGGCCTAAGCCCAACAAAAAAGGGTTAGTGCACATAAACATAAGAGGAAGAGATAAGATGAGATTTGGAGATGTGGAACTCAATTCCCACACCTCACACTTACCATTGCCCCTGCAAGGTTAGTATCATGCACATAAGTGAAGCAAGATGAACAAGATAACATGCTAACATCATACAACCAGAAGTGAAATGATATGAACATATGCACAATTCAAATGCAACTCAAAGGAATGAGGAGTGAGTCTTATAAGTCAAAATGATGCAAACATGAACACATATGAAAACAAATGCACACTTAAGGAGAATGCAAAGCAACAATGCATAAAAATGGACACAATGCTCCCAAACAGAACCAAAATAAGATGAATAAAGGCCTAAGAAGCCAACAAGATGAAGAGAGAGGTCACACAATACCAAAAAAATACAAAATGGGAGTGAAAGAAGTAAGGAAATGAGATGGAAACACTTAAGGAAAGAAAGGACTTGAAAAGAAACAAGACACAAAAATTCCTAAGACTCAAACCCTATGCTAGGACCAGGAAGGTACCCACACCCCAAAAGAACCCCAAATGAGAAGAAGAAGTTGGCACAAGTGCCCTTCTAAGCTTATATGAGAGCTAGAGAACCAAAAGAAGAAAAATGGGACAAGGTTCAAGATAAAATTCAAATTAAATCAACCAAGCATCTAAAAATTCCACAACTTAAACCAAATGACCTTCAAACATGTTATATCAATGGGCCAAAAGGGTTTGAAAGAATTCAGAAGCAAACTAAGTCAAATGGAGGCTTAAACACAAGCTAGGGTTACAAACTTCTATCATAAGTTAAAGAGTCAAGACCCAAGAAATAAAATTCTAAAAATCAGGAGAAAAATCACATGAGAAGTACATTGTCTTAAGAATCCAGAGTAAAAAGAATGGGATCAAAATTCAAAATAATGAAGTGTATGGAAATTGGACATGGCAATGTGCTCAAGAAGAACTTAAAAAGAAGTTAAGTGAAACAATGATTTAATAATGACACGTGGAAATGGAAAAAAAAGAAAATAAAAATATGAGAAAATAAAAGAGACTTCAAAGATGATTCATAATTTTTTTGAGAATTTTTGGATGAAAGGAACTATTTTAATTAAATGGAAACTAAACTGAAATAAAAGAAAAAATAAAATGAAAAAGAAATAAAATGGAATTGGAATGGGGTGTATATAGTAAGGGTTTTGAACTGAAAACAATCTGGGCCCAATTGGTTGGGGGTGCGAATATCAGGGGCTGAGCCCAATTCTGGCGCATGAATATAATATCTTATGGTGGAATTTTGAATTAAAAATTGGAAAAAACAAGGAACGTCAGATGAATCAAACGCGCATGGTTGAGGACCTCATTAAATGAGGTGGCAGTTTGGTGTATTATGAATGGAAGACCATGTTAACTATGATGGAATGAGAAACATATGGCATTAAAAAGAAATAAAAGAATTCACGTGAGACGGATGGTGGACTAGGGCTACGTGTATTGATCCTGGGCGTACGCTGGCTAGATCTAACGGCTGGCAGATCATCTTCTTCATGGGACCAAACCCTAAACACAATCCCAGTTTCCGGTGACCGGAGCTAGGGCTCCGGCACCGGAATTCACAACAGAGCCACAAATCAACAAATAAATGAACAAAAATAGCCCAGATCCACTAAATCACATGCCCTGAATTCAAATATGAGGTCAAAAACTCCTAAAAGCTAATGAATCAAAGGGATCGAAGAGAAACAACTTGCACCATGAAAATTGAAATTCATATAACTCACTCAATATTGCACTAAAACAAAAACTAATGCTTGCAGAATACTCAGTGAAGATCAAGGATTACAAAATGCATCATTAATTTCATTTTTAGATCATGAGATTTTGAGCCATACCTGAAGTGAAGATCTTGGTATAATGAGATATAAAGCCCAATGATGCATGCAAACCACTCCTCCTTCACCCTAGATGCAAAATAAATGCATCTAAGGCCTTGAATGAAGCTGGATCTGAGGTTTCTCTCACACCTGCCCTGAAATGGAAAGCTGGCCAAACTTGAGAGATAGCTTCAATGAGTGTGTGCTTAATGATCTAGAACTCTCACTGATCACAAATCTGCAATTGGTTTTGAGATTGCTTGCTTG
Organism: Lathyrus aphaca; assembly: GCA_963966055.1. Lineage (NCBI taxonomy): Eukaryota > Viridiplantae > Streptophyta > Magnoliopsida > Fabales > Fabaceae > Lathyrus > Lathyrus aphaca. The sequence goes on along the minus strand of OZ014522.1, from coordinate 157,522,318 downwards.
AATGGAGAGAAATGGAAGAAAATGCAAAGTTGCAAGAAGTTTGAGAATGAGAGAATGAGAGAGAGATGAGGCAGGCTGAAACCCTAGCTGTTTATGTATGAGGTCACAAACCCTTGCTGAAAAAATAAAAGCATTTGCACGAGTGAATCATGAGTTTTTGTGATTTTGCAATTTTTGCAACATGTGAGATAAGCATGCCATGCTCATGCTTACTTGGGCCTCTCAGCACATGTGCAATGCATTTACCACCCTTGATTCAAATCCAATCAATCCTGGCCTTTGGATCCAAGCATCACACTTATTTCATGATTTGGCCAGTTTTGCATGTTTGGAGTGATTTTCTTGTAGTGCATGAAAAATGGACTTTCTTTGGAGCAACTTAATCACAATGCAATGCATTTTAAGTTTGAAACAAGTTTGAACCAATACCAAGTCTTGAAATTGAGTTTTGAAGCTTCTTGCATTTGGTGCATGCATGGAAATGTGAAATTTGCCCTAAAATCATGAAACTTTCGAAGGAGCTAGAGGAAAATCTATGAATCCCATGAAAATGTACTTGTACTTTTTGAAAATGGGAGCCCTTAACCTTCAATTTTCATGTTTGACTTTGGTCCATTTGAAGAATTTTTGATCATGTTAAGGCCATTTGAAAATTAGGGCAAAAGTTGCCAAATTTGGAAAACTTCAAAAACCAACTTTGTACCATTTTTGCAAAACCCTTCAAATCTCCATGATTCTTGAACTTTGATCATTCCAAACCTCTTATAACATTGTAAGGACCCATCTTGGCCAAAAAATTTGGGTTAGACCCCTTGAAATCACATAGTTGACTTTTTAAGGGCATAATTAACTTTTTAAGGGCACAGTTGACTTTTTGCTTCATCTACAAGCAACTGAGGAATTGTCTGACTTCCACATGGAATTTTCTCATAAAAATTGACACCTAGGATCCTCTTAACATATAGAATACTTTTCCCAAATGAAATTTCCAAAGTTGTGAGATCTTGGTGCTTGAATCTCAAACCCTAATTTTGGTGCCTTGTATAGGAGCTTTGCCTTGTCCTGAGATAACTGATGACCATGTAATCTTCTGAGCTTTTGACAATGGACTTGAACTTGTAAATGGAGTGTAGACTCACCATAAGACTTGTACAAACTCATTGGGACCCTTGTCATGGCTTGAAATGCTTCAAGGACCTCCACAGATGACCATATGCTTGATGCTAGGACATGAGGGATGTTATGCCTCATCTTTCCATGCTAAGATGCTGAGAAAATGATATGTTCATGATGAATATGATGTTATATGATGCTTAAAAAGAATAGGTCAAATTTGGGGTGTTACAGTTATATCCAGAGTATCCATCTAGCATACTTAGATACTCATGTCCTGCAGCAGAGTCGATTAACATCTCTACCACATGCATCAAATACTCATCTTTAGAGGTTGCTGAATTCAGATCTCTAAAATCTATGCAAACCCATAGAGTGCCATTTTTTTAATAATCAGTACAATATTTGCTAACCATTCGACATACTTGGCTGTACGGATGAACTTGCATCGAAGCAACCTTTCAATTTCCTCTTTAATTTTTGTGAGGATTGTTGGGGCGAACCGTCTTGGATTTTGTTTGACTGGGTTTTTCCTAGGCTTGATTGGTAGCTTATGTTCGATAAGCTCTCTCTCTTCAAACTAGGCATTTCATCATAGTCCCAAGCAAAGCAATCCTGGAATTCCTTCAACAATTGGACCACTTCGACCTTGAGTTTTGTGTTGAGATTGGCACTAACATAGGTAGGCCTCTTCATCTCTCATTAAGCAAGGTAAATTTATTCTAAAGGATCATGAGCCAACATTTTTGTATTTCCTAACGAAGGGTCCTTTTCAAATCCCAAAGGCTCGTTATCATATATTGCATCAAACCTCTGGTCTGAATCTTCTTGAGCCTTATCAGGAGGCTCTGGGTCGAAATCCTTCATAGGACTTTCTTCAGTAAACTCTGTAATGGTCTCAACAGCCATATGATTTCCTGCAGCCTCTAAGGCCGCTTGTATTCTGGTTTCAGCCATGTAGGCCAAAATTCTTCTCAGTGCGTCGAGGTCAGTCATTATTACTGCCCTCACTTCCCCATCATATGGGGTGAATTATAGGGTCCCCAAAGTAAGGTAGGAAATTACTCTCTTCTCCTACAACCTCCCTATCCCAACGGAAACCTTTGACAAGATGGATGTGTAGTGAGCAAAATACATGATCATTTAGAGTGAAATCAAATTCAGTTGGTGTGCATGGGCCAATATGCGCCAAGTTCTTGTTGACTTCCATGCCTTCAACGTGATTAACTGGAACCTTGAAGTAACCTTGGTCAGCTTCAATATTTTCCACAATACCATCTGGCCTCCAAATGGTAACCCTTTGATGCATCGAAGATGACACTACACTTATGCCATGTATCCACTATCTTCCCAGTAGAAGATTATAGTTGGACTTGCTTTTGGCAACCATAAATAAAGTGGGTCTAGTGACCGTTCCGACAATCATATCAACTTGTAGGACTCCTAGTTGTACCCCAATCTTTCCCTCATAATTCGATAAGACCATTTTATGAGGCTAAAGATCTGTTTCGAACTTGCCAATTTTGGCTAGCAAGAAATGTGGAATTAAATTCACTGTTGCGCCACAATTAACCAGGATTTTGTTGACACCCACATTTTCCACTTTTCCAATGATGTATAGGGGTTTCAGTAATTCGATCATATTCTCTAGGAATTACTAAAACCACATTCACTATGATATCTAGAGAGGCCTCAGACTCGCAATCAAAGTTATCTGTCATATCTCCATCTTCGAAGACTTTTAGTTCAACCTTTATCTCAACCTGGATTTCAGTCTCTTTGTTCCTGGATGGAAATAACTTACGCCCCAAAGGCACCTTGTTCGTTGTTTTCGCCTTGTGGTTCTTTCCACCCTCACCAAGCATATTTGTGCTTGATCCAGCAAGATCATTTGTGGAGGCTTCTCTCTGAGCCTTTCTTCTATGTTGTTCCCTGCGCCATTGTAACCTGGACATAGGGTCCTTACCCTTATAGTTTTTGGACACGTAAGCAACCTTATTAGATGTCATGAACTTTTTCCTATATCCCATTGAGGGGCCTCTTTCGACCTCAAATTTTTTCCATTTATGGCTTCCCTTTTTCCTGACTCATCATACTTGGACCACTTGTCCTTTGGGACCTCTCCACTTGGTTTGAACGTGGGCTATCTTGACTTGGAGGTTGGGGCTTTCCATCATGTTAATGAGGATTGGCTCGCCTAGGGTCGAAACAGTTTGGCTTTTGAGCAGTCTTCAGCTTCTGCCCTCCATTTACCTTCTTCACTTGTTGAAGGCTTTTGGCGGCTTCTCTGTCGAAGATTGAACTACATCTTAGAAAAAGCGTCACCTCTGACTTCTTACTTTGGCACCTGTGTAAGAAGTCAACAATTGTCTCATACTCTTCAGGATAAGCCTTTTTGTAGTAGTAGTCCTTCTGAGGTGTGGAGTCATCCACCTCCATTACTTGGTCATTTCTTACTTCGACCATGTTGATGTTAACTTCATCCTACAATTATATTTTAGAGAAGTTAAAGTCAAGGCCGTCAGCAACCTCATCCATCTTAATGAACTATCAGCAATCTCTTTGGTAAATAGTTGTAGATTTGATTCTTCGACCTCCTTATGTGGGACGATGGTAACTCCCACATAAAATCTTTCGACATCAGATGATGTCCTAAAGAAACCCTAAGTTGCCATCCACACTAAGTGTTCCAGTTGCTTGCGTCTCATATCTTCAGCAACCTTGACCAGCGCAACATCATTGGTGAAGTCTTCAGTGACTTCAATCATCATAAGATTTCCCATTTTTTCGACTGAATCAAGGCTACTGGTGTCATCAGCAAATTGTTCAGCAACTTCGACCCAGTCTACTGCAGAGGGCTCAAAATAAATCGCCTCAGCAACTTGAAGAGGATAAGTGTCTATCTTCATTTGTGCTTTAGTATTATCCCTAAACTTGATTCTCCCCTCTTGAATCACATTCTGCACCAAATCCCTGAAAATAAAAAATTGAGAAGTCTTATGACCAAAACATTATGGTATTGTAACACCCCAAATTTGCTCTCTTCTTTCTAGCATCATCCTCATATCATAAGCATCATAAGCATGTCATATCCTTAGCATTTTTGCACAGAAAAAGGAAGCATATCATTCACAAGTTCTAGCATAAGGCATAAGATCAATCATCCGAGAAATCACGATTTTTTGCAAGTCAAAGTCAAGAGCATGGTGACATGGCAGGAAATTCGCAGGGCATTTTATACAAGCTCTATATCATGGTCAAAGCCCTAGGAGGATTGGGAATGAAGATCAGATTAGAATGGTTGGCGCAGATGTATTCTTGGAGTTTCCCACCAAATGGAGGGAAAATTCAAAATTTTACTGTGTTAACCGGTTAACGCTTTGGTTAACCGGTTAACGGCTGCGAAATTTTGAATTTTCCAGCAAGTTCATCATGTGTGTTTTTTACTCCATTTTTCATTTTTCTGATTTTATTTCATTTGAATTAATTGGGAATTATGGAGAAGGATCTAGAGAGTTTACCAAGCCTAATTCCAAAGCTAGATCCTAATCACCTTTCTAAGCTAACTCCAAACCATTTTTTTGGACTCCAAACCAAAATTTTGGGCCCCAAACCTAGATACTATTTATCCCATTTCCATTCAAACCAAGAAGAAAACTCTCTCATAATTCACACTTTTCATTTCTGAATTTTCACTACTCTCTCACCATTCTCTCATTTTTCTCTCCCAATTTCCAAATCACTCAAAGTTCCTCTTCTTTGAAGATCACCAAACTTTGCATTAAAGTTTGTTGATCTTGGAACTAGACCTTCATCTATAGCTTATTTGCATCAATTTTCTGGTTTTACTATTGGTTCAGATCTGATTTGGTGGTTAGAAGTGCTTTTGAAACTAAGCTCTTGCATAAGGATCCTTTGCTTGCATTTATTTTGCATTGTGTGTGAAGAATACTTTAGGAGCAACTTATCTCCTTTAGAGGAGTAAGTTGTTCTCTAACTTTCTTCTCCTCTTCTTTTGTCTTCTTCTCTTCTTTCCTTCTCCTTCATTAGGATAGACTTCAAGCCACACTAACCTTAGGAACACTTTTTTATGATAATTTTAGGTTTAGTCTTTCCCCATTAGACTTTTACCTTTTGCTCCTTTGGTTCTTTCTCTTCTCATATTCATACAAAAACCTAAAAAACATTAATAAAGAAAGAAGTGGCTTTTTGTGCAATAGCCTTATTCCATGAGGCATGTGTATTCATTCCATCTTGGAATAATACACTTGTCTAGCATGATGCACGAGTCTGATCATGAAGTCATCTTCATAATGAAAATCCTAAAAAAAAATACTTCTTCATTTTAATCACTAAAACACTTAATAACTTCAACAAGTTAGTGAGCTTAGGCCATTGCCCTTGGAAACGAGTCTTGGATAAATTCTCCTTGCTTGGTGTGCTTGTTCTATTATTCCATCTTGGAATGTAGTAGCAAGTACACATTCCATGGAAAAGAGTTTGAGTTCACTTCCTTGTGCCACACTCCTAAAAGACTTCTAAAAAACATAAACAAAGAATAAGCGTCTCTCCTTCGGGACTTCTTTTCTCATCACCTTCACTCTGAACGCGAACTTTCTCCTACTTGTCACTTTGCAAGATGGTTATGCACTCGTCGTCCGAGCCTATAACACCTGAGCATTGACATAGGCAGTTCAAGCCTTAAGACACAAGCAATCTTTTCCACCCCTAGTTAGGGGAACTACGGCGACTCTAATCCTCATGTCCAGATGAGGTACGTAGGCAGTGGGGTAGAGCCCGTTCAAGAACGCTTTTATTTTCCCTACATTTTCCCCCTTTCTTTTCTTTTCTTATCCAGTTCTAGTCCTTTTTGCAGCAGTTTTCATTCTTACACCCTTTGAAACAGTTTATTTGCAAACGTGGATGTCGTCGGGTACGACAGACAATCTGGGGTGCTAATATCTTCCCAGGTCGTAACCGACTCCCGAACCCAGTCTATTTGGTTCGCAGGACCTTTGTCCACCCTTTTCTTTTCTTCTAGTTTATGCAGCATTACCATTCATGTTCCTTCGAGATAAAAATGCATGGCTGGCGACTCTGCCTCTTTTCCGCGCCACCTTCTTTTTTGTACCAGGATGGAAATCCAGGGATCGAACCCAGAATCTCTGGTTCCCTTGAGAGTCTCTCCTAACGCTTGTGTGTTTCTGTTTCATTGGGTGTTGATTATTTGTTGTTGCGTGTTTACTTTGCTGTTGTTTATTTACAGTTTTATTTACAGCTTTATTTACAGTTTTCAGTATTTATTTTCATGCATCATATATTATACTGGATTGTCTGGCTATGCTGGTTTCCTTTTTTCTATGGGATGGGGTTACTGTGAGATGAGCTCGTAACGGGGGCTCGAGTGCACCCTAGTACTAAGAGTGGTTCCACTTTGGCTTCATGGCATCTTGCTATGTTGGTATTAGTGAGTTCCACACCCAGACTTGCGACCGTCTTGGGAATGTATTGATATCAGAATCTTTCTGGACCATTACAGGACCTTGATAGTTATGTGCATCTAGGGACCGATCATTGAGGACCTTTGTGGAAACATCCCTCTCCAGTGGTGACAGTGGAAGACCACATTTTATGGCAAACCCATTCACACCCGAGGGCCCACTGGGAACTCACATAGGATGGCATGGTTCTTTTATAGGAACTCGGTTAAAAGCATCTGGTTGTATGACGATAGTATTGTACCCTTCAGGATGAATGTACTATTGTTTCTCGATTTCAGCGCTTGAGGCTGGGAACTTATAAAGGATGCTTGTTTTTCCCGGACTCACGCTGAGACCTCCCTGAGTAGTATATAATGCCAAACTGATTCCCTGATTTGGTCATGAGCCATTTCTCGGAAATGGTGAACGTATTATTGCTATTCAGCTTTGAGAGTCCGTGATGTTTGACCCGGAGCATACCTGTGAGATTGGGAGGGGTTTACAGGTTTGCAGGAACCCTTGACCTCATCATACCTCATTACCACTACAGTCTTATGATTTGAGATAGCTGCATGGATTCTAGAGTTCTTAAGTCATCTGATATTTGATTTGGGAGCTTATTTGAGACTAAGTTCTTGTTCATGGGGATTTATTCAGAGGATCTTGGTTCTTGGTCACTTGGGTCCAGTATTCAGTATCCAGACAGTCTCAGATGTTGATCATATGCCTGCATTGCATTTGCATTGTATCATACCCGCATTAATTGTTTGTGTTTTCACTTTTAGGTATTTATTTGCATCCTGCACCCAGTTCTGGTATTCGTTATCTCTCTAGATAGCAGAAGTCCAAGAAACACCTAGAAAAAGGAATATGCATTACACTTTCCCACAACCGGAGACTAAGAGTATTTAGAAATTGATAGATTTGATTACCGATAAGGTTTTAGTAGACTTTAGGAAGAAATTTGGGAAGGTTTTGAATTATGTAAGAAAACCAACTATTGACCAGAGGGATAGTCTCCATTCATTACTACAGTTTTATGATCCTCAATTGCGAGTCTTCGTATTTCCAGATTATATCTTGGCTCCTACCTTGGAAGAGATTGCCAGCATCTTGAAGATTCCTATTGGAGAGGGTATTCCTTATTATGCTTCAGGAAGAGCTCCCTCGTATGCAAACATAACCAGTGCTTTCCATCTTAGTATGCTTAGAATCAAGATGGGTTTAGAAGCTAGTGAAGGAAAGGGAATTGCCTTGGATTTTCTAGTAACAGAGGCTCATTTGTTTGCTCTTGGGAACAAGTGGGAGGGATTCAATGAATTATTGGCCTTGATGGTTTATGGGATAAGCTTGTTCCCAGGGGAGAAGGGATTAATTGGTATGGAGGCAATTTCCATTTTTATTCAGACAAATCCAGTACCTACTCTGTTGGGATATTTCTACTATAATGTTCATTACAGGAACGAGAGAAGAAATGGATTTGTAAACTATTGTGCACCCTTATTCGCATATTGGTTTTCTAAACAACTCCCAAAGTAAGGACCGTTCAAAGATCTGAAGCAAGAGTGGAAATGGGCTAGAAGATTGATGAGCTTGACTTCATATGATATAGCCTGGGGGAGTAACAGAGACTTATTGGGAAAAGAGATGATTATCAGTTGTGGAGAGTTTCCCAATGTACCTTTGCTTGGTAGGAGAGGGATGATCAATTACAATCATGTGTTGGTTCGGAAACAGTTTGGTTACCCTTTGAAAGATCATCCATCTGCTGAAGTGGTTTTGGAGTCACTATATGTACCTTTGGAAGGGAATGAGAAGTTAGTCACTCATGCGTTTCAGGCTTGGGAGGTGATATTGAGTAAGGGAAAGAAAGAATTTGGAAAGGTTGACCCTAGGACATATCCCCCATTTGCTGCTTGGATACAAGGTAGGGTTGATACTTTCTTCCTCCTATTTTCAGCTGAGGCTCCACTATATCCAAAAGAAACACCTGCTCAAGCCACTGTTTCTGTTGAGAGTTACAAGAAGTTGGAGTCATTAATACATGAACTAAGAGTTGAGAATATGGAGATGACTAGTTTGTATCATCGTGCAGCCCGTTCTAAGGAAGAAGTGGAGGAGAAGCTCCCGAAAATACAAGTATCCCAGGAAACTAAAGAGAAAGAGTTCGCTAGAAGGGAAGCCTATTTCCAAAGGAGAGGGTTGATGGACTCAAGAAGGGAAGCAGAGCACAAGAAGCTTCAGAAGACCCTTAGGGAGGCTAGACAATCCATCACTTGGTTGAAGGAAATGAGAGACAAAGATCAGAAGGAGTTTGAAGAGAAGGAGAAGGTGTACAAGCTACAACTCCAAGACCAGAAGGTTGAATTGGAGAAGATTCACACGATAAGAAGGGAAAAGACCCAACAGTCGGCACAAAGTCAGCAAGCCTTAGAAGAGGTACTCAAGGAGAATGCATAACTCAAGTTGAGGGTTGGGTGAAGAAAGCCAGGGCAGAGTTGGGACTTTCAGGGGAGGAGCCAGAGTCTTCTTGTGGTTTGAAATTTTAGAGTTTTTTGTATTTTGGATTAGCTACAGACTTGTTGTAGGAATCTCATTTTTATTTTTTCCTCGCACTTTATTTGTAAGACTTGTAATCCTTCGGGAAATTGTTGTTACTCTTTCCTTCTTGAGGTCTTTATTTTATTATTATGATAGTTTCCTATGTAATCTTATGAGTATGCTAAAACCCGTTTGTACAAAACCATCAAGATCTGAATACCTCTCAAAGAGAATTCGTGATAGGAAGTCAATTTCTACGAAAGGGCCATCTGGAGTAATTTCTGTCAAAAATACCATAACTGGGGCATATTAATGCCTGAACGTGGAAACGGGAATAGTTACATTGCATGCATATAACGTGTTTGTTGTTTTGCAGGTGATTCTTCAGTCTTCTAACGTTTATGTCACTTTCAAGCACTATAGCTCCCAAGAAGGTTCAAAGACAGTCAACTATACACAGATACCCTACAAAGGTGAACAGAGAGAGAGAGAAATGGATCAGATGCAAGAGGATCTGGCTGATTTAAGGACAAGAAGGGACAACTTCATGACCCTCATGGCTGGGATGGGTCAAACACAAGAGCGTTTGCGCGAGATGGTAGAGAACAATCAGGCCAGGAACAATGAGACAGAAGATGAAGGTAATCGCAATGGGGCTGGCGCCCGTCATGTTGAAATCCTTGTGGTGCAACTAGGGGTCACTATTATCAATGATGGAGTGCATAACATGCAGATGGATGGTGTGGCTCCCCGGACTTTCGTCCCGGTGCAAACGCGACCCGTCGGTGATGTTGGAAGTTGAGGTTGAATAGAGTCGCCAGCTAGGAATTTTTTATCCCGAAGGAAAGGTAATGTTGCATAAACCTGGAAGGGTATGGATAAGACGATTGCGAACCAAAGAAACTGAGAAAGAGGGTTGGTTACGACCTGGGAAGGTATTAGCATATAGATCGTCCGTCGTACTCGACGAGATCCATGCTTACTTGATTGTGTTTAAAGGGGGATAGTGTTTGTGCTAAACTGTGCATAAAAGTTAAGGGGAAAAAGATGTACAAAGTGTCAGTGCAAAAAGGATATGGAATTTAAGATTATGATTTTGAAAAGAAAAGCTGGAGGAAGGAGAGGGGGAAGACCTGGGGACTTTTGTTTGATAACTATTAAGTTATGCCTACGTATCCTCTCGTGCAATGAGGAAGTAAGAACACTGTAGTTCGACTCAAAGAGACTTAGATGATTTTGCAGCGAACTGCTTACTTGTCTATGCTCAAGTGTGTGACTCGTCTGGCTCGAGTGCTAACTGTCTTGCATTAGACGGAAGAAGCGAGTTCTCGTTTTCAGAGTGAGTGTGATAAGAAAAGAATCCCGAGGGAGACGTTTATTGTTTGTTTTTGTGTTTTCAGTTTTTTATTGTTTTTGGTGTTTTGTATAGGATAATGAGCTTAAGCCTAAATCAAGGCTTGTAAACTCATTATATCCTCCCTGATTAGGGATAATGAGCCTACTTAAGTATGAGATGAAAATCCCAACTTAATTACCATGATGATATAGGATTAAGATAATTAACCTACTTTGGGTAATTATTAAGTGTTTTTGGGTTTTTGTTTAGTGTTAAGTAATGAGTTTAATCTCCAATCAAAGATTAGTGAACTCATTACACCATCCTAAGAGAAGGATGATAGATGAGAACACTTAAGTTGAGGAAGATACCTCAACTTAATCCATGGTTAGGGATTAAAATCATTATATAACAAGCCTTTATTAAAGTGGATTTGAATTAAAGGTGGGATTAAGAAATGGATTTTATTGTTTGCAAGACTTTAGCATGAGGGCGACTTGTCCATTGAACACTAGGGTTAGTCCATCTGAACCACCAGGCAGAGATGTAACCCTAATATAAGGCCCGAGTTACAAGCTTAAGTCTTTAATGATTATTAGGTGTTTTTGATTGGAGGTGAAAACAACTTAAAGGTTTAGCACTAAGGATCAAAGTTATACACTTCATCCTAAGATAAGGATACAGGCATAACCCTAATTCAGAGTCCAAAAACTTTAACTGTTTAGCCTTGATTATGAGATGAGAGAGAGAGAGAGAGACTCAAGGAGAATCAAAAGGTAAAAACTAGGGGGGACTATTTACAACCCTGAAGTTATCATGCTTGGATGTTCCTATGGTTTGTGAGGCATCAAGAGAAGTCTTCAAGTTGGCCACGAAAGGAGGAGAAGCAGATGAAAAGAGAGAGAGCGAAGGGTTAGGTTACTTACTTCATGAAGAAGTTAAGTAAACTAAGAACAAGAGATAACATAAGTGAATGAGATTCACTTCAAACATAAACAAAGTGCATAAAAATAAATAGAGAAAGAGAGGTTAGATGTGGATACACATCCACACCCTGATTAACTTACCAAATGAATCTGAAATGGTTAGTTTGAAAGCAAGATATGTACAAATTCAAAAGCATAAGAAAATCAAGTGATAAAAAATTGAAAATGCATCCAAGGGGACCCTAAGCACTCATGAAATCACCATCCAAAGGGGGAGGTCTAAAGGTTTACCAAATTCAAGTTATGGTTTACCTAAAATTTGCTAGGGTTTTGGATACTTCTTAAAGGGAAAATGCACATTAATTTGAAAATGCAAGATAAAAATGTGACAAAAATATTTTTAGAAACTAGAGGCAATTTATGAAAAGATGCAAAAAGAACAAAATGCAAATTCATCTTGGTTTGAGAGAAATGAATTTTTGAAGTTAAGGTTGAAAAAATAGGAAATTTAGAAACCCTAATTCAAAGAAAATTGGAAAATTTTGATAAAAACAAAAGAAATTTGTGGGATGAGTTTGTAAATGTTTAAGAAACCTCTCTGAATTTTTTTTTTGTGATTTTTAGATACTTTAATGTATTTTTAATTAATTAAATGGACTTAATTAATTAAAATATACAATTAAATTATTTAAAAATGCATTTTTTAATGAAAAAATAAAAATAAAAATATTTTTGGTTTCTGAAAATTAGTTAGAGTGGTGATAAAATATTTCAGAATTTTTAAATAATTTTTGCTATTTTTAATAATTAAAAGAAAACAAAACAAAATAAAATAAAATAAAAGTGAAAGTAATTCAAAGGAGTGGTTCAGATTGCGTGGGAGATGGATGGAGGGCCAGGATTGAAAGTAACATTGACCAAGAGTATGAAGATCTGAGGGCCTAAGTTTGAACTTGTGTTTCGCGCGTGATCCAATGGCTCTCAATTAATCTGACCTAATTAACTATAATTAATTTAATTAATCCAAATTAATGTTTAATGAGCTAATCTAAGTCGTTCAATGTCTAACCCTAATCACCATCCAATGGCCAGGAATGAATATGGGGAATTAAACGTGATTAAACCCTAATCACTTTCAGGTGACCGGAGCTAAGCTCCGGTCGTCTTCTCCGGTGAGACAAAATCCCAGAATCCTACACAAGCATCTAAACTTCAAATTTCTTGCCCAGAAACACTCTCCTAACATCATACAACTCTAATCAACAAACAAAATTCATTTATCATGCATCATAAAGCTGAATCGAATCAAACAAGCTTTAGGTCAAAAATTTCAGAACATCATGAAATCCTCATTTCTAACCTATTTTCAATTCTAAACATATCAGCATGATCAGGGAAGCATGTAGATTCATTCTAGAACTTAAAATCATGCTTATGGAAAAAAATTTCATGAAGGTTACTGAGATAGAGTTCTTTGAAATGGAGCTTTATGGGCCCTCCTCTTGGGCAATCCACCTCCCTTTAACCTCCTGAGTCTATTGTGATGCTTGAATGGAGTTTATAATGGTTGGTTTATGAGTTTTTGAATATGCAGAAATCGTGTTTTGGATAGAGGGTGTTTCAAGCTATGGTGATGGGTGGGAAATGATCCTGAGGTTATATGGAGTTGAATGGTGAAAGAAATTTTGGTTTTTGTTGGTTGGTTTGTGAAATTCGATAACATGAAGGTTTTGAGGAATTTTTCTCAATCTCAAGTTGTGTGTCCATTGTAGCCATGAAGCTTGCATATTTATAGCCTTGAGGGTGTGTATGAGCCATACTATTGGTCAGGAGAGTGGGTGTGGCACTGTGTGATTGGTATGGGAGAAAATGCAAAAAAGTCAAGAATTGTGTACCATAGGTATGGGCCATGGCAAAACTGGTTTCTGAGCATGGATTGCCTCAGCTTGGATCATGGATGGCCCTTGGTTGGATGCCTTGGATCAAGAGTTTACAAGGTTTATGCATTTTGGCCATTTTGATATTTCTTGAGAAACAAACCATCAAAACCCTAGGTTCAAAGGCCATTTCTGATCTTTGGAAGTTGCTTTGACATGTTATGACATAATTGAGAACATTAGAGGTCCCTTAGAAGCTTGAAATGCCAATATACAAAAATCCCTCTTTGACATGAACATGAAATTTACAAGATTTTTGCCAACTTTGCAAGGCCATAACTTGAGTTCTAGGATGAATTAGAATGATTTCTTGTACTTTTTAAAAATGGGAGGATCCAATCTACAACTTTCATGTTTGAAGAAATTTCATTTGAAACCTTTTTGATCAAGAAAGAGGAGGTTGAAGATCTTTCCCAAAATAGAAAGTTTACATTACAAGTCATTTCCATTTTCGGCAAGTTTTTGTTTTGTTCATTTTTCTTCAACTTTGTGAACTTCCAAGCATTCCAATGATCAAATAAAGACCATATGACTTCAAAATGATGATGATGACCCTTTGGAACCATTGTTGGGGGCCTCAGATGCCCAAAATCTGACTTTTCTTGCTCAGGAAGTTACCACTTGATCAGATGACTCCCATATTGAATATTTCCATGAAATTTGATACACATGCTCCTTATATCATATATGGACCAATAGCAACAAGAATTACCAACAATTTTGGATGTAAGGCCTCTGAAATCAAAACCCTAATTTTAGGTCATCTGTGTAGGAGCCTCTGCTTAGCTTCCATACCTTTGTAGTGTTTTGACATTTCTTAACTTCAATGAACCCAAGGGGGCATAAGATGATCATAGAACATTCATGGACCCTATTGGCATGCTTTATGGCCTCTGAGATAGCTCACACCACTTCTAAGATTCATCTGATCACAAACCCTGGATGCAACTATGTAGATGAAATGTTTAAAAGGTGATTATGCATTGTGAAATGTGTTGATAGGCTATGCAATGATGATAATCATAAGCCAAGATGATAAAAGAGAGAGGGAAAATTTGGGGTGTTTACAGCTGCCCCTATTCAAGCATGAGTTAGTTGTGTAGGATGTAAGCGCCAGGCTTAGCAGACGAACAAGATAACTTGTGGTTGAATACGAAGACAGTCCAAAATTTGCACTCACTGGGGAAAAAGAAGAAAAGGGATATAAATTGTATTTTACAAAATGATGTTAAATAATAGCGATGGAGGACGACCATCGAGCAGAGGACGACTGATGGGGATAAAAACGGTGAGAAATGCACTGACGGGGATGGCTGTCATGCTGGGGAATAAAGAACCGCGACGGGGACGACCATCGAGTAAAGAAAGGCGACTTTACTAGGGATTTAAAAGCACTAACGGGGATGACTGTCAGGTTAAAGAATAAAGAAACTGCGACGAGGACGACCATCGGGTGAATAGTAAATAAATGATGAGGGACGGTCATCAAAAGGTGAAGATATCACGACATAGGACGAATGTTGGATCGAAGGATCGATGATGGGGACGGCCATCAGATGAATGATGAGGTACGGTCATCAAAAGGTGAAGGACGATCACCTAGCAGGGGATGGTTGCTCTGAATTATCGCGACATAGGACGAATGTCAGATAAAAAGGATCAACGATGGGGATGACCATCGGATAACATGATGAGGGACGATCATCAAAATAAATAATGAGGAACGGTCATCAAGATGTGAAGGATGATCACCTAGCAGGGTACGGCTGCTCTGTTGGGGATTATCTCGAAATAGGACGAATGCCGGATAAAAAAGATCGACGATGGGGACGGCCATCGGATAACATGATGAGGGATGGTCATCAAAATAAATGATGAGGAACGGTCATCAAGAGGTGAATGACGATCACCTAGAAGATATCACGACACAGGACGAATGTCTGATAGAAAGTTATTTTGTTGGCGACTTCTGGGGAGAGATAAACACGGATGAGTGTTTAAGCCCTAACAAATAAGATGATATAAGTGTTTCGACAGTGTAGATTAAAGATACGGACGAGTATCCTTAGGACCACGATACAGAAGAGTATCGATAGAAACAAACGCCGACGCGTGCTTAAGATGATACGGACGAGCATCAACTATTTGAACAAGGAACATGGACGAGTGTTGACCTGCTGGGGAGATTCATAAGATACAGACGATTATCAAAGAATTATGTATAAATAGGATACGGACGAGTATCAGGAAGATTGTGTACAAGTATGTACAAGTATTTGTATTGAGAGTGAAAAAGGATATTTTGGCTTTTTATCTGCAGGGGATACATTTTTGTGTATTGCTGGAAGAGTGATTTGCAGGTATTTTGCAGGTGACTGGCTCAAACCTGGCTTATGATCATGCAAGTGTTTGATTTTTTCCGTAATGCTCCGTATTAGACGGAATGCTACGCTCTGTTTGGGGAGAGATGATGCGAATGCCATGTTTATGCAAATGAGAGAAATGAGATCCGAAATCTGCTGGGAGAACGGATCACTGGGCGATCCGTAGGGAGAAAGGACCACTGCACGATCTTTTAGAGAACCCTGGGGGAGAAATTTTTGGGGATCCAATGCTGAGGATGAGAAGATCTGGCCACTCGCTGGGGAAAATGATCTAGGCATTGCTTTGGAGATCCTACCTAGGGAGGAGAGAACTTCTGGGAAGTAATCTGTTGGAGCATCAGCTTCGTGGGGGAATACTTTCGTCAAGTAGTCCTTCTGATGATGTAACCGCCGACTTGGCTGGGGATTAGTGCCTGATATGCCCCATGCTGTGAGAAGTTGTCTGCCTTGAGTACCTGAAACTTGTTAAACAAAGGAAACACAAAAGTTCCCTGAGGTATCCTCAACCGGATTCCGTTATAGGAGTTAGATTCGCTCAAGAGCATATATTTCCTGCAAGCATTTATTGAAAATGGCTTATATGTTTTCATGCAAATGTTGTATTCCGAACTTTGGATGTTTTACAAACAAAACAAAAAGGTACAAAACAAAGTGTGAATGAACATTTGATTTTATTGATTTGTGAGCCTTGAATAGGCAGGTACAATGAGGATGCTCATCCCTGAAATGAGGAGATTGCTACAAAATTGAGAAAATAAAAGTCCTATTCAGCAATGCTGAAGTTGATGCTTCAATCTTCCTTTTTGCTATGACCTATATGACCTGAACGCTCTTCTTATCTTGCTTTCTGAAGAAAGTTGATTCTGATTGACGCTTTATCCTTTCGAAGTTTGCCATGTTATGTGAGTGATACAGACGAATTCAGAATGCAGTTGTTCGCTTATTCCCTGATTTTGTGTGGATTGCCCTTTCGGGTTTTCAATCCACCGGGATACCCTTTTTTGCCTGAGCTGTCCGATGTGGCTTTTCAACTCAGCGGGTGTACATTTTTTCAATTTTCCCCTAATTTTTTCCCGAGTCTTTTATTCTGTTTTTGACTCGCCGGGATGCCCTATTTTTGCCTGGACTTACATTCTGTTTTTATGTCCAGCAGGTCATTTATGCGAAGTATTTTTTAACTGCATCTGAATTCACAGGAGATAGGAATTTTTTGCCATCCATGGTTGCGAGCATCAGTGCTCCGCCTGAGAAGAATTTAGTTATCACAAAGGGACCTTCATAGTTTGGCGTCCATTTGCCCCTGTGGTTTGTATGAGGAGGAAGGAGTCTTTTCAGTACAAGCTCTCCCACTTGATATACCCGAGGTCTGACTTTTTGATCGAAGGCCTTCTTCATCCGTTTCTGATATAACTGACCATGACAGATAGCTACTAATCTCTTTTCTTCAATCAGGCTTAGTTGATTATAACGAGATTGGACCCATTATGCTTCGTCCAGTTTTACATCCATCATTACCCGCAAGGAGGGTAATTCAACTTCAACAGGTAGGACTGCTTCCATACCGTGCACAAGCTGATAAGGTGTTGCCCGGGTAGATGTCCTGATGGAAGTTCGATACCCATGCAAGGCGAATGGTAACATTTCATGCCAGTCTCTGTATGTGACTACCATCTTTTGCACAATCTTCTTAATGTTCTTGTTAGCTGCCTCAACAACGCCATTCATCTTTGGCATGTAAGGAGAAGAGTTGTGATGTTGGATCTTGAAATCCCGACATAATTCTGCCATCATCTTGTTGTTAAGGTTTGAACCATTATCAGTAATGATTCGCTTGGGAACTCCATATCGACAAATGATAACCCTTTTCAGAAATCGGGCTACCACTTACTTGGTGACATTTGCATATGAAGCTGCTTCGACCCATTTGGTGAAGTAATCAATGGCTACCAGGATGAATCTGTGACCATTTGAAGTAGTTGGCTCGATCTTTCTAATCATATCAATATCCCACATGGAAAAGGGCCAGGGTGAAGACATTATATTCAAAGGATTGGGAGGCACATGCACTTTGTTTGCGTAGATCTGGCATTTATGGCATTTTCTGGCATAGGCACAACAGTATGCATCCATTGTGATCCAATAGTAACCTGATCTCAAGAATTTCTTCGCCATTGCATGTCATCTGGCATGGGTACCGAAAGAACCTTCATGTACTTCGTGCATCAGCAGGTCTGCTTCCTTCTTGTCAACATATCTGAGTAAGACCATGTCAAAGTTTCGCTTGTATAAGGAGCCATCAATATTGAGGAAGAAACGGTCGGCTAGCCTTCTCAATGTCTTCTTATCATTAGAAGATGCCCCAGGTGGGTAAGTCTGAGTCTCCAGGAAACATTTGATGTCGTGGAACCAAGGTTTGTTGTCAGTAACAGTGTCTATAAAGAAGACATATGCCAGTCGGTCCAGTCTGGATACTAAAATCCAAGGTACATAGTTAGCAGTCTTTACTTTGATCATAGATGAAATAGTGGCCAAGACGTCTAGAAACTGATTCTCATCTCGAGGGATGTATTCAAGCTTGACTATTGTGAAGAAAGTCAACAATCTCCTGGTATAGTCACGGTAGGGAACCAGATGATCTTAATGAGTATACCCCTTGCCATTAGTTTGGTTGATCACCAAAGCTGAATCTCCGAATACATTCAAGGTTTTGATCCTGAGGTCAATGGCTTCCTCAAGGCCCATGATGCAAGCTTCATACTCTGCTTCGTTATTAGTGCAGGAAAAGGTAAGCCTTGCTGAGAAAGGCATATAGACTCCTTTGGGTGTAATAAATACTGCACCAACCCCACGACCGTTACAATTAACTGCCCCATCAAACATCATAGTCCATGCTTCTTCTGGATCAGGCCCTTTAGTGTGAATAGGCTCTTCACATCTTTTGACTTTAAGAACATGATGTCTTCATCAGGGAAATCAAATCTCATAGGCTGGTAGTCATCAATGGGTTGCCCAGCCAGATAATCAGACAATACACTGCCTTTGATGGCTTTTTGAGAGGTGTACTGAATTTCATATTCTGTTAGAATCATCTTCCACCTTGCAACCCTTCTGGTAAGTGTTGGCTTCTCAAATATGTACTTGACTGGGTCCATCTTTAAGATCAACAAGGTAGTATGAGTCAACATATACTATCTTAGTCGGCGAGCAGCCCACGCAAAAGCACAACAAGTTTTCTCAAGCAGTGAATAACGTTGTTCACAATCAGTAAACTTTTTGCTTAGGTAGTATATTGCATACTCTTTTCGGCCAGACTCATCATGTTGGCCCAACACACACCCTATTGATTCATCTAATACTGTCAGGTACATTATTAGAGGTCTTCCTTCAACTAGAGGCATGAGAATTGGAGGTTCTTGCAAATACTCCTTGATCTTGTCAAAAGCTTTATGACAATCATTGTTCCACCTAACTGTTTGTTCCTTTCTTAATAGTTTGAACAAGGGCTCGCAAGTTGTAGTGAGATGAGATATGAACCTTGAAATGTAGTTCAACCTACCTAAGAACCCTCGAACTTCTTTCTCAGTCTTAGGTGCAGGCATTTCCTGAATTTCTTTGACTTTGTCGGGATCAACCTCAATTCCTTTTCCGCTTACAATAAAACCCAACAGCTTACCAGAACGTACCCCGAATGTGCATCTGTTGGGGTTCAACCTTAACTGATACTTCCTCAGATGCTTGAACAACTTCAACAGATTTACCAAATGCTTTTCCTCTGTTTGGGACTTGGCAATCATGTCATCCATGTAGCACTTTATTTCTTTATGGATCATATCGTGGAATAATGTTACCATAGCCCGTTGATATGTTGCACCGACGTTCTTCAAACCAAACGACATTACTTTGTAGAAGAACATGCCCCAGGGTGTGATGAAGGTTGTCTTTTCCATGTCTTCAGGTGACATCTTGATCTGATTGTATCCAGAAAATCCGTCCATGAAAGAAAATACCGAGGACTGAGTTGTGTTATCCACCAATACATCAATGTAAGGTAATGGGAAGTCATCTTTCGGGCTTGCTCTATTCAGATCCCGGTAATCGACACACATACACACCTTGCCATACTTCTTAGATACGAGTACAATGTTAGCAACCCACGGCGGGTAACTATTTACAGCAAGAAAACCGGCGTCCCACTGCTTTTGTACTTCCTCTTTGATTTTCATGGCCATGTCTGGGCGAGTACGGCGCAAATTTTGTTTAACTGGCGGACAATCCTCTTTCAATGGTAGCTTGTGCATGACGATATTTGTATACAAACCCGGCATATCTTGATAGGACCAAGCGAACACATCGACATATTCTCGTAGCATACTGATAAGTTGTTCCTTTACCGGAGCTTGTAGACTGGCCCAAATCTTCACCTCTTTCACATCTTCCTCGGTACCAAGATTGATAGTCTCAACCTCCTCCTGATGAGGAGCAATCACCTTTTCCTCTTGTCTCAATAACCTAGCTAACTCTTCAGGCAAATCGTAGTCTTCTTCAACCCCTTCATCTACTTGATAAATCGGATTGTCAAAGTCATACGAGGTCATAGCAGTGTCGTTGTCGGTGCGATCTGGAGGGCTATCTCTGCAAGGGTTGAGATTTGGTTCATTTTAGTGATTGATTTTATCTAATTTAGAAAAAGTGAATGAAGTTATTATTTGAGAAAAACATTGACATTTATTGTTTTGTGCGAAAATAACAAAAATGAAAAGATAAGGAGCGAAAAAGATCGTTTGCAAAAAGATGTCCATTGTTCATTAATATTCAATTTGCACAAAATACATATGGCCCTATTACAAAATGAGTCCAGAACATCTTGGGCAAGATGCAGGACTTTGATGCATGCTTAAAACAGGAAATAATAATTACTCTGCAGCAGTAACCCTTATAATTTCCTGGGAAGACCAGTTGAGGATTTGTTGGCCCGAGACTCTTGGACGGATCCAGTTTTCCAGGTTGTAGTCGCTCTCAGCCTCATCTTCCAAAGTGTTGACAGCATCCGGGGTCAACATTCCCCCACTTATGAACTTGGGAGCTTCAGCAGCCTCCTCTGGAACTTGTCGGGATGGTTTGTAACCAAACCAAATTTGTCTTCTTTCATCTCCACCTTCAGCAGCTTGCCCCTGCCTTGGGCATTCCCTTCTTCCACAACCTCCCGAGCCTGTTTGTAGGAAGCAATTGAGGTGCCCATCCTTT
The DNA here is from genome assembly GCA_963966055.1 of Lathyrus aphaca. Classification (NCBI taxonomy): domain Eukaryota; kingdom Viridiplantae; phylum Streptophyta; class Magnoliopsida; order Fabales; family Fabaceae; genus Lathyrus; species Lathyrus aphaca. The sequence goes on along the minus strand of OZ014522.1, from coordinate 157,501,357 downwards.
CCTCTCGGGATGCAGCAAACACCTCAGTTGTAGCTTCGTTGATATTCAAAGCTTCGAAGCCTTGGCTCATGGTTTCATGGATCTCCCCATCCATCTCTATGTACTTGTACATAGCCAGGTGACTGACAAAGATGTCTTCCTCTCCACAAATGGTGATAATTTGGCCTTCCAACTCATATTTTAACTTCTGGTGAAGGGTTGACGTTACTGCACCAGCGGCATGAATCCAGGGTCGACCCAACAAACAGCTGTAGACAGGCTGTATGTCCATCACGTAGAAGGTAGTTTTGAAAATTTGTGGGCCAATTACCACAGGCAGCTCAATTTCTCTGAGAACCGATCTCTTAGACCCATCAAAGGCTCTGAAAACTAGGTTGCTCGGACGAAGTGCAAGACCATCATATTCCAGCTTGACTAAAGCCTTCTTTGGTAGCACATTGAGTGATGATCCAGTATCAACAAGGACAAGAGAAAGTACAACACCTTTACATTCCAAAGTGATATGTAAAGCCTTGTTGTGGTTACGTCCCTCCGTAGTCAAATCAGCATTGGTGAAACCTAGTCCATGACTAGTATTAACATTTGCGACCACCGTTTCTAACTGATTGACTGTGATCTCTTCCGACACATAAGTTGCATGCAAGACTTTGAGTAGTGCATTCCGGTGAGCCTCGGAACACATGAGCAGAGATAGTATGGAGATCTTGAAGGGTGTTTGATGGAGCTGATCCACAACTTTGTAGTCACTTCTTTTGATAATCCTCATAAAATCTTCTACATCCTGATCGAAAGGTGCCTTCTGAGTTTCTTTTGCAACAGGTTCTTCTAGCACCACATATTTGCCTTTTGCTTTAGCAGCAGTTTCTGCTTCAGCATTAACTCTGGGAAACTGTGAAGCGAAGAGACGTCCGCTTCGAGTGAAGCCTCCGCCTCCCCCAACATTGTCAATTTGTGGTACAGGTATTGAGGAGTCAAGAGTGATCTTCTTCCCATGGCAGTAAAGATCCGAACCATAATGCAAAGGCACATCATTGTTGTTATCATAAGGAACTGGTCCAGGCACCGTGATGGTCACCAGACTAATTGCAGCAGAAGAAGGAGTTGTGATAGTTTGTGGATCATAGTAAATGGTGACAGGAGGTCTGATTGAAGATGGTGCAGGTGTGGCAAGTTGTTGATGTTGATTAAAGTTGTTGTTGAGAGAATCTGGAACATGGATGGTTATTGGATCATAATAAATGGTAACCATTGAGATGTCGTCACTAGTGGTGTTTGCTGTTGTTGTAGAAGACTCCGTTGAGATGATGTTTGTTGGTGTTGTAGGAGAGATTTTTGTTTCATTTGTAGAAGATGGAACTGTTGAGGCGATTTGTAGAATGCCTTCTCTGATAAGACTGCTGATACAATTCTTCAGATTTGCACAACAATTGGCAGAAACTTTACAAGCTTCACAATGGGCCTCAAAACCTGGAAACACTTGGCACTTCAATAGCTGAGCTTTTACTTCGGCCAGTGGTGTTTGAATACTTGCAATGTCATTAATTAGAGTTGTTGGTTAGTCTTCCTCGATAGCATTAATCCTTGGCCCACCGTGATTTGGTATTGGATTCTTTGTGACATTTGGTGGAGGTGCAAAATTCAAAGCTTTAGAGTCAATCAAATCTTGGACTTTCATGTGCAGGGCCCTACCCTTCTCTGTTTAATGACCAGGAGCATTGGAGTGAAAAACACATATGGCATCGACATCATAATTCCTTGGAAGATTCAAAGGATCTGGTGGAGCCAAAGTCCTCGGTTCAGTCAGGTCAAGCTTCAATAGTTGCGGGAGTAAGACTGCATAGGGCATCGGGATGGGATCGATCACCCTATTAATCTGAGAAGGCCTTTGTTGGAAAGGACGTTGTTGTTGGTTGTTTTTATTGTAAGGTCTTTGTTGTTGTTGAGCATACTGTTGTTGCTGAGGTGATGGAGTAGGGATGGTGACTGCAGCCACTGATCCTTGCAAGTATTGGGGTCTACCCCTACTAACATGCACTGCATTAGTCTCCCCTGTCCTTCTAGGTCCTGAGAAAGGTTTCTTTGCATTGCTGGAGCTAGCACCATTGTTTGAAATCTTACCCATCTTCAATAGCCTTTCGATTCTCTCGCCTGCTATAACTACATCAACAAAACTGGTAGAAGAGAAGGCAGCCATTCTATCAATGTAGGTTCCTTGCAAGGTATTCATGAACATGTTAGCCATCTCTCTTTCAATGTAGGCTCCGGTAAATTGTTGGGTTTTATTTTCAGTCAAAGTGGGATCGAGGTAGATCCTGCAAAAGTAAAAGCAATACAAGACATGCCTGTACCAAAAATAGAAAAAGAAGTGCGTGGGTTTTTAGGCAAATTGAACTACATTTCTCGGTTTATATCTCATCTAACTGCCACATGCGAGCCAATCTTCAAATTGTTAAGAAAAGAACAAACGGTCAAGTGGAATGAGGACTGTCAAAGAGCCTTTGAAAAGATAAAAGAATATTTGCAGGAACCTCCGATTCTAATGCCTCCAGTTCCAGGACGGCCACTTATCATGTACTTGACTGTGTTAGAAGGGTCGATGGGGTGTGTTCTAGGCCAACATGACGATTCTGGTCGAAAAGAGCATGCTATTTATTACCTTAGCAAAACTTTTACCGACTGTGAATCCCGTTATTCATTGCTCGAGAAAACTTGTTGCGCTTTGGCATGGGCTTCTCGCTGACTGAGACAGTACATGTTGACCCACACCATATTGCTAATCTCAAAAATGGACCCTGTCAAGTATATTTTCGAGAAACCAGCATTAACCATATGGGTTGCAAGATGGAAAATGATATTAACAGAGTACGACATACAATATACTTCCCAGAAAGACATCAAAGGAAGTGTATTGTCAGATTATCTTGCACAACAACCACTTGAGGATGATTACCAGCCAATGAAGTTTGATTTCCCTGATGAGGACATCATGTACCTCAAGGCAAGAGATTGCGAGGAACTACTTCTAGAGGAGGGGCCTGACCCTGAATCCAAATGGAAATTGATGTTTGATGGGGCAGTCAACATCAATGGACGTGGATTTGGTGTTGTTCTTATTACTCCCGAAGGTGTTCACTTTCCCTTCGTTGCCAGAATTACTTTTGGCTGCACCAACAATGAAGCGGAGTACGAGGCGTGCATAATGGGAATAGAGGAGGCGATTAATCTTCGGATTAAGACCATCGATATATTCAGAGATTCATCCCTCGTTATCAACCAAATTACTGGCAAGTGGTATACACATCAAGAACACTTAATTCCTTATAGGGATTATGCCAGAAGACTGTTGACGTTCTTTGCAACGGTTAAGCTTCACTATATGCCACGAGATGAGAATCAATTTGCCGATGCATTGGCTACTCTTTCTTCGTCCATCAAAGTCTTGTGTTGGAACTATGTGCCCAGGATTGACATTTCCAGGCTTGACACACCAGCTTATGCTTTCTCTGTAGACTCAATGTCTGATGAGAAACCTTGGTACTTTGATATCAAGCTTTTCCTGGAAAAACAAGAATACCCAGCTGGGGCATCATCCAATGACAAGAGGACCTTGAGATGACTTGCTGCTAGCTTCTTCTTGAATGCAGACAGGGTTCTGTATAAGAGGAACTTTGACATGGTCTTGCTCAAATGCGTGGATAGACACGAAGCAGACCTGTTAATGCAGGAAGTCCACGAGGGATACTTCGGTACTCATGCAGGAGGACATGCAATGGCTAAGAAGTTATTGAGGTCAGGGTACAATTGGCTAACAATGGATGAAGACTGTTGTACGTACGCCCGTAAGTGCCACAAGTGCCAGATATATGCAGACAAGGTGCATGTTCCTCCTTGCCCGCTCAACGTCATGTCATCTCCTTGGCCCTTTTCTATGTGGGGCATTGACATGATCGGGAAGATAGAGCCTACTGCTTCAAATGGTCATCGCTTTATCTTGGTTGCGATTGATTATTTCACCAAATGCGTTGAAGCAGCATCTTATGCCAATGTTACTCGCCAAGTGGTAGCCAGATTTCTGAAAAGAGACATCATTTGCAGATATGGAGTGCCCGAGCGAATCATTACTGATAATATTTCCAATTTGAACAACAAGATGATGGCAGAATTGTGTCGGGACTTCAAGATTTAGCGTCACAATTCTTCTCCTTACCGGCCAAAGATGAATGGTGCGGTAGAGGCAGCTAACATGAATATTAAGAAGATTGTGCAGAAGATGGTTATCACTTACATAGATTGACATGAGATGTTACCATTCACGCTGCATGGGTACCGAACGTCAGTCTGGACATCAACTAGGGCAACTCCATTCTCCCTGGTATATGGCATGGAGGCAGTCTTGCCTGTTGAGGTGGAAATTCCTTCCTTACGTGTAATGATGGATGTAAAGCTTGATGAGGCTGAGTGTGTACGTGCTCGATATAACTAGTTGTGTCTAATTGAGGAAAAGAGATTAGCAGCCATATTTCATGGTCAACTTTATCAGAGGAGAATGAAGCGAGCATTCGACCAACGAGTTCATACTCGAGAGTATCAAGTTGGCGAGCTTGTGATCAAGAGGATCATTCCTCCAGGTTCAGATCACCGGGGCAAGTGGACCCCAAACTACGAAGGCACATTCATAGTGAAGAAATTTTTTTCAGGTGGGGCACTGATGCTCACCATTATGGATGGAGAAGACTTCCAATCTCCTGTTAACTCGGACGCAGTTAAAAAATACTTCGCATAAAAGACCCACTGGACACAAAAACAGAATTAAAGTCCAGGCAAGAAAAGGGCATCCCGGCGAGCTAAAAACAGAATAAAAAGCTTGGGAAAAAGTTAGGGAAATAAATATTAAAAAAATGTAAACCTGCTGAGTTAAAAAGCCACATCGGACAACTCAGGCAAAAAAGGGTATCCCGGTGGATTGAAAACCCGAAAGGGCGATCCACGCAAAACAATGGAATAAGCGAACAACTGTGATATGGGTAATCTGAACCAAATCATCGTTTCATACAGTATGGAAATATCAGAAGGGTAGAAATCAGTCCCCTCATCTTCTTCAGAAAGTGAAGGCAAGAATGGAAAGTCTTGAAGACATGTTGGTCATAGTGTCGCTCCCGGGATTTTCATCCTAGTACAAACGCGAAAGTGGCGCGAAAAAGGTTAGAGTCGCCAGCCAGACATTTTTATCCCAAAGGAACGGGAAAGGTAATGTTGCACAAACCTGAGGAAGAAGGAAAAGGACGAGGCCTTGCGAATCAAAGATCTGGATACGGGAGTCGGTTACGAATTGAGAAGGTATTAGCACCCCAATCCGTCCGCCGTACCCGACGGGATCCACACTTAAAAGTCTGTTTTCAAAGGGTGAAGAATAATATGTTGTTTGAATAAAAGAAAGGCTATATGGAATGAAATGGAAATGAGAAAAGAAATGAAATTGGAAAATGGGAATAAAGGGAAAAAATGTAGGGAAAATAAAGATTGTGCTCGAATGGGCCCTACCCCACTGCCTACGTACCTTATCGGGATAAATGAGGATCAGAGACGCCGTAGTTCGTCTAACTAAGGCTTACACTCGTTTGTGATTTTTAGGATGACATTGCCATAGTTCTAGCTCAGGTGTTACCGGCTCTGACTCGAGGGTGTTTACCGTGTCACTGTTTGAACTGTCGAGACAAGTCATGTTCGTCCGCAAAGAGTATGAGATGAGATGAGAAGACGTGACTTCTTGGTTTGTTGTCTTTTAGAAGAAGTGTTTTGAATTTGTGTTTATTGAATGTACAACACTAAAGACTATGACACAAGAGCGAATACTTTCCAAGATCGCCCCCAATGGAACGTTTGTAAAGCATCCTAGAAGAGTGAAGGAGACCTCCACTAATCATTTCCTGTATAGCTTAAGGCTCGTGGCGCATTGTACACCTTTTCCTTTATTAAGTGTTTTTGATTTTTCTTTTAAGATGAGAAGAGAGACTCAAATTATCAAAGGAAAACATTCTAAGGGAAACTAGACTTACCCTAAGTTAGTTGAATTCATGGATAACCTATGGTTAGTGAGGTTTAAGATTAAATCTACCTAAGAGATATTAGGACTAGAAATGAGAACATAAAAGGAAATAATGAACAATATGGTCCTCCTAAGTCATGGTGGGAAGAAAACGTGAATGAAACATAAATGGGATAACACGATGGATCGGGTGGGTCGGTTGCGTGGTGCTGAGACGCACGACTTATGGTGTGAAACATACAAGGCTTGCTTTTGGTTGAATGGAGTGGAACGATGGTGATCGAGGAACCCTAAAGTCACATGCAACTTTATTTATTTATTTGAAAATTTACTCGACGTTGGATCGAGCCTTTTATTTATTTTTTGAGATTTTTGTTTTCTATCGATTCGTTTTATCTTTTCTTACCTAGTTATAGAAACTATACGAACATCCAAGTATTACGCTATTACATCACAAAGCATACAAACATAATTGAGGCACAAAAATATCCAATTCCATAAACCAAACCTTGAAAAATACCTTGCACAAAAAAAAACGAATAGTTAGTGAATGATATGAACCATGAATATGCACAATATGATGGAAATGAATTTAAATGCCAAAAATATTAAAAGTCATGGAAAAAATGTGAAATTAAATTCCTAAGGTCTTAAGCCTGATTATAACACTATGTCAAAAAATCTCTCAAAAATTCTAAGTCTAACTATGGTAACCGGTCCTTTAATTCTATGTAAAGTTCAATCACAAATTCACACAAATTACACTACCAAAATAGTAGATAAAATGCCCTAAAAAATACACCAAAAATATTTTGGGTACCTTAATTTGTCCTCTAATCATAGAAAAAATAATGGGCAAAAAATGTTATGGGAAGTGGCAGAAATAAATTGCACAAATTTATGTGTTTATGAAGGAATTCAATGTGAAATCAATTAAATTAAAAAATCGAAATTAAATTGAAAAATGCAAAAATTCAGAAAGTAAAAATTGGGAAGAGTTCTAAATTGACTTAATATTCTACTATAATTTTTGTGGATTTTTATTAAATGTTTTCCTATTTGTTTTGAATTTAAATGAAAACTATACAAAACTTAGAAATTCAAAAGAAAAGAATAGGAAGGGGGTGAGGAAGCAATGTTTTCTAGTTTACAAAGACATATGGGCTTGGTTTAAGGGTGTGGATAGCAATATATTAGGCCCACATGCGATGGGTCTTGGAGGTGTAGGGGAGCTTGCTGTGGGGGGAATGCACACGATTGAAATGCAGGGGTCCAACCGGACGGTGACAAATGTCACCGCCGGATTGGACCGTCCAAGGGGAACTTATCCTCTTCCAATCTGGGACGGTGGAGATTAAATAAATTCAAAGATTTTTATTCTCAATTTAAGAATACTTAATACATTTTATTATGATTAATGGTGCAGTTAATTATGATTTGATTATCTTGATCCCCTTTTATTATCCAAACCCAAGAATTAACTATAGAATAATACATAACTAAAATAAAAAAAACCTTAAACTCAGATTTACCCTACCTATTTCGTGTCCCTCTCTCTTCTCTCACCTTCTTCTTCACAAAACAAACCCTAAAACCCCTTTTCGTTTGGCCACCCTCTTCCTTCCAACCCTAGAAACGACGGCGGCGGCTGAACGCCCCTCCACCACCGCCAACATACAACACAAACATCAACTCTTTTTCATCCCTCATCTCTAATCTCCAAACAAAACCAACTCAAACCTTCCCAAATGTGCGGATCAATGCCGCAAAAAACTAACGGAAAAGACTCCGAATAACATGACAAAATTGAAGTTCACGCACCTTCAATCAAACGGATGAGTATCGTCGGTGCTTGCGAGCTCAGTTATCGGAACATTGCGTTCGAGATTTTCGTGTTTGCGACGATGGCAATGAGAGATATACGCGGAAGGTATGCTTTGCGACTGATTACGTTCGCGTCTTCTTCTTCATCTCGTTGCGATCTCTTGAAATAGTTGGATAATCTCGCGTTGTTGTTGCTTTGCAGTGATGTTGATGACGCGATGTTCTTTGTTGTGTGATTTTGTTCTTGACTTCGTGAATTTTTTGGCTTGTAGGTTAATGAAGATGATGAAGAATCGGGTCCTTTATTGAAGGGTGACGAGAGTTGAGGATTGAAGATGACGGAAAATGTTCGAGCTTGAAGAGTACGGAAAAGGTTCGAGCTTCTAAACTCTCCTTGTTCTTTTCGATCTTCAATCCCTTTCTCTTTTTTCTTCAGTTTGTTTATTTTCGGTTTCTCATGTTGTTGAGAAATCTTGTGCGAATTGATATGAATCTTGTTTGAAGATGATTCGCCTGGCTTTCTGAATTTGCAGATTCTATGAGGATTATGAAGATGTGCTTGAAGGTTTATAAGGTTTGGTTAGAAGGTATTGAAGGTGATGGTTCTGGATGATGATGATGCGAAGTACTTGTCGCTCCCGATAAATGGGGAATGGCCCAAATAAAGGTACAGACGCGAACGGTCGGCGAAAAGGACAATGAGAACACACAGCCGTGAACTCATTGGAGATGAATAGAGTCGCCAGCTAGGCATTTTTATCCCGGAGGAAAGGCAATGCTGCATAGACCTAGAAAGATAATGGATAAGACGGTTGCGAACCAGAGAGACTGAGAAAGGGGGTTGGTTACAACCTGGGAAGGTATTAGCACTCAGATTGTCCGCCGTACTCGACGGGATCCACGCTTGAAAGATTTGTGTTTTAAAGGGGTAGTGTCAGTGCAATTTGTGTGTAAAAGAGCTGGAAAAGGATGTACAGGTGTCAGTGTAAAGAAGTGTAGTGTATAAATGATGTGTCAGTGTAGGAACAAGAATGAAATGCTCAAGAATATGAGGCTAAAAGAATGAAGCTGGAAGGAGGGGGAATGTACAGAGACTTTTGTTCGATAACTGTTAAGTTATGCCTACGTATCCTCTCGTGCAATGAGGAAGTCAGAACACCGTAGTTCGACCCAAAGAGACTGAAAGGTGAATTGACTTGTGAACTGCTTGCTTGTCTATGCTCAAGTGTATGACCTGTCTGGCTCAGGTGCAAACTGTCTTGCATTAGACGGAAGAAGCAAGTTCTCGTTTATGAGTGAGTGAGATGAGAAAAGAATCCCGAAGGAGACGATTATTGTTTGTTTTTTGAGTTTTCAGTCTTTTATTGCTTTTGAAAGTTTGTCATAAGTTAATGAGCTTAAGCCTAAACCAATGGATTTAATAAACTCATCACATCTTCCCTCTGATTAGGGGTAATGAGAATACCTTAAGTGTGAAGTCAGCTTCTCACACTTAATCACCATGGAGTAGGATTAAGATCATTAACCTACTTGTTGATTATTTAGATGTTTTTGTTGTTTTTGTTTAGTGTTAAGGAATGAGGTTAAGCCATAATCAGGGATTAAACAGACTCATTACACCATCCTAATAGAAGGATAATAGATGAGAATGTTTAAGCTGAGGAAAGCTCCTCAACTTAATCCATGATTAGGGATTAAACTCATGACAAAACAAGCCTTTATTAAGATGGGTTTTAGTTAATGGTAAGATGATGAAGTGAATTTTATGATTTGTAAGACAACTTGAGAGGGACTTGTCCATTAACACTAGGGTTAGTCCTTCTTAACCAATTAAGGAAGAATTAGAACCCTAATGCAAGGCCCAAGTTACAAGTTTGATGTCTTGATGATTATTAAGTGGATTGATTAAAGGATTTAAACACATTAAGGGTTTAACACTTAGGGTTAAATTTATACACTCCATCCTAATAGAAGGATGCAGGCATAAGCTTAATCACAAAGCCTTAAAGCCTTTAGGGTTTAGTCCCTGATTATGAGATGAGAAGAGAAGACTCAAAAGAGACACAAAGGCAAAACTAAGAGGGGAGACTAAACAAAACCCTAATCATTGTCACACATGGTTGTTCCTAAGGTTTGTGAGGTTTTCAAGAGAAGTCTTCAATGGAACCACCAGGAAGCAGATGAAAGGATCAGGAGAAACAAAGTAACTTGCTTCACTTAAGAAGACAAGTCACTTGAGGAAAGAAAGTGGGAAGAAGAAGAATGAGCAAGCTCAAACTCAAACACATACAAAAATTCAGCAAGGATGCATAAAAGAGATGAAGAGAAGTTATGAGAAGTGAAGGCAAATTCACTTCTCAAAGTTACTTACCACCTGAAAAGTTAGAAAAGGAAATGCAATGCCATGCAAAATGAGATGAAATGGTATGATGAATAGCCAAACCAGAAGCATATTCATGATGTTAATAATGCTATGAGATGCTACAAACGTGAAACAACACATGGGGATGATCATGCAAGCTTATGGATGCAAATGAAGCAAGTTAAGACACATGAACATACATGAAAAGTTATGAGATGCATATGGCATACAACATGGAAAATGAGAGATGCAATGACCAAACATGCTTTAAATATGTCTTATGATGTTAAATGAATCACATGGATGCATAAAATATCATGGCAAGTCAAGTTGTGCAAGCAAATGCAAAATGGATGCATATGAAAGCCCAAATTAGGGTTTATGAACAATACAACAAACACAAACCAAAATCAGAAGCAAACAACATTACAAAAAATTGAAAATGCACTCAAAGGATCCCTAGACCTATACTAACTCACTGCCCAAAGGAGAGGTCTCAACTCTTAACCTAACTCAAGTTATGATTTTTCTAAGTTTTCTAGGGTTTTAGGGTTCCTTAACAAGAAAAATGCCAAACAAATGGAAAATGAAAGATCAAATCATGGCCATTTAATCCTACAAACTACATGATATGCTAAACACAATGCAAAAAGAATCAAAGTCCAACTCTTTAGGGTTAGGCAGAAATGATTTTTGGAAGTTTGGATCAAAATAATGCATCAAAATGATTTTAATTCCATGGACAATTCTTAAAATGCATCAAGATCAAAAAATAAATTTGGTTTGAGGGTTGGACAATGTTTCTAAATGTTTTTAAATGTTTCATGAATTTTTTGGTGATTTTTAAATACCTAAAAGTGTTTTTAATTAGTTAATTCTCATTAATTAATTAAAAAGAAACTTTTAAATATTTAAAAATACTTTTTTAATGCTAAAAATAAAAATAAAAATATTTTTGGGTTTTAAAAATTAATGAAACTCTTGACAAAAAATTTCATAATTTTTAAATGGTTTTTACTATTTTAAATAAATTATGGAAAACAAATGAAATAATATGAAAATAAAATGATTTTTAAACTGAAAAATAGAAAGTAATCAGATCCAATGGACGAAATTCAAACTGGCAAGGGCGGGAGTTGACTGCGCGCGGGTTTGGACGGCTCACATTCAAACTGACTTAATTACACTTAGCCCTAATTAAGCAAACCCTAATTACTTTCAGATGACCGGAACAGTGGTTTTGGTCATCTTCTCCGGCGAATCAAAATGCTAAATCATGCTACACGTTACGAAAATGAAAACTAACTATCCAGAAATCATCCCCACCCTAAAACGAATCAAACCCCTCACTCAAACATCATTTATCATTCATAATCAGAGGGAATCGAATCAAAATAGTTTCTAGGGCAAAAATTTCAGAACATGATTAAACTCTCATTTCTTCACCATTTTCAAAACCAATGACATATTCATGATCAGGGAAGCATGCAGAAGCTATTGAGAACTTAAAAATTCATTTCTGGAAAAAAAGTTCTTGAGCTACCTGAGTTTTGAAGCTTTCAGTTCTGCAACTTTCTGACCTCTTCCTTTGATGCAAACCACCCCCTTTGGTCCCTTGATGATGTCTGAATGCTTAGCAAGAGTTTATGTTGGCTGGTTTGAGAGTTTGAACAAGTTCTGTTCAAGCTCAGGTGGGAATCGTGTTTTGGATTCAGGCTGTTTCTGGCAATGGTGAGGGGTTCTTTGTGATCAGGATGATGAGTGGAGAAGGTCTGTGGAGTTTGTTTATGTGTTTGTGGCTTGTATGCTGAGTTTCGAAGGGTTTTGCTCTTGAGAGTGAAAATGAGGAAGTGATGTTCTTGCTGGTTTCAGGCTCTTGTGAGTGTTGGTTTGTGTTCAGTGAAGTATGGTGAGATGATTGGTGGAGTTTGTTTGTATGTTTGTGGCCTGTGGAAGGTGTTTCGAAGGAAAATGCAAGTTGGAGAGAGTTTGTGAATGGTGAGTTCTGGTGAGTTTCAGGCTGGCTTCTTGTGATGTTTAGCTTGCATTTGATCCACATAAACAAATCTTATTGGTCAGATGATGTGACCTGCCCTTTATTGATTGGTATGGTGCTTTTTGCAAATTGTCAACTTTATGTAAGAGAAAGCATGGGTCATGTTCTAGCTTGGTACAAGGGGTGTGGGTTGCGCAGCAAGGTGAGGGGAAAGGCTAGGGCTGGTTCAGCAACATAGGCAGCAAGTGGATGGAAGTGATCATGAGCTTTTGCAACTTGCTTGCTTTTGAATCTTCATGAAAATATCTTGCTCCAAAGGCCAAACAAATGAGAAACCCTTGGCTCATTCTGATTTTTAGGTCACATGTGATGTTTGTGTAATGGTTTGACATCAATTAGAAGTCACAAATTGCCTTGGTACAAAGTCTTGCAAGTTTTCCATTTGGTGCATAACTTGAAATTTAGTGATTTTTGCCAACTTTGACAAACCATAACTTTTGATCAAAAATGAATTAGGTCATGTTCTTGTACTTTTTGAAAACGGAAAGATCTAATCTACAACTTTCATGACCAAAGTTTTTTCATTTGAAGCATTTTTGGATCAAAAAGTAAGGGTTGAAAAAGTTGCATAAAATGACATTTTCATGAAAAGTCAAACTTAACCCAAAAAGTCAACTTTGCAAAAACTTGTAATTCTTGAATTTTGTGAACTTCAAACTTCTTCCATGATCAAATAAAGATCAAATACACTCAAAATGATGAAGATCACCCCTTGGTTGGGTCATTGGGGGCCTCAGATGCCCTGATTTTGCACTGACTTGTCTGAAAAGTCAACTCTTGATCAGATGACTTCCCCATGGAATTTCTTCATGAAAATCGATATGCATACTCCCTATACCATATAGAGACCAATAGAAACAAGAATGACCAAAAAAATTGAAGTTATGGCCTCTGAAACCAAAACCCTAATTTCAGGTCATCTGTGCAGTTAAACCTGGCTCTGCTTCCATACCAAACCCAGTTCTTGTGATTCTTTGGCATTCTTGACTTTGAGAGGATATAATATGATACTTGAACACACATGGACCTCTTTGAAGTGATTGATGACCTTTGGAGTGGCTCAAGAGGCTCTTGGACTGCTCAGATCACAAACCCTAGATGCAGATGACTTAGAACCAATGCAGTGGATCAAAATGCAATGTGAGATGGTATGATTGTGTTTATGCATATGAAATGATCACAAGCCATGGTGTGAATGGGTGAGGTCAAATTTGGGGTGTTTACAGCTGCCCCTATTCAAACATGAGTTAGCTGTGCAGGATGTAAGCAACGGCTTAACAGGCAAACAAGGTAACTTGTGGTTGAATACCAAAGACAGTCCAAAATTTGCACTCACAGAATGAAGAAGAAAAGGGATATAGATTGCAAAAGAAAATAAAGTATATTGTAAAGTGCGGGCGACGGAGGACGACCGTCGAGCAGAGGATGACTGCTGGGTAAAGAGCAAAGACGGGGACGGCCGACATGCTGGGAAAAGTGCGGGAAATAAAGCGATGACGGGGACGGCCGACATGCTGGGGATAAAAGGTATTATGATGGGGACGGCCATCAAGTTTATAAAGTAAAGTAATCAACGATGGGGACGGCCATCGGGCTAAACTGATGAAGGACGATCATCAGGAAAAAGAAAAAGGGACCACGACGGGGACGGCCATCAGGTTAAAGAATAAATGAAATAAACAGATGATGAGGTACGGTCATCAAAGGTGAAGGACGATCACCTGGCAGGGGACGGCTGCTCTGTTGGGGATAAGATGAGGGACGGTTATCTAAGGTGGAGGACGACCACCTGGCAGGGTACGGCTGCCGAAAATATCGCGACATAGGACGAATGCCGGATAAAAGGTCAACGATGGGGACGGCCATCGGATGAGCATGATGGAGGACGACCATCAAGAGGTGGAGGACGACCACCTAGCAGGGGACGGCTGCTCTCAAGGTTCATCATGACATAGGACGAATGCCTGATAACCAAAACCAACAATGGGGACGGCCATTGGATAAAATGATGAAGGACGATCATCAAAAGGTGGAGGACGACCACCTAGCAGGGGACGGCTGCTAAATATCAACGATGGGGACGGCCATCGGATGAGCATGATGGAGGACGACCATCAAGAGGTGGAGGACGACCACCTAGCAGGGTACGGCTGCTCTCAGGGTTTATCATAACACAGGACGAGTGTCAGATAAAAAAGAAAATTTGCTTGTTGGCGATCTACTGGGGGAGTAGTAAACACGGACGAGTGTTTACATCCGAGAAATAAAAGGGTAAGTGTTTAGATGTTTGTGTATAGATTAAAGATGCGGACGAGCATCCTTAAGACTGCGATACGGACGAGTATTGGGTAGAAACAAGTACTGATACGTGTTCAGAGATGATGATACGGACGAGTATCAACCGGTTAACAAGGAACACGGACGAGTGTTGAATCAGAGAGGATTCTTCTGGGGAATAGTAGACACAGGCGAGTATCTATATTCAAGAAGACAAAAGTGTTTGACACAGTGTATGGATTAAAGATGCGGACGAGCATCCTTAAGATTATGATACGGACGAGTATCATGTAGAAACAAACCTTTGACGCATGTTCTGAGATGATGGTACGGACGAGTACCATCTGGTTAACAAAGAACACGGACGAGTGTTGACTCTGAGGGGATTTGAGTGGTGTATAAATGAGTGTTTAACTACTGGGGAGAGCGACACGGACGAGTGTCAAAAGGAGAAGAGTGTGATATGAACAAGTATCTGGTATACAAAGTGTAGACGACAGCGCTGGGGATATGACACGGACGGGTGTCAAAGGATTGTTATATGTAAGTATATGTGAGTGCAAAGAGGACGTTTTTGGCTTTCTGCTGGGGTTACGACACAGACAGGTGTCAAAAAGTATCCTTAATATGAGTGGTTTTGTTTGTAAGGAGTGCTCGGGCGACTTTACTGGGGAGTGATGACACGGACAGGTGTCAAAGGGAGTATATGTACTGGTGTTTGTGGATGTGAGGCAACTGATTTTGCTGGGGAACCTCCGCTGGGGATGTGGGAAGTATTCTGTATATTGTTGAAATGTCAATATTCACAAGTATTGATTCAAAACATGGCTTATGATTATGCTATATGCTTGATTTTTGCCGTAATGCTCCGTGTTAGACGGAATGCTACGCTTTGTGGGTGAGTATGATGCGAATGCCATGATTATGCGAGGATACCAATCCGGGACTCGGATCCCGTTGCTGTGAAGATCTCCGGTCGATCTGTTTGAAGGAGACATCCCAGCTGGGAGTGAGATCATTGGTAGATCTAATGAGATGATATCTGCTTGGGGATGTAGGTCACTGATTGACCCATCCTTGTACTGGGGGGACCCAGCTGGGGTTTGTAGAAGTTTTCTTCACTCTGTTGTGATCCTTTATGCGTTGCTCTTCTGGATAGAGGCTGGAGCTCTGTGGGGAGATGGTTCCCTGACTCTTCGTACTCTGCTGAGGATGAAATGGCAACTCGGCTGGGGAGAAAGAGAGGCCACTGAAAGATCTCCCTAGAGGTTCTGTTGAGGAGGATTCTTGACTCAGCCGAGGATAAGGGCGCCTTCCGGTACTGCCCTGTTGGAGAAATGAGGCCTGGCAACTCTGGTGGGGATAGGTAATAAGGGGCAAATCAGCTGGGGAGAAGACACTTCGGGTGCTAAGGCTGAGTGTCAATTTGTCAGCTTGCTGGGATGAAGCTTACATGCCCCGAGTTGCATTCTGGATGCCCGCAATCCTGCAAAGATATAGAAACGCACAAATAATCCCGAGGTATCCCTTACTGGATTCCGTTAAAGGAGTTTAAATGCTACTGAGAGTAAGTATATTTCCTGCAAGCATGTGTTTTTACTTTTGAAGATAAACATCTGTATTCTATGCAATCAGTTTTTCTCTTAAGACATCAGACATTTTTTGCAAAATAAAAATGTACAAGACGAGACATGACTGAAAATCTGATTTTATTAATTCATATGCCCTGAATTGGCGCGATACAGTCAAAGAAACAAATCCCCTGAAATGAAGGGATTGTTACAAATTGAGAAACAAAATGCTGGCAATGTTGACGACGCTTTAAGGAGCTTCCTCTTTACTATGACTCATATGACTTTTGACGTTCTTCTCATCTTGCTTTCTGAAGAATGTTGATTCTGATTGAAGCTTGGCCCTTCCGAAGCTTACCAAGTTGTAAACGATACAGACGAATTCAGAATGCAGTTGTTCGCTTATTCCCTCATTTTGCATGGATCGCCCTTTCGGGTTTTCAATCCATCGGGATACCCATTTTTTCCTGAGCTGTCCAATGCGGCTTTTCAACTCAGCGGGTGTACATTTTTTTATTTATTTTCCCTTATTTTTGCCCGAGTCTCTTATTCTGTTTTTGACTCGCCGGGATGCCCTATTTTTGCCTGGACTTACGTTCTGTTTTTATGTCCAGCGGGTCATTTTTATGCGAAGTATTTTTTAACTGCATCTGAATTCACAGGGGACGGGAAGTCTTCACCATCCATGGTGCTGAGCATCAGTGCTCCACCGGAAAAAACTTTCTTTACCACAAATGGTCCTTCATAGTTTGGAGTCCACTTGCCCCTGTGGTCTGTATGAGGAGGAAGGATTCTCTTCAGCACAAGATCTCCTACTTGGTACTCTCGGTGCCTAACTTTCTGATCGAAGGCTTTCTTCATTCTCTTCTGATACAATTGCCCATGACAGATTGCAGCCAATCTTTTCTCTTCAATCAGACTCAGTTGTTCGTATCGGGACCGGACCCATTCGGCTTCTTTCAGCTTAACATCCATTAGTACCCGTAGGGAGGGTAATTCAACTTCAACAGGTAGGACTGCTTCCATACCATACACAAGCTGATACGGTGTTGCCCTAGTGGATGTTCTGATTGACGTGCGGTACCCATGCAAGGCAAATGGTAACATTTCATGCCAGTCTTTGTAAGTGACTACCATCTTCTGCACAATCTTCTTGATATTTTTATTTGCTGCCTCAACAGCGCCATTCATCTTTGGCCTGTAAGGAGAAGAGTTGTGATGTTGAATTTTGAAGTCCCGGCACAGTTCTGCCATCATTTTGTTGTTTAGATTGGAACCATTATCAGTAATGATTTGCTCGGGGACTCCGTATCGACAGATGATATCTCTTTTCAGAAATCTGGCTACCACTTGCCTTGTAACATTTGCATAGGAAGCTGCCTCGACCCACTTTGTGAAATAGTCAATGGCGACCAGGATGAATCTATGGCCATTCGAAGCAGTTGGCTCAATCTTGCCAATCATGTCAATGCCCCACATAGCAAAGGGCCAGGGTGAAGACATCACATTCAAAGGATTGGGAGGCACATGCACCTTATCCGCATAAATCTGGCATTTATGGCATTTTTTGGCATAGGCACAACAATCGACATCCATTGTGATCCAGTAATAGCCTGATCTCAGCAACTTCTTGGCCATGGCATGCCCTCCAGCATGGGTACCAAAAGATCCTTCGTGCACTTCATGCATTAACAAGTCTGCTTCTGCCTTGTCAACGCATCTGAGGAGTACCATATCAAAGTTCCTTTTGTACAGGGAACCATCAGTGTTCAGAAAGAAACTACAAGCAAGCCTTCTCAAAGTCTTCTTATCATTGGAAGATGCCCCAGGTGGGTATGCTTGATCCTCCAAGAAGTACTTAATGTCATGGAACCAAGGCTTATCATCTTTGATAACATCTGCCGCGAACACATATGCTGGTCTGTCTAGTCTGGACACTGAAATTTGAGGTACGAAGTTGGCAGCTTGAACTTTGATCATTGATGAAATGGTAGCCAGAGCATCTGCAAACTGATTCTCGTCCCGCGGGATATACTCAAGCTTGACTGTTGTAAAGAAAGTCAATAACCTCCTTGTATAATCCATGTAAGGTATCAGATGATCCTGGTGCGTATACCATTTGCCGTTGGTTTGATTAACTACCAGAGCTGAATCTCCGAATATAGTCAATGTCTTGATCCTGAGGTCAATGGCTTCCTCAAGGCCCATAATGCAAGCTTCGTATTCAGCTTCGTTGTTAGTGCAGTTGAAAGTGAGTTTTGCCGAGAAAGGCATGTGAACTCCTTTGGGTGTAATGAGTACTGCACCAACACCACGACCATTCATATTAACAGCCCCATCAAACATCATAGTCCACTCTTCTTCCGGGTCAGGCCCTTCAGTGTGAACAGGCTCTTCATGATCTTTTGCTTTTATGAACATGATGTCTTCATCAGGGAAGTCAAATCTCATAGGCTGGTAATCATCAATGGGTTGCTCTGCAAGATATTCAGACAATACACTGCCCTTGATGGCTTTCTGAGATGTGTACTGGATGTCGTACTCTGTAAGGATCATTTTCCATCTTGCAACCCGTCCGGTAAGTGATGGCTTCTCAAATATGTACTTAACTGGGTCCATTTTTGAGATCAATAAAGTAGTGTGGGTCAACATATACTGCCTCAGTCGGCGAGCAGTCCACGCTAAAGCACAGCAAGTTTTCTCGAGCAGTGAATAACGTTGTTCACAGTCGGTAAACTTTTTGCTTAGGTAGTATATTGCATACTCTTTTCGACCAGACTCGTCATGCTGGCCCAGCACACACCCCATCGACTCTTCTAATACTGTCAAGTACATGATCAGAGGTCTTCCTTCAACTGGAGGCATGAGTATTGGAGGTTCTTGTAAGTATTCCTTGATCTTGTCAAAAGCCTTCTGGCAGTCTTCGTTCCACCTGACCGTCTGTTCTTTTCTCAACAGTTTGAACAAGGGCTCACAGGTTGCCGTAAGGTGAGATATGAACCTTGAGATGTAGTTCAATCTACCTAGAAACCCTCGAACTTCTTTTTCAGATTTTGGTGCAGGCATTTCTTGAATGGCTTTGACTTTATCAGGGTCAACTTCAATCCCTTTCTCGCTTACAATAAAACCCAGCAGCTTACCCGATC
Source organism: Lathyrus aphaca (assembly GCA_963966055.1). Classification (NCBI taxonomy): domain Eukaryota; kingdom Viridiplantae; phylum Streptophyta; class Magnoliopsida; order Fabales; family Fabaceae; genus Lathyrus; species Lathyrus aphaca. The sequence goes on along the minus strand of OZ014522.1, from coordinate 157,482,075 downwards.
GCACCCCGAATGTGCACTTGTTGGGGTTCAACTTCAGTTGGTACTTCCTCAGACGCTTGAACAGCTTCAGCAGATTTACCAGGTGGTCTTATTCAGTAAGGGACTTGGCAATCATGTCATCCACATAACATTCGATTTCTTTATGGATCATATCGTGGAATAATGTTACCATAGCCCGTTGATATGTTGCACCGGCATTCTTGAGCCCAAATGGCATTACCTTGTAGCAGAACGTGCCCCAGGGTGTGATGAAGGTTGTCTTCTCCATGTCTTCAGGTGACATTTTAATCTGATTGTATCCTGAAAATCCATCCATGAAGGAGAATACCGAGAACTGAGCCGTATTATCCACCAATACATCAATGTAAGGTAAAGGGAAGTCATCCTTCGGGCTAGCTCTGTTCAGATCCCGGTAGTCAACACACATTCTTACTTTGCCGTCTTTCTTAGGCACAGGTACTATATTAGCAACCCACGGTGGATAGCTAGTTACGGCAAGGAACCCGACGTCCCATTGCTTTTGTACCTCTTCTTTGATCTTCATCGCCATGTCTGGGCGAGTACGGCGTAGTTTCTGTTTGACCGGTGGGCATTCTTCTCTCAAAGGCAGCTTGTGCACAACAATGTCGGTATCCAACCCTGGCATATCTTGATAAGACCAAGCGAACACGTCCACATACTCTTGAAGCAGGTCAATCAGTTGTCTCTTCACTGAGTCTTGTAGGCAGGCCCCAATTTTAACTTCTTTCACGTCTTCATCTGTACCAAGATTGATCGTTTCAACCTCCTCCTGGTGAGGAGTAATAACCTTTTCCTCTTGTCTTAACAACCTGACTAGCTCTTCAGGAAGCTCATACTCTTCTTCAACCCCTTCATCAGCTTGATTGATTGGATTGTCAAAGTCATACGAAGTCATAGCCGTGCTGTTGTCGGTGCTGTCTGGAAGGCATACTCTGCAAGGGTTCAGTTTGTTCATTTTAGTGATTTGATTTTAATCTTGTTTAGAAAAGTGAAATAAAGTTGTCATTTTGAAAACACTGCCATTTATTTTTTGTACAAAAAGAAAAATGGAAAAACAGTGAACGGAAAAGAGAAAAGACTCATTTGCAAAAAGATGTCTGATATTTCATTGATTAATCTTGTTGCACAAAAAGTACAGATGGCCCGATTACAAAATGAGTCTTGTCATCTTGGGCAAGATGCAAGACTTTGATGCATGCTATAAAAATACAGGAAATAATAATTACTCTGCATGAGTAACTCTTATAATTTCCTGGGAAGACCAGTTCGAGATACTGCTCCCCGGGATCTTTGGACGGATCCAACTCTCCAGGTTGCGGTCGCTTTCATCCTCGTCTTCCAAATTGTTGACAGCATCAGGGGTGAGCATCCCCCCACTAACAAAGTTGGGCTCCTTTGCAGCCTCTGCTTGATCTTGTTGAGTTGGTTTGTAACCCAACCCAAATCTATCTTCTTTCTTCTCCACCGGTAACAGCTTGCCCCAGCCTTGGGCATTTCCTTCTTCAACAACCTTCCGGGCTTGTTGGTAAGATGCTATTGAGGTTCCAGGTACAGCAGATGTTTCATTTATGTTCAAGGCCTCAAACCCTTGACTCATTGTCTCGTGGATCTCCCCATCCATCTCAATGTATTTGTATGTAGCCAGATGGCTAACAAAAATATCCTCCTCTCCACAGATAGTAACGACTTGACCCTCCCACTCGAATTTTAACTACTGGTAAAGGGTTGAGGTCACGGCGCCAGCAGCGTAAATCCATGGCCTACCCAATAGACAGCTGTAGGCAGGCTGTATATCCATCACGTAGAAGGTCGTTTTGAAAGTTTATGGGCCAATCGTTATAGGCAATTCAATCTCACCCAGAACCGATCTCTTAGAACCATCAAAGGCTCTCACCACCAGGTTGCTGGGACGCAATGCCAATCCGTCATACTCTAGCTTCACAAGGGCTTTTTTAGGTAAGACATTGAGGGATGACCCTGTGTCTACCAGCACATGGGAAAGAACTGCACCTTTACACTCCATGGTAATGTGCAAAGCCTTGTTATGATTGCGGCCTTCCGTAGTCAAATCAGTGTTGGTGAACCCTAGTCCATGACTAGCATTAACATTTCCAACCACAGCTTCCAACTGATTAACGGTGATCTCTTCAGGCACATAAGCTGCGTGCAAGACTTTTAGTAGTGCGTTCCGATGGGCCTCGGAGCACATAAGCAATGATAGGATTGAGATCTTGGAAGGCGTATGGTGAAGCTGATCCACTATTTTGTAATCACTTTTCTTGATGATTCTCATGAACTCATCAACTTCTTGATCAAAGGGTGTTTTCAAAGTTTCCTTAACAACCTGCTCTTCCTGTACCAAGCTTTTTCCTTTTGCCTTGGCAGCAGCTTCTGCTTCGGCAGTGGGTCTTTGAATTTGTGGGGCAAAGAGACGTCCGCTTCGAGTGAAGCCTCCGCCTCCTCCCACATTGTCTATTTGTGGTGCAGGGGTTGATGATTCAAAAGTGATTTTTTGTCCTTCGCAGTATAGATCAGAGCCGTAATGCCAGGGGATGGCATTACTGCTTTCATAAGGTACTGGTCCAGGCACTGTGATAGTGACTGGACTGATTGCAGCTGCGGAAGGAATTGTGATAGTCTGTGGATCGTAGTATATTGTGACTGGTGCTCTGATGGGAGTAGCACTTTGTGAGTTGTAGGCAGAATTATTTTCAGGATCGTAATAAATTGTAACGGTTGAGACATCTTCATTGTTTATTGCTGATGTTGTAGGAGACATTGTAGGAAGGATGGGTGTTGTTGTTGTAGGAGATTCAAAGTGAAGTGGTGCTGAAGTTGTAGAAGGAATGTTTGTTGATATCTGGTCAGTTGAGATGACAGATGAAGCATTTGTTGATGAAGCCGAAGAGTTGTCGGGAACAATGGTTGTTGCAGTTGTAGGAGATACTGGAATTGTTGCTGATGAGGTTGCTGGATTTGTTGGAATTGTTGTTGTAATTTGAAGCAGGCCACTCTGGATGAGACCATCTATACCATTCCTCAAGTTATCACAACCATTCACTGAAATGTTGCAATAAGCACACCCTAGCTCACATCCCGGGAACATTTGACATTCGAGGAGTTGAGCCTTAATTTCTACCAACGGTGTCCGAATCTGACCCACACTGGTTATTAAGTAAGACGGCTTGTCTTCTTCAATAGCATTGATTCTGGGACCACCATGGTTTGGCATAGGGTTCTTGTTAACATTGGGTGATGGTGCAAAATTCAGAGCCTTAGAGTCTACCAAGTCTTGTACCTTCATGTACAAAGCTCTGCACTTTTCTGTACTGTGGCCAGGTGCATTTGAATGAAAAGCACATCTGGCGTTGGAGTCATAATTCCTGGGTAGACTATTAGGATCTGGAGGTGCCAACGTCCTTAGCTCAACTAGGTTGAGTTTCAGGAGTTGTGGCAATAGTGTTGCATAGGGCATAGGGATCGGATCAATCACCCTATTGGCCTGAGAAGGTCTCTGTTGGAATGGTCTTTGCTGATTGTTGTTGTTGGTGTTGTTGTAGTTTCTCGGAGGATACTGAGCTTGTTGCTGGTACTGAGGTTGTTGCTGATAGTTTTGTTGCGGTGGTTGATAAGTTGGTTGTGGATGAACTGGAGCGGGAATGGTGACTGCTGCCACGGACCTGTGAACATATTGGGGCCTGCCCCTGCTGGTGTGGATAGCATTGGTCTCACCAGTTCTTCTTGGGCCTGCAAAAGGCTTCCTTGTGTTACTGGATGAGCTAGCACCGCTGTCAGAAATCTTACCCATCTTTAACAGGCTCTCGATTCTCTCTCCAGCTATCACGACATCTGCAAAGCTGGTAGAGGAGAAAGCAGCCAGCCTGTCAATGTATGTTCCCTGGAGGGTGTTCATAAACATATCTGCCATCTCCCTCTCTGACATAGGTGGTTGGACAGCAGCAGCCAATTGCCTCCATCTCTGGGCATACTCTCGGAAACTTTCTCTAGAAGACTGTGACATTCCCATTAGGAGGGTCCTGTTGGGTGCCATATCCAAATTGTACTGGTACTGTCTGATAAAAGCCTCTGCCAGGTCCTTCCAACACCTGATGGTCGCTCTAGTCAGATGGGAGTACCATTCCCTTGACGCTCCAATTAAGCTATCCTCAAAATAAAACATCCAGAGCTTCTCGTCCATGGTATAGGCCTTCAGCCTCCCCAGAAATGATTGTAAATGGGTCCGGGGGCATGAAGTCCCGTTGTATTTTTCAAAACAAGGAGGCTTAAACTTATGGGGAATCCTGACCCCATCTACCAAGCCCATGTCCATAACATCAAAACCCAAAGAGTTTTGAGACTCCAAGGATCTTAATTTCTCAGCTATCTCATCCAGCCTTCTGTTGTAAGCTTCCTCCCCAGCACCCATTACTGTGAACTGATCCTCCTGGGGGTCTTCTTGCAGCACTCTGCCTGCAGTGGCAGTCCCTTGAACATTTGCAGGGATGTTGACCTCTGGATGGAGGTGGGGTCCAAATACCGGGGGGTTGACATGAGGTTGGACCCTCTCATTGTTGCTTGTGCCAGCAGTCCCTATATGTGGATCTTCCTGATTTTTCCTTTCCACCATTGCTCTCAATCTTTCTTGGCTCTGAGCCATGTTGTTCATCACTTCCATAAACTGCGTCATCTGGGTTCTCATTTCCAATCTTTCGTTTGCCATTTGATTTCTGACCTCTGCAAGGTCCTGTTGTACCTGATCCATTTGTATGCCCAGAAGGTTGTTAAGGGTTGGATATCGGTGTGGACGGTTGAGGGGAAATACCCGGCGTCGAGCAATAGTTCCTAAGATCACAACAGAGTTAGCAACAATAAAACAAAAACCTACAAAACAAACAAAGGGTTAGCATGCAATGCAGTATGCTTATTTGTTCTCAAGGTATCCGGCTTGGCATTCAGTTTTGACCCTTCCAGACCCTTGAAGATGTTGTTGATGTTGCTTTTGAAGTAACCTGATACATATATTACAAAAGGCAAATGGTACATAGTTTGTTTACAAATACAAGCCCTCTGAGGGGTCAAAATACATTACAAGAAAATAAAAGTACATGGAATGAAAGCAACAACAAGCAAAAGGTCAAACACCAAGACCAAACTCATCCTCCCGAACTTCCTTAAGAAGTGCTTCGGTCACAGGATCAGCTGGACGCTCCGTGAGATTCCTGATAAGGAGGTTCCGGGTAGTAACAGCTGCAGTTAGCTTCTTGTGCTGACTTTGGTCCTTTGACCTCTTCACTCCAGCTTTGATCTTCAGCTCTGAGATCTCCCTCTGGGCTGCTGCCAGGGCTTCCTGCTGCTCCTTTGTACTAGCTTCTAGCTGTTCTATCTTGTCCTGAGTCCTCTTATCTTCCAGAGTACGAGCTTCGGTGATCCTGACCCACCTAGCTTGACTCTCCTTCAGATACAAGTCTGTCCTGGCTTTCTGGAACTGGGCTTCCTTGCAAGCATTCTTCAGAATTTGTTCTCCAGCCCTAGACTTCTTGATGTAATCCTCAGACTTCTCAATTTTTGCCAGATGCTCTACTCTCAGCTTCTCCAACCTCTCAATGTCCAACCTACCATCACTCCTCTCCCGGAGGGTCTTCTGCAAAGCCTGAGTCAACTTCTCATTTCTCTCTTTGAAGCCCTCAAACTCCTCCAAACTGACAGTGGCAGGGGGTGGTGCTGAGGATGATCCAGGCATATCCTCCATGGTAAAGGGCATTCCAGAGAATCGAGCCCTGGCATGGGACCACTCATGGTATTGTGTTGATGCTACATTGTTGCACTTCCCCAGAATGGTTACTCCCTTAGTCTGAACATTTTCCCAGGCCCAGGCTGCCTGCCTGACAATGGCTAGATTGGGCTTGTTCTCACAGTAAAAAGTCTCAGCCAAGTCTTGTGCCTTAGGAGTGTGGACCAGTGCATAGCCCAGTTGTCTTCTGAACAGCAGAGGGTTGTAATTAATGCTACCCTTGACTCCTATCAGGGGTACATTGGGAAAATGCCCACAACTGGTGATGATATCCCTGCCCTTTGTGCTTTGAGTGCACCACCTGATATCAGCTGAAGTCAGAGCAGTGAGTCTTCTAGCCCAGTTTCTCTGCTGATGAGGATTCAAAAATGCATCTGTCTTGGGCAAATGCTTGAGAAGCCAAGTATGGAACAAAGGAGCACAACACCTCACTAATCTCCCCCTCTGCTTTTCATTCCTCTGGTGCACTGAATAGTAGAAATCCCCCAATAAAGTGGGCACTGGGTTCCTCAGGATGAAAAGATGGATTGCATTCTTGCTAATGAATCGAGGCTCATCTGCAAATAATATGATCCCATATATGCTCAGGGCCAACAAAGCACAGACTGCTTTCCACTCTCCCAAAGAAGCTTTCAGGGTAGCTTGAGAGATTAAGAAATCCAGATGCAGGCCAGAGATTCCAGCCTTAGTAGTCATATGCTGCCCAATCAGAACTGGTTCCAGATGCAATGCCTTTGCTATCTCCTCATTGCTTGGGAAAGCCATCTCCGGGTTGAAGGGGACTCCACCCCTGATAGGTATACCAACCAATGATGAGTACTCTTCCAATAAAGGGCCCAACTGAAAGTCCTGAAAAGTGAAACACCTCAGTGGGGGATCATAAAATTGAAGGCAAGTATGAATCAGGCTCCTCTGTGAAGGGTCCAAATCCATAACCACATCAAGTATATCTCCATAGTGTTCCCTGAAGAGTGGTATATGGTCTGGAGTGATCAGGGTCTGAATCCTCCTGATGTCAGCTAGCTCAGGCTGAAAGAAGTGGTAGGTGATGTTACTCTTTTTAGGTGCCATGATGTTGCTGATGATAACACTGAAAGATGGGCCACTGACTGGCTGGTGTAGGTGACTAAAGCAGATAGCTGATAGCTGGAGCAGATGCTGATGAAGATAGGTCAATACTGATGATGGGGTCAAAACCAAGCCAAAAATGAAGATGGATACCCTGAAACACAAATAAACAAATGTCAAAATGATGCAATGAGGATGTATGCAAATGATATGCAAGGGTTTGTGACTGAGCTGGATCTGATTAAGTGCTCTGATATAAGTCCAGGTATATCCAAGAAATCAAGATGGAGGTCTATAAATCCAGTAACCAAGGTGGGGGACTCAAATAAAGAGCCACATGTCCAGGGTTTAGAATCACAAGAACTATTCCAAAATGGAGTACTCTTAATCAAACAAAGTAACAGGGTATGCTGAGGTCAAGGGTACCTGCAAACTTGTAAACAGCCCAACCCCCTCACAGGTGATGTTCTAAAACAAGGATCCTCAGACTTGGATCAGTTATGAGAAGTGTAAACACTTCTAACCCGGAGGTACAGTGTTTACAATAACCATAAAAGTTCCTCCTCTAATTCACCTCAGTTTCTGAAGGTCAATACTAAAAGGTCATCCAGACTTAGCAGGCTTCCCAGATAGCCCTAGCATTGCAGGAAATCTGCAACACAGAGTTCTCAAGAAGAAACCCACATCTGAACTGTGTTTCATATTCCCGCACCATACCGAGATGGAATGGGAAAGAATATGAACCACTCTAGCCTAGGTGTCACTCAGGTCCCAGGTATAGGACCTTAACTCTCAATAGAACCCCACCCCACCAAAGCAACAAAACAGATCCAGCCAGCACAGTATGACAGTATGATGTATATAAAGCTATAAAGAAAGCAATAAAGCAACTGTACATAAAGCAATAAACAAAATAAATATACAAACACAAATAGCACATAACACCCCAGTAAACACAAATCAATCAAGTGCTAGGAGGAACCCACAAAAAGAACCAGAAGCCCTGGTTGCAGTATAAGGTTCCCCAGCAGAGTCGCCAAGCTGTCGCTCCCGATAAATGGGGAATGGCCCAAATAAAGGTACAGACGCGAACGGTCGGCGAAAAGGACAATGAGAACACACAGCCGTGAACTCATTGGAGATGAATAGAGTCGCCAGCTAGGCATTTTTATCCCGGAGGAAAGGCAATGCTGCATAGACCTAGAAAGATAATGGATAAGACGGTTGCGAACCAGAGAGACTGAGAAAGGGGGTTGGTTACAACCTGGGAAGGTATTAGCACTCAGATTGTCCGCCGTACTCGACGGGATCCACGCTTGAAAGATTTGTGTTTTAAAGGGGTAGTGTCAGTGCAATTTGTGTGTAAAAGAGCTGGAAAAGGATGTACAGGTGTCAGTGTAAAGAAGTGTAGTGTATAAATGATGTGTCAGTGTAGGAACAAGAATGAAATGCTCAAGAATATGAGGCTAAAAGAATGAAGCTGGAAGGAGGGGGAATGTACAGAGACTTTTGTTCGATAACTGTTAAGTTATGCCTACGTATCCTCTCGTGCAATGAGGAAGTCAGAACACCGTAGTTCGACCCAAAGAGACTGAAAGGTGAATTGACTTGTGAACTGCTTGCTTGTCTATGCTCAAGTGTATGACCTGTCTGGCTCAGGTGCAAACTGTCTTGCATTAGACGGAAGAAGCAAGTTCTCGTTTATGAGTGAGTGAGATGAGAAAAGAATCCCGAAGGAGACGATTATTGTTTGTTTTTTGAGTTTTCAGTCTTTTATTGCTTTTGAAAGTTTGTCATAAGTTAATGAGCTTAAGCCTAAACCAATGGATTTAGTAAACTCATCACATCTTCCCTCTGATTAGGGGTAATGAGAATACCTTAAGTGTGAAGTCAGCTTCTCACACTTAATCACCATGGAGTAGGATTAAGATCATTAACCTACTTGTTGATTATTTAGATGTTTTTGTTGTTTTTGTTTAGTGTTAAGGAATGAGGTTAAGCCATAATCAGGGATTAAACAGACTCATTACACCATCCTAATAGAAGGATAATAGATGAGAATGTTTAAGCTGAGGAAAGCTCCTCAACTTAATCCATGATTAGGGATTAAACTCATGACAAAACAAGCCTTTATTAAGATGGGTTTTAGTTAATGGTAAGATGATGAAGTGAATTTTATGATTTGTAAGACAACTTGAGAGGGACTTGTCCATTAACACTAGGGTTAGTCCTTCTTAACCAATTAAGGAAGAATTAGAACCCTAATGCAAGGCCCAAGTTACAAGTTTGATGTCTTGATGATTATTAAGTGGATTGATTAAAGGATTTAAACACATTAAGGGTTTAACACTTAGGGTTAAATTTATACACTCCATCCTAATAGAAGGATGCAGGCATAAGCTTAATCACAAAGCCTTAAAGCCTTTAGGGTTTAGTCCCTGATTATGAGATGAGAAGAGAAGACTCAAAAGAGACACAAAGGCAAAACTAAGAGGGGAGACTAAACAAAACCCTAATCATTGTCACACATGGTTGTTCCTAAGGTTTGTGAGGTTTTCAAGAGAAGTCTTCAATGGAACCACCAGGAAGCAGATGAAAGGATCAGGAGAAACAAAGTAACTTGCTTCACTTAAGAAGACAAGTCACTTGAGGAAAGAAAGTGGGAAGAAGAAGAATGAGCAAGCTCAAACTCAAACACATACAAAAATGCAGCAAGGATGCATAAAAGAGATGAAGAGAAGTTATGAGAAGTGAAGGCAAATTCACTTCTCAAAGTTACTTACCACCTGAAAAGTTAGAAAAGGAAATGCAATGCCATGCAAAATGAGATGAAATGGTATGATGAATAGCCAAACCAGAAGCATATTCATGATGTTAATAATGCTATGAGATGCTACAAACGTGAAACAACACATGGGGATGATCATGCAAGCTTATGGATGCAAATGAAGCAAGTTAAGACACATGAACATACATGAAAAGTTATGAGATGCATATGGCATACAACATGGAAAATGAGAGATGCAATGACCAAACATGCTTTAAATATGTCTTATGATGTTAAATGAATCACATGGATGCATAAAATATCATGGCAAGTCAAGTTGTGCAAGCAAATGCAAAATGGATGCATATGAAAGCCCAAATTAGGGTTTATGAACAATACAACAAACACAAACCAAAATCAGAAGCAAACAACATTACAAAAAATTGAAAATTCACTCAAAGGATCCCTAGACCTATACTAACTCACTGCCCAAAGGAGAGGTCTCAACTCTTAACCTAACTCAAGTTATGATTTTTCTAAGTTTTCTAGGGTTTTAGGGTTCCTTAACAAGAAAAATGCCAAACAAATGGAAAATGAAAGATCAAATCATGGCCATTTAATCCTACAAACTACATGATATGCTAAACACAATGCAAAAAGAATCAAAGTCCAACTCTTTAGGGTTAGGCAGAAATGATTTTTGGAAGTTTGGATCAAAATAATGCATCAAAATGATTTTAATTCCATGGACAATTCTTAAAATGCATCAAGATCAAAAAATAAATTTGGTTTGAGGGTTGGACAATGTTTCTAAATGTTTTTAAATGTTTCATGAATTTTTTGGTGATTTTTAAATACCTAAAAGTGTTTTTAATTAGTTAATTCTCATTAATTAATTAAAAAGAAACTTTTAAATATTTAAAAATACTTTTTTAATGCTAAAAATAAAAATAAAAATATTTTTGGGTTTTAAAAATTAATGAAACTCTTGACAAAAAATTTCATAATTTTTAAATGGTTTTTACTATTTTAAATAAATTATGGAAAACAAATGAAATAATATGAAAATAAAATGATTTTTAAACTGAAAAATAGAAAGTAATCAGATCCAATGGACGAAATTCAAACTGGCAAGGGCGGGAGTTGACTGCGCGCGGGTTTGGACGGCTCACATTCAAACTGACTTAATTACACTTAGCCCTAATTAAGCAAACCCTAATTACTTTCAGATGACCGGAACAGTGGTTCCGGTCATCTTCTCCGGCGAATCAAAATGCTAAATCATGCTACACGTTACGAAAATGAAAACTAACTATCCAGAAATCATCCCCACCCTAAAACGAATCAAACCCCTCACTCAAACATCATTTATCATTCATAATCAGAGGGAATCGAATCAAAATAGTTTCTAGGGCAAAAATTTCAGAACATGATTAAACTCTCATTTCTTCACCATTTTCAAAACCAATGACATATTCATGATCAGGGAAGCATGCAGAAGCTATTGAGAACTTAAAAATTCATTTCTGGAAAAAAAGTTCTTGAGCTACCTGAGTTTTGAAGCTTTCAGTTCTGCAACTTTCTGACCTCTTCCTTTGATGCAAACCACCCCCTTTGGTCCCTTGATGATGTCTGAATGCTTAGCAAGAGTTTATGTTGGCTGGTTTGAGAGTTTGAACAAGTTCTGTTCAAGCTCAGGTGGGAATCGTGTTTTGGATTCAGGCTGTTTCTGGCAATGGTGAGGGGTTCTTTGTGATCAGGATGATGAGTGGAGAAGGTCTGTGGAGTTTGTTTATGTGTTTGTGGCTTGTATGCTGAGTTTCGAAGGGTTTTGCTCTTGAGAGTGAAAATGAGGAAGTGATGTTCTTGCTGGTTTTAGGCTCTTGTGAGTGTTGGTTTGTGTTCAGTGAAGTATGGTGAGATGATTGGTGGAGTTTGTTTGTATGTTTGTGGCCTGTGGAAGGTGTTTCGAAGGAAAATGCAAGTTGGAGAGAGTTTGTGAATGGTGAGTTCTGGTGAGTTTCAGGCTGGCTTCTTGTGATGTTTAGCTTGCATTTGATCCACATAAACAAATCTTATTGGTCAAATGATGTGACCTGCCCTTTATTGATTGGTATGGTGCTTTTTGCAAATTGTCAACTTTATGTAAGAGAAAGCATGGGTCATGTTCTAGCTTGGTACAAGGGGTGTGGGTTGCGCAGCAAGGTGAGGGGAAAGGCTAGGGCTGGTTCAGCAACATAGGCAGCAAGTGGATGGAAGTGATCATGAGCTTTTGCAACTTGCTTGCTTTTGAATCTTCATGAAAATATCTTGCTCCAAAGGCCAAACAAATGAGAAACCCTTGGCTCATTCTGATTTTTAGGTCACATGTGATGTTTGTGTAATGGTTTGACATCAATTAGAAGTCACAAATTGCCTTGGTACAAAGTCTTGCAAGTTTTCCATTTGGTGCATAACTTGAAATTTAGTGATTTTTGCCAACTTTGACAAACCATAACTTTTGATCCAAAATGAATTAGGTCATGTTCTTGTACTTTTTGAAAAGGGAAAGATCTAATCTACAACTTTCATGACCAAAGTTTTTTCATTTGAAGCATTTTTGGATCAAAAAGTAAGGGTTGAAAAAGTTGCATAAAATGACATTTTCATGAAAAGTCAAACTTAACCCAAAAAGTCAACTTTGCAAAAACTTGTAATTCTTGAATTTTGTGAACTTCAAACTTCTTCCATGATCAAATAAAGATCAAATACACTCAAAATGATGAAGATCACCCCTTGGTTGGGTCATTGGGGGCCTCAGATGCCCTGATTTTGCACTGACTTGTCTGAAAAGTCAACTCTTGATCAGATGACTTCCCCATGGAATTTCTTCATGAAAATCGATATGCATACTCCCTATACCATATAGAGACCAATAGAAACAAGAATGACCAAAAAAATTGAAGTTATGGCCTCTGAAACCAAAACCCTAATTTCAGGTCATCTGTGCAGTTAAACCTGGCTCTGCTTCCATACCAAACCCAGTTCTTGTGATTCTTTGGCATTCTTGACTTTGAGAGGATATAATATGATACTTGAACACACATGGACCTCTTTGAAGTGATTGATGACCTTTGGAGTGGCTCAAGAGGCTCTTGGACTGCTCAGATCACAAACCCTAGATGCAGATGACTTAGAACCAATGCAGTGGATCAAAATGCAATGTGAGATGGTATGATTGTGTTTATGCATATGAAATGATCACAAGCCATGGTGTGAATGGGTGAGGGCAAATTTGGGGTGTTTACAGTACTGCTTCAAGATTTTTGATTAGAGAATGGTTGCCATGGTGATGGATCTCTTCGAGATTTCAATAACACAAGTAAAAGTCAATTAGAAGCCTTCATCTGAGTTTGTTATGATTCTGTTGGAGGTTTGTTGTGAATGTAGCTGGTTTTTGGAAGTTATCTTTGATCTTATTGCAGGTTATATGAATCTTGTTGTTGGAGAATGAAGATATGAATATGATGATGAATGAAGTTCAGGAAGTGATGAAGGTCTGTGAAACTGAGAAGTTGTTGATGATGGAAGAGTAATGAGGGTATGAGAATGATGAGGGTGAAGGCTGAAAGAGTGGTAGAGATATTGATGAGGAATTCGGGTGGAAGAAAATGGTGGAGTGAATGATGATTTGCAGAACAAGGTTGAGAGAGAAGATAAAGGTGAGTTTGAAAGAATGAGCCGAACCCCTTGATTGTATCCAGTTCTAGTTTTATAGCCGATCCTCTCAGGTATTCTGTTACCTTTTCTGTTATGATTTTTTTTTTGAAGTTCTAACTGATTCTGTTAGAACTTTTTTGTTTTCTTGAATTTTTCTCTCTTTGGCCCTTTTCTTCTTCTCAGCTTTTCATGAGTTTCCCTTTGTTATTGCAGGAATGTGAATGTTAAGAGTAAGCTGGCAGGAGCCTTGAAGATAATGATTGAATCCCATTGATGAAGAGGGAATCTTGTTTTTCCTGTTACAAGTCTTTAGAATTTTTCTATTTCTGAATTTCTCGGGTGTAATTTCCGTAACCAAATCATCTTGTGCCACTGTTTTTTCCTATACCGCCTTAGTCTCGCGTCTGATTTTTATTACGTTACTAAATAGCTATTGTACTTATCTTCCAAATATGAATGAATGATGGAAAATTAGTAACAATTTGTCTGCATTAAAAATACTATTCTTGTATACGTCCCACATAGATTTGGCTCTTATGCTTAGATTCCCTCATCACTTCTTCCCCTTTTTCAAATCCCATATGTGTACACAAAAATGGAATTATACTTTTGCTCATAAGCATATGATACCAACATCACAATATTTTATAATTCTTATAACTTAGAAAAGTATTTTTCGTTAGCAACCAAGAGTAATAACCTAAAAGAACAAGGTAGAAATCAATAAAAATGATTTGAGATTGAATTTGAACAAAAGTAGAAATCACTAGAAATTGATTGGTTTGAGATTGAATTGGGTATTTTGAACTTTATGAACATTGATTTTGAGATGGGCTTTGGGAATAAAAACGGGTAAACAAAAGTGAATTGAAGCTACTCCTTTGACTTAATTCTTTAAATTAAATTGAAAACAAATTAAAAAGAGATGGTCCAAAACTTCATCTGATTTTGATTCATCTCTACAATCCAACTCAACTTTGTGTGCCGAATATTGAACAATAACGAGAAAGTAACGACCTTGATTTCCAATGGAGGCCCAAGTCGTATCTTGTAACATTACCAATTCTTTCATCAAATCCAACCACAAATTCGACTGGGGTACCAAATTACTCTACATAAATCCCCAGAAGAATCTTTGAATATGCAGAAAATTTCTCCCAAAGTACTCCTGACCATACACCTGCTTTGAGAAAACCCGGGCTATGAATGATTACGGAGAGTTAGTTAAGGTCATAAATAAGAGGGCAAATTTTGGGGTGTTATACATAGCAGGAAGGAAACTCGTTGGAATGTCGTGTACATTGCCATTAGGATAGTTTCTTTTCTCAATTTTATGGTAGCTACCTCTTTCCAGGTAGTTGCTTCCTGATGTAAAACTTTTCCTATTCAGAGGCCACTCAATAAATGAATATTCAGTCAAAAGCTGTGTTATGTTTACTTTGTTTGCAAAAATGTCCTGAATTTTTGGAAAAAAGAGAATTGCATTTGAAACATGTTGATTTTTCTAAAAAAATGACATTGCAGGGAAACACTCAAAACTATCTTTGAGTGTCGGGTGACAATGGATGAACAGATCATACCATGTAAATCCCCGGGGCACATATGTGTATACTGTTGTTGCAGGTTTTGCAGGATGGTGTCATATCTCCCCAAGCAGAATGTTCCCCAGCTGAGTTAGAGCAAGGGGAATCCCCAATAGAACTCTAGGGCTAATTGAAGAGCTTTCTTCCCCAAGCGGATTATCTTTCCACAAGTGAAGTATTCCCAACAGGCAGTTGTACGCCTGATTTCCCCACATAGTTCAAAATGTCAGAATTCGTTTCCCCGCAAGGTTTATTTAATCAAGCATCTTCCCTAGCCAAGTCTGAAGATGGTCATCCCCCGCAGAGTCATGTTTGGGTTTCACTCCCATCGTTGAAGTATTCCCCAGAGAAGTCGCCAATTTATTTTTGGCCATTATGATGATACAAATAGTTATTCGTTCCCCATCCAGAGTTAAACATCATCAAAACTTCTTGACCTAATTTCCCCCTGCAGAGTGGTGATCCTTATCAGGCACCTGTCTGTGGCTCATCTGCATGCTCCAGTACTCGTCTGTGTTTGATATTTACTGGATGCTCGTCTGTGTTCCCCAGCACTCGCTCGTCTGTGTATTATTATTCGTTTGATGCTCGTATGAGCTTCCCAACACTCGCATGTGTTTGATATTTGTTGGATGCTCGTTTTTGTTCTCCAACATTCATCTGTATTTGTATCTGTTTGATGCTCGTCTGCACTCCCCAGCGCTCTTATGTGTATTATTATTTGTTTGATACTCGTATGCGCTTCCCAACACTCGTCAATGTTTGATAGTTGTTTGATGCTCGTCTGCATTTCCCCAGCGCTCGTCTGTGTTTGTTATTTGTTTGAAGCTCGTCTACAATATTTGGATACTTGTCTGTATCATTCTTCACACTCGTCTGTGTTAGCTTATATCCCTATGTGTGGATTTGATAATCACTCTGGTACTCGTCTGTATCGCTACTCCAAATGCTCGTCTGTGTTGGATTTCTGGTACTCGTCTGTATTGCTACTCCAAATGCTCATCTATGTTGGATTTCTGGTATTCGTCTGTATCAGTGGTTGATATTCGTCTATATCATTGCTTGAAGCGCTCGTCTTTGTTTTTTAGATCATCGTCTGATATTCATTTGTATCATTGACTTGTGGCACTCATTTGTGTTTCTCTTGATGATCATCCAATACTCGTTTGTGTTGAAGAGGTTTGAAGTCCTGACGATGGGATTAAACGTTAAAATGGTTACTGGTCCTGGCGTAACAGGTTATCCGAAGGAGGTTCGTCTGTCTCAAGCACCGCTTATCTACGCAAGATTCGTGAAAAGGGTTCGTCCAATCCTAATGTTGCACCTGGTGTAACAGGCTTGCTCGGAGAAGACTCGTTTGTCTTAGACCATATATCTACGAAGGATATATGAAGAGGGTTCGTCTATCCTGATTATGCATGTCTATCCCACAGACTTAAGTACATCATCGGTCCTGGCGTAACAGGTTATCCGAAGGAGGTTCGTCTGTCTCAGGTCATATATTTGTTTTTTCAAAATGTATGAGGAGGGCTCGTATGTCTGTTTCATGGCGTAATAGGTTTAGTTGAAGAGGGCTCGTATGTCTGTTTCCTGGCGTAACAGGTTTAGTTGAAGAGGGCTCGTATGTCCAGTTCCTGGCGTAACAGGTTTGCTTGAAGAAGACTCGTCTGTCTAAATTTTTCTTATTCGGCATAATAATTCAATTTGGAAGGAGCTCGTCTGCTTTATCTTCACTTCAGTCACCCAAAGCGTTATTTGGTTGGGTTTATTTCCCATTTCTGCATTCTCCAGCAGAGTGCAAATTTCAGGTTTTCTTGGTATTCAACCACAGTTTATCTTGAGCGGTCGATAGCCCGTGCTATCGTGCTTTTCAGATTAACAGTTGCTTGAATAGGGGCAGCTGTAACACCCCAAATTTGCCCTCTTCTTTCTAGCATCATCCTCATATCATAAGCATCAAAAGCATGTCATATCCTTAGCATTTTTGCACAGAAAAATGAAGAATAGCATTCACAAGTTCTAGCATAAGGCATATGATCAATCATCCGGGAACTCACGATTTTTTGCAAGTCAAAGTCCAGAGCCTGGTGACATGGCAGGAAATTCGCAGGGCATTTTATACAAGCTCCATATCATGGTCAAAGCCCTAGGAGGATTGGGAATCAATATCATATTAGAATGGTTGGTGCAGTTGTATTCTTGGAGTTTCCCACCAAATGGAGGGAAAATTCAAAATTTTCCTGCATTAACCGGTTAACGCTTTGGTTAACCGGTTAACGTCTGCGAAAATTTGAATTTTCCAGCAAGTTCAGCATGTGTGTTTTTTGCTCCATTTTTCATTTTTCTGATTTTATTTCATTTGAATTAATTTGGAATTATGGAGAAGGATCTAGAGAGTTTACCAAGCCTGATTTTAAAGCTAGATCCTAATCACCTTTCTAAGCTAACTCTAAACCATTTTTTTGGACTCCAAACCAAATTTTTGGGCCCCAAACCTAGATACTATTTATCCCATTTCCCTCCAAACCAAGAAGAAAACTCTCTCATAATTCACACTTTTCATTTCTGAATTTTCACTACTCTCTCACCATTCTCTCATTTTTCTCTCCCAATTTCCAAATCACTCAAAGTTCCTCTTCTTTGAAGATCACCAAACTTTGCATTAAAGTTTATTGATCTTGGAATTAGACCTTCATCCATAGCTTCTTTGCATCAATTTTCTGGTTTTATTATTGGTTCAGATCTGATTTGGTGGTTAGAAGTGCTTTTGGAACTAAGTTATTGCATCAAGATCCTTTACTTGCATTTATTTTGCATTGTGTGTGAAGAATAGCACCGGATCTTCGAAGTTTTCCGCGAGATTCACTATTTCCAGCTTAAACAACATTTACCAAAGCACATCTCAGCTTTGTAGGTTGGTTAAGTTCAAATCCATCTCTGTTTTTAGCTTATTTGCATGCTTGTGTTGTAGATTCACCATGTGCTTGTGCTAATTACTTGTTTTTCTTGTATTGCTTGGTAGATTTGTGATTGGATCCGCATGTTAATGTTCATGAACCTAATTGTGTGTGATTAATGTTAATTGATCTTACTATTTTGTGCATAATTGATTGCTGGACCGTTGGTGGATTATTTGAAATAAGCTGGTTTGGACTGATTTTTCTGCAGGAATTTGTTGTTGTTCGCACAGTGTTAACCGGTTAATGCTTTGGTTAACCGGTTAACGCATCCTTTTTCTGACTTCTTTGCTGCAGGTTTAGGTTGGTTAACCGGTTAATGCTTTGGTTAACCGGTTAACACTGAAGCAAAATGGCATTTTTGAGCTGTTTTTAGTTTGTTTTCTTTTCATACTTGCCATAATCATCATGGATCATTGTGTGATCATTTTATATGTTTGTTTATGGTAGTTTGCTTGCTGGTTGATGCATGCTTTCATTTTCTCGACACGTGGATTCATGTATTTTCAAAGCTTGTCATGTTTGGTGACTTTGTTTTCTTGAAACTTTGAACATGTTAATTCCATGAATTGTGTTGATATGTTAGCATTGCATGATGTGCTGAATATGTGTTGGAGATTTTGCTAACATTTATAGGTACAATGGTAAGTGAAGTGTGGATGTTATCCACATTTCAATTCTTCATCTCCTCTTTTACTTTGCTTTTTATTTTGGGTTGTTGATGTGCCTTATGCCATCATGTGGTTCAACTCTTCATCTTCCCCCTTTAGGAGCAACTTATCTCCTTTAGAGGAGTAAGTTGTTCTCTAACTTTCTTCTCCTCTTATTTTGTCTTCTTCTCTTCTTTCCTTCTCCTTCATTAGGATAGACTTCAAGCCACACTAACCTTAGGACCACTTTTGCATGATAATTTTAGGTTTAGTCTTTCCCCATTAGACTTTTCCCTTTTGCTCCTTTAGTTCTTTCTCTTCTCATCTTCATACAAAAACCTAAAAAACATTAATAAAGAAAGAAGTGACTTCTTGTGCAATAGCCTTATTCCATGAGGCATATGTATTTATTCCATCTTGGAATAATACACTTGTCTAACATGATGCACGAGTCTGATCATGAAGTCATCTTCATAAAGAAAATCCTAAAAAAATACTTCTTCATTTTAATCACTAAAACACTTAATAACTTCAACAAGTTAGTGAGCTTAGGCCCTTGCCCTTGGAAACGAGTCTTGGATAAGTTCTCCTTTCTTGGTGTGCTTGTTCTATTATTCCATCTTGGAATGTAGTAGCAAGTACACATTCCATGGAAAAGAGTTTGAGTTCACTTCCTTGTGCCACACAACTAAAAGACTTCTAAAAAAACACAAACAAAGAATAAGCATCTCTCCTTCGGGACTTCTTTTCTCATCACCTTCACTCTGAACGCGAACTTGCTCCTACTTGTCACTTTGCAAGACGGTTATGCACTCGTCGTCTGAGCCTGCAACACTTGAGCATTGACATAGGCAGTTCAAGCCTTAAGACACAAGCAAGCTTTTCCACCCCTAGTTAGGGGAACTACGGCGACTCTGATCCTCATGTCCAGATGAGGTACGTAGGTAGCGGGGTAGGGCCCGTTCGAGCACTCTTTTATTTTCCCTACATTCCCCCCTTTCTTTTCTTTTCTTATCCAGTTCTAGTCCTTTTTTGCAACAGCCTTCATTCTTACACCCTTTGAAACAATTTCTTTGCAAGCGTGGATCCCGTCGGGTACGGCGGACGATCTGGGGTGCTAATACCTTCCTAGGTCGTAACCGACTTCCAAACCCAGTCTCTTTGGTTCGTAGGACCTCTGTCCTTCCTTTTCTTTTCTTCTGGTTTATGCAGCATTACCATTCCCGTTCCTTCGGGATAAAAATGCCTGGATGGTGACTCTACCTCTTTTCCGCGCCACTTTCGCGTTTGTACCAGGATGGAAATCCAGGGAGCGACAGGTATTTGCAAAAACCTCTTTCTTTCTTTGATCTAAGGGTGGTTCTTTATCTCCTGGGGGCACAAGTATTTGACCATCCTTAACTAACAAATCAAGAATTTCGTCACATTTAGTGACGTCGAAAGTATATGTTTTCTTTGGAAATCTATCATTCTTTTCGGTTTCGACATGATTCTTTCCATTTGAAGGGACTAAAAGTTTGCAAGAATAAGGAGGACCCTGCTTGAGTTCAGCTAGGTTTATCTCGTTATCATCGAGAGTTAGGGTTTCATCATAGACATTTTTTATCCCATCCTGATACTCAATGTAAGTTATTCTCTTATGTTTGTTCACCCTGGCTTTTTCGTCCTTCAGACGTTCAAGTTTTCGAACTCTATCTGCTAATTGGGCCATGTCTCTCAGGTACTAGGTATCCAGCTTCTTCCTGATAGAATAGTCCAGGTCACCAGCGGCCATTTCGACTAGTTCACACTCATGTACTTGAGTAAAAAACCTGGCCTTGAGCAGTCGAAATCTGTTCAAGTAATCATCAATTGACTCATTAAATGTTCGTTTAACAATAGTCAATTCTTTCAGACTGATCTTGGTCTGACCCGTGTAAAATTGTTCGTGGAATAAATGTTCCAACTGAGTCTATTACAAATCGAACTAGGTGGTAATGTAGTGAACCAAGTAAAAGCATTCTTGGTGAGAGAACTAGGGAAATATTTAATCCTCATAAATTCATCATTAGCAATTTCACCAGCCTCTATCACGTATTGTGCCACATGTTTGACCGTAGATTCAGTCATATCTCCTAAGAACTTGGTGAACTTTGGAACCTTTGTCCTGGGAGGTAATTTTGACTGAAGTATATAATCCACTATTAGTGAAGTGAAGTTTGTCCTAGCGAAACCTGTATTTATCCCACTTTGAGCCATTATTCATTCGACAAGGGCTACTAAGTTGTTTTCTGCTGCCAAGTTATTTTGTCGAACTTGTTGAACCACATGGTCAACATCCTGATACCTATTTACCACCATTACTTCTGGCTCATCCTCTGCTGGTATTTGCCTTGGATTTCTGGTGGCTTCGACTTCTAATGGTTCGACCATTGCCTAATTCCCTAGATTTGCTGGCTGCACAACATCTCCTACACTCACCACTTAATTTGGATGTCAAACTGGTGTTGGGACTCCCATAAATTCTGCTATGCGCGCCATCTGAGATACCATCTGTTGGTTTGTCTAAGTTGTATCCTGAATTAAAGGCTGAAAAATATCTCCCATGGTTTGAGATAAAGTCTGAACCATTTGCATGTTGCTCTCATCCATCTGTTATCTTAAATATGTTGCAGACTCATTTATTAGAGCATGACTTTGAGTTGAATATCCCAACCCAACGGTTTGACTATTCCTTCGCATATTTATTCCAGATCCAGATTCCTGAAAAGGTGAAGGAACCACATTCTCTGAAAAAACTAGAGGTGCATTTCGTAGGCCCATCATCATCGTCATTGGCATACCATAAGGTGGATTTCTAGGCAAAGGTTGAGAAAATTTTGGAGGGATGGTAGCTCTAAATGTGGATGCATATGGTGGTGGGGTTTGATGATTTGTTCCAATGTACTCCAACACTGGTTGACTATAATATCCAGTATATGTTGCTCATGGCCCTGTCGTCGAAGGAGCTGGTTCTGACACCATATTTGGTGTTGTTGACACCCCGGTCGAAGGGTTGGAGACTGGAATAGCCTCACTCCTTAGCACATCTTGTGGATTCACACTATGAGCATTTGAATTGCTCAATTGAGGATTCTTCCCAGTTGTCATGGGATTTGAATCATTTTGGTTTCCTTGGCTAGACACCATCTTCCTTGTATTTCATTTCCTTGGTATATAATGATCTGCACTGGCTACTTTCCCACTTCTCAAATGCATGAAACAGGAGTAACCGTTTTTTCCCCGACCAATATGCCCACGCAAGAAAAGAAGTTACAAAAACAAAGAAGTTATAAAAGAGAAGTTACAAAGGAGAAGTTATAAAACTTCTAAAAACTGATTAGCACTGTCTCACTGGGCATGCCAATTTGTTTACCCCCAAAATTGGTAAAGAACTGTTGGTCCTTTAAGGATACTAAAACACCCTTAGTTACTCACAGGATCGACCAGATTGATCCTAGGACGTGTTCTAATAGTTTGTTGATTATGATGTTGTTGGGAAAATGTCATGAATCCTTCGACAGGACTCAGAAAGTAATACAAAATATGAAAATAAGATAAAAGAGAGAACTTTTAAAGTAAATGAAATTATAAATGCAAGGCAAGAATGTTAAAAGGGCGGGAAATGTAGAGAAAAGGAAATAAATTGCTTTAAAAGTAAATGAAAAAACAATGTAAAGTGCTTTAACATAAAACGCTTAAAAGATAAATGACTTGAAGGATAAATGACATTAAAGATAAAAATGGTGGTGTTTACATCATATACATTCTCACTTCACTTGTTTCTCTATACACGGGTACTTTGAGTTTTTATGGAGTTACTAGTATAACATGTTCACTCACACACACACACACACACATACTTATTCTAACACTAGACTAAGTTATTTATAGAAATACAATGTAACCACTTTTGACGTTTTTATTCCAAGATTGTGACACTTGTTACATTGCATGTTGAATAAGCTTCATCTTGCGCCACGTGTCCTTGTTTTTTGAATTGAAGGTTACACATTTTCCCTCAAAGGCTTGAGAGCACGCAATCTAAGTAACTGCCATTTCTAGTCGAACTATGCCTGATCAAATTCCATCAATATTTAGAAAATACTCAAAATTCAGAATTCCTCTAAGTACAGAATCTGTAGGTGAGGGTTCCTTCGACCTACACCTTTCATTGAGTAAGGTCAAAAAACCTCACTTTTAGCTTACAACGAAAAAACTATTATCTAAGGAAAATATTCAAACTATGTTAGCGTCGAAATTTGGGAGATAACAGGCACCAAATTAACATCATTGAAAGCAAGGGCAACCTCAAGAATCTGTATAGTTCCCGCCGCATCCTGACACAACTCATTTCTTAGAACCTTGCGATCAGCAGATAGAATGGCTGCCGCATCTAGCTCGGGGACCCGGACAGATGACCCTTCATAAAATAACGAGCTTTGGGTCATGCACTAGGTAGAACAAACATGCCCTAAGGCACCACATCCGTTTTTAGAGGAGAGGGAGGTTCCTCGACCCTAGGCCTTTTTCCTAGCGGAGAGCTGCCCAACGGAGTGCTCCCCGGAGTAGAGTTGCCCATAACAATTAACCCTTAAAGGGTAGCCTGGTCTTTAACAACTTCAACCCTGCTCTTAGGCCCCTTCTTGAAGTTTCCCTTGTTGGTCTTCACTAGACGTTCGCGCATTTCGACCATTTGAGCTGCAAAAACAAGAGATAAATAAGTCAGTTACGAGATAAATCCTCGGGCATATAATTAAAAAAAAACTAAAATCCACCTAAGAGTCGCATCACCACATCCTCATTAGGGCAGCTGAGTAGCGCCTTTACGTTTATTAGCCTGGCATGGGTGGTCGGTGTTCCGTCAGGTCTGAGGAGGATATGCCCGTCGAAATCCACAAGTTCCAAGGGTCGAAAGCTAGAGACAAAGTTGAACAACGTATTATATGATGCCGTGTCGTCGACACTGAGACCATCGAGTTTCGTTATCTAATGCTCGCTGGGATGCCGAAAATGGACATCCACCCACTCCAACGGGAAATGGGCCACCAACCTCTCCTTGTCATCGACGACCTCCTTATCATATAACGAATCCTTGTCCGCCTGCGAGCTTGGATGAATGATATAGAAGCGATACTTAAAATCGCAAACAATCCAGATATGATTAAAGAGTCTGCTCGCTTATTTCAATGACACCCAGTTGTGTCGGCCATCCTGGGATTTCCTCTAAAGATGGAAGATCCTGAAGAACAAACTTACAGTCGCACCTATCTCTAGGTAGCGACACACCAACTCAAAGGCCCATATGAACGCCAGGGCATTCAGATGCAGCTGAGAAGGCGCGAGCTCGAGGTGGGTGAAAAATGCTTCCTAGAAGTCCGTAAAGGGAAGGCGGTACCCAGCCTCACGAAACATGAAATCATACATAGGAAAGCGAAGGCCGCTTCCTCTTTTTAATTTTACCCCACACATCTGAAGCATTTAGAACACACTAAGATGTCGTCTCGAGAGGCTCATCCATAATCTATAGTTTATCAGCAGCGGGGACGTCCGCGGCTCCTGCAGTATCATCAGAAAGGTTTTCCCCGACTCCTAGTGCAGGCTTCTGACTCCCTTCACCTGAAAAGCAGAGGAAACGTAGTGAATTTGACGATCTCAAATCCACTCTTCCATTGCAAATCAAGTGAAAGGGCTTCGATAAGGAATGGGGACATGTCTCCAAATCAACGCATTGATCTAGAAAAGCACTATGGGGACAAAGCCAACATGGTAGGCTCACCCTTGCTAAGAGAAAATTTACTCTCAAACTAAAGTCTACCAGGGATAAGCCCCCTACATTAACCACCAGCTACGAAGACCTAATGCTCGGTCAACTAACATTAAATCATTCTAACCAGAATCTAGCATGGATCTAACATCTGTCTATTTATCTTCTTAAACTAACCCTAGTTCTTCATGAGATTCATATGCATTTGATGAACATTCATCAAGTTTTCCAGAAATTCATAGGAATCCACAGAAATGTCGAAGATCCTATGAACTTCATAAGAAAAATTATGAATGTTCATAACTCAAAACTGCAAAATGAAAGGAATAAGATGGAGATTACCTTGAACCATGGTAGAATTCTGGGAGGATTATGACGACGATGATGAAGTTCTAGCGAGAAGTTGCAGAGAGAAAGTTTCACGGTGAGAGGAATATTTCATGCAAAATGATCAAATGAATTTCTTATCCCCTTTTTTATAATGTCATAAGCTCGCGTGAGGAAACGCATAGGCAAAGTAATTATTACCTAGGGCTAGCCTCAGGTGTCATAAATAAATTACGACGCTTTCCAACACGTGTCACTAAAGCTACAAACGTTTTAACTTCTCAAAATAGAATCTTTTTCCATGTCTGTATGTCT
Organism: Lathyrus aphaca; assembly: GCA_963966055.1. Lineage (NCBI taxonomy): Eukaryota > Viridiplantae > Streptophyta > Magnoliopsida > Fabales > Fabaceae > Lathyrus > Lathyrus aphaca. Next base: position 157,457,112 of record OZ014522.1, on the reverse strand, counting down.
CCCTCCTACGGAGACGTTCTCGCAACATTTACAGAAAGGTTATGTCAACCCGAATCCTCAACACCTTAAGTCACTATCCTCGCTCGAGCACAGTGACTTGGGGGCACTTATTCTGGATTGGCCTAGCAAGTTCCCTACGCCTAATTGAGACCCAATCCAGTATTCATCTGGGCATAAGCCCAATAAGAGACTAGCGAAGATATGACTGTTGTAAAATAGAGTCGTCGTCATTTAGCCATTGGGGATCTCCCCATACAAGCCATAACACCTTTCATGCGGCCAACTGTCCTCTGGATTTACAGGAGGCCATTATGCTTAATTAAAGGCTATGCGCCCATAATCCACGAGCATGTGCCCTTATAAATACCCTCCACCCTTGGAGGGCCATGTATTCAAGTTTGAAGGTTTGATGGTTGAGTTAAGAGATTCGAAGGCTTTTGCAGATTTGGGGATTTTTGAGTATGCTGTGTATTCTCAAGTGTTAGCTGCAATGTTGTGTGCTTTTTCTTGGTTTTGATCCACATAATGAAAGGTGATAGGTCAGAGAGTGGGTGCTGGCCTATGTTGATTGGTATGGGCAAGTTGCCAAAATGTCAAAAGTTGGTGTACTTGAGGTATGGGTTCATGGCAGGCTGGTTTAGGGGCATGGCTCGAGTCAGCCAATTTCAAGGAGGTCCATGAAAAATGATTTAGTGAGCTGGCTCAAGTGGATGAAGAGATTTGGATCATTTTGCAATTTTGTACAACTTTGGCCCCTTTTGAATTTCTTGAAGTTTAAGGCATGAAACTTGAGAAATCTTTGGGCAATTCTGAATTTTATGTCATGTATGATGTTTGTGTAATGCTTAGACATCAATTAGAAGTCACAAATTGCCTTGGTACAAGAATTTGCAAGTTTCCCTCTTTGGCACATAAGTGAATTTTTGTGATTTTTCCCAACTTTGCAAGGCCATAACTTTAGTTCTAGGATGAATTAGATCAAGTTCTTGTACTTTTTGAAAATGGGAGGATCCAATCTACAACTTTCATGACCAAGAATTTTTCATTTGAAGCATTTTTGAATAAAAAAGAGGAGGTTGAAAAACTCTCCCAAAATGGCAAGTTTACAATACAAGTCACTTTCCCAAAATGGCAACTTTGCAAATGGCTTGAAATTCTTCAATTTTGTGAACATCTAACTTCTTCTAAGACCAAATAAAGATCACACACATTCAAAATGATGGAGAAAACCCTTTGGTTGGATGATTGGGGCCTCAGATGCCCTGATTTTGCACTGACTTGCTCAAGAAGTCATCTTTTGATCAGATGCCTTCCCCATTGAATTTCTTCATGAAAATTGGTATGCATGATCCTTATATCATATAGAGACCAATAGAAATAAGAATGACCAAAAAATTTGGAGTTATGGCCTCTGAAATCAAAACCCTAATTTCAGGTCATCTGTGTAGTTAAGCTTGGCTCTGCATCCATGCCTTTCTCAGTTCTTATGATTTTCTGGCTTTCTTGATCTTGGGAGGATATAATATGATGCTTGAACATACATGGACCCTCTTGAGATGATTGGAGGCCTTTGGAGTGGCTCAGATAGCTCTTGGATTGCTCAGATCACAAACCCTAGATGCAGACGACTTTGAACCAATGCAGTGAAGCAAAATTGCACTATGAGATGATACTGTAACACCCCATTTGCTAACCGCGAATATAAATGAAATCAGAGTTTATAAAAACTTTTCACAAACGGGATATCACATCTTCAACTATAAATAAATTTCAACTTAAGGAAGTCATACTTAATACATAGTATTTTTCATAATAACACAACACAACTTCAGTTTACTCAAATAAATCAATTTCATAAAGCCTTACGCAGCAGATTCACATCACAACTCATAGCATTCTTATTCAACCTAATAACAACTTTAAAATAAGAACTAAGCAACTCTAAATTCTTCAACTAAATAAAATTTAGCAATAATAAAAACACGCGTCAATCCCCCCCGAGTGCTACGTATCAGAGCGACTGACCACTGACTCGACCAACGGTAACCGGCTACTTCTCAGGATTACCTGCACGTTGTCCATACGGACAACATTCAACAGAAGGGGTGAGTTACGAAAATTATAATCAGTATGTGAAAAACAATACGGTAATTAAAGGCCGTAAGCAAACACCACTTCTCAAATTAAATTAATTATCCATACAACAAACCAACAAAATGCAACTCTAATGAGACTCGACTAATCATGCATGTGGTACCATTCGGAGTAAAACTCCCAACTTAAAATTTGCCAATTTAACGAGGCATCAAGGCATAAGCCTTCAACTTTCAACTTTTGCCAATCCAGGCCAACGTGGTGTGAGCAACGGCTCCGACAAATGCAAATGACTTAAATGCATACACGACTTTAAAACTTCGACAACATAACAATAATAGCAACACAACAACGTTTACAACATAATCAACTTATATTCAACTTTGGCTTATCAAGCCTACAACTTAGCAACTTTCATATTTTTCGTACACGGAATAAATTAACAACGCAGTCATACCTGTATCAACATTTCATAGCATAATTCCAACAAAATAATTCATCAAAAAAAGATCAACTATAATTTTACTTGACTTACTCCAACAATTTTCATTAAAATCCGAGCAACTTCGTGTTCCGCCTAATTCGGCCGATCCGGCTTATTCCACACTGATTTTTCTACTTTCTATGATTAATATGATTCTTTCTACTAAACTTAAATTCCATATGTTCTATTAAAATCATCCGTCTTAGAAATCGTACTGCCACCATTAATTCTGCTAACGTATTACACCTGCATTTTCTACTAAACTAGACACTACATTATTATTCAAGACTTGGATTCTACTGTTTGAATTATATATATATATATATCAGAATATTAATCCTCATTACCAAGTATAATTTACTTTAAGTCTATTAATATTCAATTTAATTGAAATAATATTCTTTAAATAATTGCATTAATATTTTATAATTTAGATCATTACATTTTACTATATAAAATTAATTTATTAATGAATGAAAAGGTCTCCTCAAAAGACAGGGTGGCCTGCGCCACCCTTTGTCTCTTCCCATTGCCCAATGTACGTACATGATGAGGGAAAAAGAAAGAGGCCTTATGGCCTGCGCCGCCTGGCGCGTGAAAACAAAGAAAAGGCCTCCTGGCCTGCGCCACCTGGCGCGTGGAAGCAAGGGGGAAGGCCCTTGTGGCCTGCGCCGTACCTGGCATGAATTCAAGCATAAGGCCTCACGGCCTGTGCCACAGCATGGGCATCAAACACTAACTACTTAATTTAATTTTTCTTTTCTTTAATAACCTGGCACTACATTGTTATGATATAACCAATTTAATTAATGACACTTCTCTTAATTCATTAATGGTCTTTCCTTCAATTAACTTAATAAATCACTAAACTAACAATCAATTAATCAACTTTTCACAATCAACATTTCCAATCACAACAATATAAGATTTCTACACAGCATCAAGAACGGTAATTTAATTATTATGATCTAACTATTCACATCACCGGATTGGAATCCATATCCGATTATAATAATTGAACCCACCCTTACCTGAATTCCTGATAAAATTTCTGCGAGAATTGATGATGAAGATTTTTCCTTGCCTCCCTCTTCTTCTTCCTCTCAGTCGTTCTTACGTGATAAATCTGTTGTCTTCCCTTTTCTTTTTGTTAACCTCCCACTAATTCCACCTAAAACTTATTTATTCCTTATTTCTCTCCACTAACTCCTTATTTATCTCCCACTAACAATATCATTAATAAACTCTTATTTTTACCTAATAATAATCTTAATATTAATAATGATACTCATAATAATAATAATAATAATAATAATGACAATAATACTAATGATAATAGTAGTAATAATAATAATAATAATGCTAACCATAATAATATCACTTTTACTAATATTATTAGTTACACCCTCCAATTATCCACTATTTTAATTATCCACTCAATATTATTTAAATCAATATCCTCCTAATATTATAATTAAATATATAATAACTAACATAGTCTAATTAGTTTTGCTCACCACACCACCAATCTCTACACTTTTGGTCACACACCCCTACTACCTTAAAGTCTTCTTCTTAAGGCGACTATCCCTTACCATGGATACAAAATTACAACGAATACACACCAAAACACACAATTAATTATATCAATTCCTAGTTAATTCACAAATAATAATCAAAATAAAAACGGAGTGTTACAACTCTCCCTCACTTAGAATATTTTTGTCCTCGAAAATTTATCCGATTCAAATGCTCCAACTACTTATTCCATCAAACTAATCAACTCTCATATTCAAAGGCAACCCACATATACCACAAACAATAATACATAACTTCGATGTCAAGCACGAAACGAAGAACTCTCAAGGAATACGCTCGACAACTATCAACACGATACAACGAGTAACCAACTTAAGACTTAGGACACATCAACACAAGAATACACAACTTAAACATCACATATAATACAACCAAGCTACCAACCTCGTTGTCATTCGTGTACAATGACGACACCACACCACGCACTCGCTGCACACTCTGATTAAGTTTACCAATTTTAACCCCCGCTTACAATCACCAAAATCAACATATTAACAAAGCCTCCAACTTATTCCTCATAATTTTCATCCTAATAGGTATTCTAACTCTTTCGTAGTTACCGAATACTTCCAACTTAGACTCATAAGACATACCTCTTAACGTCCAACACTCTTACCACCGCGACTACTTTGAAATCTTAGATAAGATATACTTCTACTTCTCAGTCATCCTTAACATAATTACAACTTTGCCAACATGCTTGTCAAATCATGGTCTTACATTTTCATAGACTTTCCTCTTAAATACACAACATCATTACAACAACATAAGGTATTTGGTTCCCACGAATTCTCACAAGATAACTCATACCCTTCACTTCCGACTAAAACAATCCACCGAGTACTTGATTTCGTACTCATACTGATACAACCTTTCATAATTCTTATCCGAGTCAATACAACCAAACAACTCTTCTTGTTCCAATAAAAAAATCGTACTATAATAGTCCAACTTAAAATTTTGCTTCTTCTAATACTTTGCAACTTAACCTTGTCTGACATTCTTATCAAATCATCCTTTTACATATCCACATACTTCCCTTTCTAATCATCTTAAGAAAACTTCAAATCTCAAGCGAATTACTCCCTCACTAACCAACATTCCAATTATTAAGAGTTCAACTACGAGTTTCCTTATTACAGCTCAATCCAAATGCAATTTCATACTTCCCTCTTAAATTCCAACTAATACTCTCATATAATAACTTGCATCAACAAAACAAACAATACTAAAACACTCGGCTTGACTCCAACCAATTTGACGTACATACTATACTAGTTGACATGACACATCTATCCATCAATTATGATTCCGCCTACTATCAACAATAGATTAAGGGTGATCAGTTCCTTAATTTGTTGATAGACATCCGGCAACCATAACAGAGGCATCAATCATCATTACCCAACGTCGTAGCGTACTTCAACTTGTGCCCAGAGTCCGTAAGCATAATACTCCGCCAACTCTCTACGGCTTATCAACTTCTTCTTAGTCCCCTTAATTCCAACTTCATCAACGATACACAACATCCAAAAATCCAATACACATTCTCTCATGTACACACATAGTACCACACGACTTTCAATATCCATCTAACACCGGAGTCGTTACAACAAGTACTATCCAAAACTGTCTGTTCCAATTACAACTTTCATCCAAGTTAAAATATTTAACAACACTAATCAACTTCCATCTTTCTCCCAACATCACCATCTTCTAGAATAGGCACTTTAATTGTCCTCATTCGACATAAATCGTATCTATATGCATTCTTCGATACCAACATTTCATTATTTAATAACAATTTTATCTTTCCAAATTTTCAGCAATAGACGTTCAACTTCGAACACAATTATCTCTTCCAATCATGACTTTCATCCAAATTATAATTCTTAACAACACAATTCAAACATCTGCCTTCCTCTCGACATTACCTCTATCTAACATCAGCACTTTAATCATCCTCATTACATATTTATTCATTCTCCGAATACTTATGCATTCCCTCTAATACCAATATCTTATTATTTTTCCAACATTTTCATCTTTCTAAAATTTCCAGCAACACACGCTCCACTTCGAACGCAATTATCTTCTCCAATACAGACCTCCAAATCACAAAATTATATTCTAACATGAAGCAAAATTTGTGCAGATTCCAGAACTTCAAGAATCGCTCGAATCCGACTTACGAGTAATAAGTTATCCCCCTCACAATGGGACTGGTCTACAATTTTCGTATGCAGAATTTCCAAAATCAGCAGCAGACCCAACTATTAAAACCTACTTATCACCCTCATTACAAACCTCCTGAATGCAAATCTTATATGCAAACTGTAGGAAATTTCGTAAGCTTTTCAAAAATTCTAGAACCGCTTCAATCCGAATCACGGTTAAAAAGTTATGCCACTTCTCGTGACAGCTGCTCCAAGATTGCAAAAACCAGAATTTTTGAGATTGATGAATGTAAATTCCACCTCTCTCCATCTTAATTCCATGTTCTACCAAAAATCTTGCTCTACACCTAACTTCGAAATTTACTCGACTTTAATCCACTACACTCAAAGCATAGCAATCTACCGACTTGGTCCTTCAACTTAATTCATCAACTTGTCTTTTTATTTGGAATAAATCCGTCTTTCTTAAATAATCTCCATCCATAAATCCACGTACTTCTCAACCCGACCGATATGAATTCATGAATCCATGCTCTCACCGGTCCGCAACAACGTCTCTCCAACAACCTTGCACTCTTGCAATCAACATCAACTTGAACCAACTCCGACATTCTAACAACAGTCCGGGAGTCAAGCTTCTCCCCCACTTAATTCCAACCAACACCTATAGACAACGACTAGAAACTAACAAGTACCGACAGTGTTTCACACACATGTCGCGTACTAAGGAATCAACAACGCTAGACAACATTGGCCGGACGGACCGACCTGCTCTGATACCACTAATGTAACACCCCATTTGCTAACCGCGAATATAACTGAAATCAGAGTTTATAAAAACTTTTCACAAACGGGATATCACATCTTCAACTATAAATAAATTTCAACTTAAGGAAGTCATACTTAATACATAGTATTTTTCATAATAACACAACACAACTTCAGTTTACTCAAATAAATCAATTTCATAAAGCCTTACGCAGCAGATTCACATCACAACTCATAGCATTCTTATTCAACCTAATAACAACTTTAAAATAAGAACTAAGCAACTCTAAATTCTTCAACTAAATAAAATTTAGCAATAATAAAAACACGCGTCAATCCCCCCCGAGTGCTACGTATCAGAGCGACTGACCACTGACTCGACCAATGGTAACCGGCTACTTCTCAGGATTACCTGCACGTTGTCCATACGGACAACATTCAACAGAAGGGGTGAGTTACGAAAATTATAATCAGTATGTGAAAAACAATACGGTAATTAAAGGCCGTAAGCAAACACCACTTCTCAAATTAAATTAATTATTCATACAACAAACCAACAAAATGCAACTCTAATGAGACTCGACTAATCATGCATGTGGTACCATTCGGAGTAAAACTCCCAACTTAAAATTTGCCAATTTAACGAGGCATCAAGGCATAAGCCTTCAACTTTCAACTTTTGCCAATCCAGGCCAACGTGGTGTGAGCAACGGCTCCGACAAATGCAAATGACTTAAATGCATACACGACTTTAAAACTTCGACAACATAACAATAATAGCAACACAACAACGTTTACAACATAATCAACTTATATTCAACTTTGGCTTATCAAGCCTACAACTTAGCAACTTTCATATTTTTCGTACACGGAATAAATTAACAACGCAGTCATACCTGTATCAACATTTCATAGCATAATTCCAACAAAATAATTCATCAAAAAAAGATCAACTATAATTTTACTTGACTTACTCCAACAATTTTCATTAAAATCCGAGCAACTTCGTGTTCCGCCTAATTCGGCCGATCCGGCTTATTCCACACTGATTTTTCTACTTTCTATGATTAATATGATTCTTTCTACTAAACTTAAATTCCATATGTTCTATTAAAATCATCCGTCTTAGAAATCGTACTGCCACCATTAATTCTGCTAACGTATTACACCTGCATTTTCTACTAAACTAGACACTACATTATTATTCAAGACTTGGATTCTACTGTTTGAATTATATATATATATCAGAATATTAATCCTCATTACCAAGTATAATTTACTTTAAGTCTATTAATATTCAATTTAATTGAAATAATATTCTTTAAATAATTGCATTAATATTTTATAATTTAGATCATTACATTTTACTATATAAAATTAATTTATTAATGAATGAAAAGGTCTCCTCAAAAGACAGGGTGGCCTGCGCCACCCTTTGTCTCTTCCCATTGCCCAATGTACGTACATGATGAGGGAAAAAGAAAGAGGCCTTATGGCCTGCGCCGCCTGGCGCGTGAAAACAAAGAAAAGGCCTCCTGGCCTGCGCCACCTGGCGCGTGGAAGCAAGGGGGAAGGCCCTTGTGGCCTGCGCCGTACCTGGCATGAATTCAAGCATAAGGCCTCACGGCCTGTGCCACAGCATGGGCATCAAACACTAACTACTTAATTTAATTTTTCTTTTCTTTAATAACCTGGCACTACATTGTTATGATATAACCAATTTAATTAATGACACTTCTCTTAATTCATTAATGGCCTTTCCTTCAATTAACTTAATAAATCACTAAACTAACAATCAATTAATCAACTTTTCACAATCAACATTTCCAATCACAACAATATAAGATTTCTACACAGCATCAAGAACGGTAATTTAATTATTATGATCTAACTATTCACATCACCGGATTGGAATCCATATCCGATTATAATAATTGAACCCACCCTTACCTGAATTCCTGATAAAATTTCTGCGAGAATTGATGATGAAGATTTTTCCTTGCCTCCCTCTTCTTCTTCCTCTCAGTCGTTCTTACGTGATAAATCTGTTGTCTTCCCTTTTCTTTTTGTTAACCTCCCACTAATTCCACCTAAAACTTATTTATTCCTTATTTCTCTCCACTAACTCCTTATTTATCTCCCACTAACAATATCATTAATAAACTCTTATTTTTACCTAATAATAATCTTAATAATAATAATGATACTCATAATAATAATAATAATAATAATAATAATGACAATAATACTAATGATAATAGTAGTAATAATAATAATAATGCTAACCATAATAATATCACTTTTACTAATATTATTAGTTACACCCTCCAATTATCCACTATTTTAATTATCCACTCAATATTATTTAAATCAATATCCTCCTAATATTATAATTAAATATATAATAACTAACATAGTCTAATTAGTTTTGCTCACCACACCACCAATCTCTACACTTTTGGTCACACACCCCTACTACCTTAAAGTCTTCTTCTTAAGGCGACTATCCCTTACCATGGATACAAAATTACAACGAATACACACCAAAACACACAATTAATTATATCAATTCCTAGTTAATTCACAAATAATAATCAAAATAAAAACGGAGTGTTACAGATACGATTGAACTTATGCAATATGAAAAGAATCACAAGCCATGGTGAAATGAGTGATGGCAAATTTGGGGTGTTTACACTGGCGTAACAGGATTGTTCAAAGCAGACTCGTCTGTTAAAGTATTCTGATTCCAGATAACAGTTTCAACTTGGAAGGAGCTCGTCTGCTTTCTCTCCGCTTCGATCACCAAAGCGTCATTTGGTTGGGTTTATTTCCCAGTTTTGCATTCTTTGTCAGAGTACAAATTTCAGGTCTTCTTGGTATTCAACCACAGTTTATCTTGAACGGTCGATAGCCCGTGCTACCGTCCTATTCAGATTAACAGTTGTTTGAATAGGGGCAGCTGTAACACCCCAAATTTTCCCTCTTATTTTTAAGCATCATATCACATCATATTCATCATGAACATATCATATTCTTAGCATCCTAGCATGGAAAGATGAGGCATAACATTTCTCATGACCTAGCATTAGGCATATGATCATCTGTGGAGGTTTTTGAAGCACCACAAGCCATGAAAGGGGCCAGTGGATTTGTACAAGTCCTATGAGGGGTCTAAATTGCATTTACAAGTTCAAGTTCATTTACAAAATCTCAGAAGGTTGGAAGATCATCAGGGAATCTAGGCTGAGGCAAGGCTCCTACACAATGGTCCCAAACTAGGGTTTGAGTTTCAAGCATGAAAACCTCAAAATTTTGGCCATTTCATTTGGGAAAAGTCTTTTACATGTTAAGAGGATCCTAGGGATGAAATTTGGTGAGAAAATTTCTTGTGGAAGTCAAGTATTTTTTCAGTTGCTTGCAAATGAAGAAACTAGTCAACTGTGCCTTAAAAAAAGTCAACTGTGAGATTTCAAGGGGTCCAACCCCATTTTTCTAGCCAAGGAATGTTCTTATAATGTTAAAAGAGGTTTGGAAAGTTCAAAGATCAAGAATCATGAGGTTTTGAGTTGTTTTGCAAAATTGGTTCAAAGTTGGTTATGGAAAATGCCATTTTTGGCAAGTTTTTGCCCTAAAATTCAAGTGATCATAACTTGGTGAAAAATTCTTCAAATGGACCAAATTCAAACATGAAAGTTGGAGATTAAGACCTCCCATTTTCAAAAAGTACAAGTACTTTTTCATAGCCTTCATGGTTGAAGAGTTAGGCCCCTCGAAAATTTGGTGAAAATTAGGGCAAAAGTTGGTTTTTTATTTATGCACTAAAGCAAAAAGTCATGAATCTCATTTTTGGGTGTTGGTATGAATCAAATAATGTTACAATGTTACAATTCAATGCAAATGGCTCACTTTGCTCCAAGAAATTCACCAAATTCGTGTAAGATGAGAATTCCATTCCAAAAGTGCAAAAAGTGCATGTTCATGAGAATTGTGTGACATCTTCATCCAAGGGCCATGATCTTGTTGGATTGAAATCAAGGGTGGGATTCTGAATGCACATGGGCAAGAGGCAAGGCAATGCATGAGGTTTTCATGAGATCACACAAAACTTGCCAAATTTGCAAAATCACTCACACTTTTTCCTCACACGTGCAAATCCTCCCATTCTTTCAGCACTAATTCATGACTTCATATAAAAGCAAATTAGGGTTTTAGAGGATCCAGTTCTCTCTGATTTCATAGTTCTCAAGTTTTGGCTCAAATTGCATTTTCATTCGAATCTCTTCAGACACTTGCTCTCTTCACAAACAAACCACAGATCCTTCATCCTTGAGAGCTCAGGATCACAAATCTCTCCTTTGTGCAAGCTATCTCTCAAGATCAAGTACCTTGCCATTTCAGGGCAGTTGGCTGCAAATTCTCAGATCCAGCAAGATTCAAGACTCTAGTTGCATTTATTTTGCAACTAGAGTGCATTTGGAGTGGATTGGATTCATTATCTTGGCTTCTAACAAGCTTTTTCAAGAACTGCAAGTTCAGGTGAGTTCAAAATCTTCAGATCTAAAAATGAAAATAGTTGTGTGCATTATAATCTACTTGTCATGCTGATCATTTTGCTGGTTTTAGTTTCAAATTTAGTGCATTATTGAGCTTGTTATATGATTTTGAAGTTTCATGGCATAAACTGTTTGTGTTCGATCTGTAAAATCCTTTGATCTATTGAAATTTTCATTGTCATTTTTAAACTCAGGGTAGTTTGTTTATTCAATTTGGAGATTTTTGTTCATTTTCATTAGGTTTTGTTCTTGTTTTGTGTTTTCCGGTTCCGGAGCCCTAGCTCCGGTCACTGGATTCTGGATATGTGCATTAGGGTTTCTGAGGTTGAAGAAGATCTCTCCACCATTGGATCTAACCATCTGGACGTGCAGGCTTGTGACACGTCAATTAATGACACTTGCTCTCTCTCACGTGCCATTTCATTCTAATTTTGTTTCTGATAATTCATTTGTTGCGCATCCCATGGTAATTTGTGTGTTCCCTCACTCCTAATCCAACTAAACTGCCACGTCAATTAATGAAGGCTTTCCAGGATGCGTCCACCTGATCTAGTGGCTTGTGTTTTTTCCAGTATTTTCCTCTGAATTTCCACCCAATATTTTGTGAACCAGCACAAACCCAGTGGGCTTAGACTGCTCTTCGCACCCCCTTGCTCTTGGGCCCAAATCATTCCAACTATATTTCCTTCTATTCGCACCCCCAACTCCTCTTCTCATTTTATTTCTTTTTTTCTTTTTTTTCTTTTATTTCATTTTGCTTTTCATTTTTTAAAAATACTTCTAAGCTTCAAAAAATTCTGAAATAATTCATGGAAGTCAATTTGAGTTTTCTTTAATTTTTCATATTTTTCTTTTCCATTTTTTTTTAATAGCCACGTGTCATTTAATTCCCTCATTTAATTAATTCTTTTTTAAGTCCTTTTTGTGCATGCTGCCTTGTCCAATTTCCACATTGATCCTCATTTTGAATTTCTTGTTGGTTCTTTTTGCTCTGGATTCATAAGAAGATGTAGTTCATGTGTGATTTTTGCTCTGATTTTTAGAAACTTATTCATTTGGTTTTGATCATTGACTTTTAAGGGAAGTTTCTTAACCCTGGTTGTTGTTTGAGCCTTCTTTTGACATGCATAGCTTCTGAATTTTTTCCTATCCTTTTGGCACATTGTTATATCATGTTTGAAGGCCTCTTTTTCAAAGCTGTGGAATTTTTTGGTGCATTGGTGATTTGATTTGAATTTTGGTTCTTAACTTGTCCCATTTTGCTTCTTTTTGATCATAAGCTCTCTCATTAGCTTAGAAAGGCACTTGTGCCAACTTCTTCATCTCATTAGGGGTCTCTTTAGGGTATTGACACCTTTCTAATCTTGGTTTAGGGTTTGTGTCTTGGAAGTTTTGTGTATTGCTTACCTTTTAAGTTCTTTCTTTCTTATGTGCATCCACCTCACTTCTTTGCTCCTTTCCATCTCATATTGTGATTGTTTGGCTTTGTGCTTCTCTTCTCTTCATCTATCTTGCTTCTTAAGCACTTCTTTAACTTGATTTGGTTCTGGTCTTGTGCCTTGGGTTCATGTTTTGTGAATTTTTGCTTTGCATCTTATTAACTTGCCATGTGATTCATGTTGCCTCATATTGACTTGTATGCTTCTTTCCTCATTCTTGTGACTTGCATTTGCATTGAGCATTTGTATGTATGACTTCACTTCTGTTTGTATGATGTTGGCATGTCTTTATATTCATTTTGTTTCACTTGTATACTTGTGTTGCTAACCTTTCAGGGGCTATGGTAAGTGAGAGGTGTGGATGTGATTCCCACATCTCCAAATCTCATCTCTTCTTTTCTTATTCTTACTTGTGCTAACCTTTGATTGTTGGGCTTAGGCCTTACTTCCCTCTTCTTCTATTCTTCTTCCTTCTTCTTCTCTTCTTATTTCTTTCTTCTTTAGGATAGTAAACCACACTAACCTTAGGATATCCATGCATGACAACACTTAGGATTATTTAGTCCCCCATTAGACTTTTACCTTTGTGATCCTTTTGGTTTCTTTTCTCTTCTCATCTCAAAACCCTAAAGAAGACACTTAATAAAGTTTGAAGTGATACCTTGAGCAATAGCCTTATCCCATGAGATACTTGTAGTCTTCCCATCTTGGGATAGTACAAGCTTATCTTGTGATGCACAAGTCTGATCAAGATATCATCTTCACCAAGAAAATCATAAAACACACTTCTTCATTGTAAATACCAAAAACACTTAATAAGTTAATGAGTTAGTGAGCCTAAGCCCTAATCTCTGGTTTCATGTTTTGGGGATCTTCTCCTTACTTGAGTGTGCTTGTTCTATTATTCCATCTTGGAATGTAGTAACAACTGCACATTCCATGGAAAAGAGCTTGAGTTCACTTCCTTGTGACGCACTCTTAAAAAGCTTCATAAAAAACACAAACAAACAATAAGCGTCTTTCCTTCGGGAATTCTTTTCTTATCTCCTTCGCTCCGTACGCGAACTTGCTCCTACTTGTCATTTTGCAAGACGGTTACACACTCGTCGTCCAAGTCTACAACACCTGAGCATTGACATAGGCAGTTCAAGCCTTAATTCACAAGCAATTTCTTTTCTACCCCTAGTTAGGGGAACTACGGCGTCTCTGATCCTCATTTTCCCGATGAGGTACGTAGGCAGCGGGGTAGGGCCCGTTCGAGCACAATCTTTATTTTCCCTACATTTTTCCCTTTTCTTTTCTTTTATCCAGTTCAGTTCCTTTTCTTCGCAGCAACTTTCATTTCTTCACCCTTTGAAACAGTTTTCTTTGCAAGCATGGATCCCGTCGAGTACGGCGGATGATCTGGGTGCTAATACCTTCCCAGGTCGTAACCGACTCCCGAACTCAGTCTCTTGGGTTCGCAGGACCTTTGTCCTTCCTTTCTTTCTTCTGGTTTGTGCAGCATTACCATTCCCGTTCCTTCGGGATAAAAATTCCTGGATGGCGACTCTATTCTTTTTCCGCGCCACTTTCGCGTTTGTACCAGGATGGAAATCCGGGGAGCGACACGGGTAAACCAATGTTTTGAAGAATGGTTTAAACAATGTTTCGATAAAACCAGGTGGTGGGTATGGTTTTGGTGATTCTCTTTCATTTTTTTAGGGTTTCTCAATTATGTGTAAGGATTTCTTTATTCCAGATTTCTTTGTTAATGTTACTCATGCTGATTATATTAATTTGTGAAACAAGTAATTTCTTAAACCCTAAATTTTTAGTAATATTTTCGTGTCTTCAACTTTGTTCTACAGGTTCCAACTACTTTTAGGTATTTTACAGTGTTTGCATCATTTGATTCCAACTAAACTCTCTTTTAGTTTTGTCTATTTCTCTTCCTTTTTATACTTTCAGGAACTTTCCCATATTCTTATACATATGAATAATCAATAATATTTTGTTAATTCCATTTTCTTAGACTATGTTTTTGATCCTGTTACAAGAACCCAGAAAAATAGAAGCTGGGATAACTGAGGCAGGCATTGCATATATGTTATGGTGTGGACATATATTTAAATTTGAATTTGTAGCTTAAGCTCCTTAACTCTAAAATGTTCCATCACCCATTTTCTTTGAGTTTTTTTTGTGTGGTTTTTTTATTTTGTCAACATCGGAAGAGGAATAAGCAATGTGCAACTCAATGGGACCAACCAATTTCATAGTATTTTCCTTATTTTGTGCCATTGAAAATCAGGTATTGGAAATAGTAAATTTGTAGAATTTTCTGTTGATGCTTATCTATACCATGTGTTACTAATTTTTATTCAAATTAATGCTCAATACCATGTAAATGTCACTAAAATCATGTTTATTGTGAAATTCCAGTTCTGACAATGGTTTATTGTCAACAGGATGCTTTCTTATCGAATCAATCATGGAGTAATTATCTTAGAGTTCTCTCGGCTCTAAGGGTCATTTCCAACGAGACTCGCATGCTTCACGAACCAATTTACACAAGGGACAAGGATATAGGGAAAAATAGGGTCCACACACGATTTCAAAACACAAAAAGGGAAATGCCTACCTCAAGTCCTTACGGATGCTCTAGTGAAACACATAGTAACAACATAGAGACTTATACAAGACCTTACGGAGGAAAGATATAACACGCGCTTCAATCCTTACAGATGCTTCCCGTGGGACTCAGGATAACCCACCTCAAGACTTACTCAAGATTGACACCATTAGCATAGCACTTGCCCCAAGTCCTTACGGATGCTTCACGTGGGACTAAGGACAACCCACCTCAAGACTTACTCAAGACCTTACGGGGGACTTATAGTCTACACTTCTCAAATCAACGCCCACGTATACACAACGGATACCTCAAGTCCTTACGGATGCTCTAGGGAAACACATAGTAACCACATAGAGACTTATACAAGACCTTACGGAGGATATTAAAAACGAAACATAAAACATAAATCAAACGAGCTGAAGGGAAAACCTAGATACCTCACAAGTTGTATGTTTTCTCCATTTCCATTAACTCACAAGTTCCATTTTATCAAGTTTTGGTCATTTGAAATTTGTCGGGTAAAAGTCGGCTCGAAATTAATGTTATTCAATCTTAATAGATAAATTATTCTTTAAGCTTCAAAACGATATGTGGAACGCTCAAAACGGACACCCGAAACATAAGTTACGAATTAAAAACCAACATTTAAAACTACAGGTCTCGCTGAGCGAGCTCCTTCTCGGTGAGCGAAATTTGCCCTGGAACTTTTGCCGAGCGAGGTATGCTCGCTGAGCAAGCTACACCAGTTCAGGAAGTTCCAGCCTTACGGGAAATCACTCTCCCCACACCTGTCGCTCCCACCAAATGACACCCAAAAGGTCAGAAGGGGTACAGACGCGAACGGTCGGCGAAAGAGGAATGAGAACACACAGGGGTGAACTCAAAAGAAAAGAAAGAGTCGCCAGCTAGGCATTTTTATCCCGAAGGAAAGGTAATGCTGCATAAACCTGGAAAGATATGGATAAGACGGTTGCGAACCAGAGAGACTGAGAAAGGGGGTTGGTTACAACCTGGGAAGGTATTAGCACCCAGATTGTCCGCCGTACTCGACGGGATCCATGCTTAAAAGATTTGTGTTTTAAAGGGGTAGTGTCAGTGCAATCTGTGTATAAAAGAGCTGGAAAAGGATGTACAGGTGTCAGTGTAAAAGAAAAGTGAAGTGCATAAGTGAAGTGTCAGTGTAGGAACAAGAGTGAAATGCTCAAGATAATGAGGCTTAAAGAATAAGGCTGGAAAGAGGGGGAATATACAGAGACTTTTGTTCGATAACTGTTAAGTTATGCCTACGTATCCTCTCGTGCAATGAGGAAGTCAGAACACCGTAGTTCGACTCAAAGAGACTGAAAGATAGATTGACTTGTGAACTGCTTGCTTATCTATGCTCAAGTGTAAGACCTGTCTGGCTCAGGTGCAAACTGTCTTGCATTAGACGGAAGAAGCAAGTTCTCGTTTGTGAGTGAAGATGATGAGAAAAGAATCCCGAAGGAGACGATTATTGTTTATTTTTTGTATTTTCAGTCTTTTATTGTTTTTGAAAGTTTGTCATAAGTTAATGAGCTTAAGCCTAAGCCAATGGGTTAATAAACTCATCACATCTTCCCTCTGATTAGGGGTAATGAGGATACCTTAAGTGTGAAGTCAGTATCTCACACTTAATCACCTTGATGTAGGATTAAGATCATGAACCTACTTGTGATTATTTAGATGTTTTTGTTGTTTTTGTTTAGTGTTAGGTAATGAGATTAAGCCATAATCAGGGATTAAACAGACTCATTACACCATCCTAATAGAAGGATAATAGATGAGAATGTTTAAGCTGAGGAAGACTCCTCAACTTAATCCATGATTAGGGATTAACCCCATGACAAAACAAAGCCTTTATTAGATGGATTTTAGTTAATGATAAGATGAAGAAATGATTTTTATGGTTTGTAAGACAACTTGAGGGGGACTTGTCCATTAACACTAGGGTTAGTCCTTCTTAACCAATTAAGGAAGAATTAGAACCCTAATGCAAGGCCCAAGTTACAAGCTGATGTCTTGATAATTATTAAGTGAATTGATTAAAGGATTTAAACACATTAAGGGGTTAACACTTAGGATTAAAGTTATACACTCCATCCTAATAAAAGGATGCAGGCATAAGCTTAATCACAAAGCCTTAAAGCCTTTAGGGTTTAGTCCCTGATTATGAGATGAGAAGAGAAGACTCAAAGAGACACAAAGGTAAAAACTAAGTGGGGGACTAATCAAACCCTAATTATTATCATGCTTGGAGATCCTAGGGTTAGTGGGGCTTAAGAAAGAAAGAAATCTTCAAAGGCCACCAAGGAGGAATCAGATGAAAGGATCCAGAAGCAAAGAGAAGCAAAACAACTTGCTTCACTTAAGAAGTCAAGTTGCTTGAAGAAAGAAGGTAAGAAAGAACAAGAATGAGCAAGCTCAATCCAATACACATACACAATGCATCAAGGGAAGTATGAAAGAGATGAAAAGAGAATGTGAGAAGTGAAGGCAAATCCACTTCTCGACACAACTTACCACCTGAAAAGTTAACAAAAGAAATGAAATGTAATGCAAATGAGATGAAATGTGATGATGCAAACCAAAACCAGAAGCATGAGTATGATGTTAATGATGCTAAGAGATGATGCAATCATGAGGCAAGGCATGAGAATGATCATACAAACATATGGATGCAAGAGAAACATGTTTGGAACCATGGATGTTCATGAAAAGTCATGAAATGCAAAAGACATATAACATGGAAAATGAAAGATGCAATGATCAAACATGATTATAATATGTCTTAAGATGAATTATGAATCCAATGAATGCACAAAATGTCATGGCAAGTCATGGTATGCAAGCAAATGGAAGGTGAATGCAAAGGAAGGCATGAATTAGGGTTATATGCAACATACAAAGCAAAAATCCAAAACCAGAAGCAAATGACATGATAAAAATTTGAAAATGCAATCAAAGGAACCTTAGACCTATACAAACTCACTGCCCAAAGGAGGGGATCCAACTCTTAACCTAGTGAGAGTTATGAATTTTCTAAGTTTGCTAGGGTTTTAAGGTACCTTGTCAAGAAAAATGCAAAACAAATTGAAAATGCAAGATCAATTCATGCCAATTTTATCCTACAAACTACATGTTATACAAGATGCAATGCAAAGAGAATCATGATCCAACTCTCAAAGGTTAGACAGAAATGGATTTTCAAAGTTTGAAACAAAATAATGCCTTGAAATGAAATTAAATCCAAAGAAAATTATCAAAAGGCATCAAGAACAAAAAAGAAATTTGGTTTGAGAGTTAGACAATGTTTCTAAATGTTTTTAAAGGTTACATGAATTTTTTTGTGATTTTTAAATACCTAAAAGTATTTTTAATTAATTAATTTTCATTAATTAATTAAAAATAAACTTTTAAATGATTTAAAAATAATTTTTAATGCAACAAATAAAAATAAAAATATTTTCTGATTGAGAAAAATATTTGAAACAAAAATGCAAAAGGAAATATTTTTGGGATTTTTCTAATTATTTTAAAATAAATATGAAAGAAAATGCAAGAAAAATGAAATTAAAATTGATTTAATGGGAAGTCAACAGATCCAGTGGCTGATATTCAAACTGAACGCACGGGAGTTGACTGCGCGCGCGATATAGTGGTTGAAATTCAAACTGACTAATCTTAATTAATTAATTTAAATAAATGAGATTAGGGTTTAATGATGGATCCAGGCCATTGAAACGCGCGGGGGATTGACTTAGTCAGCCTGATCTACGCTCCACATTCAAACCTGGCTAATTATTTTCAGGTCACCGGAGACGAGCTCTGGTCGTCTTCTCCGGTGACCTCCCTCCCTGAAAATCTCAAAAACACTCCCTAGGTCAAACCAAACCCCCCAAATCTCCAGAAATGATCCCCAAGTCCCCTAGAACAAGAATCCAGCCTCAAATTTCATTTATTCATCATCAACAACAAGATTCGAACAAAAACTTAAAACTGAACAAAATTTCAGAACATTCATACAACCTCAAAACTCAATCATTTTCAAAAATAAAAGGTTCAGTGTGATCAGGAGAGCATGCTTTATCATTTAGAAACAAGAAATAAGAGTTCTGGAAAAATGAATTTCCATGGCTACCTGAATCGAAGTTTTAAACCCAAGAGCTTCTAGACCAGTTTCTTGCTTCCAATCAACTCCACTGACCTCCCTCAAGTGTTTGCAAAGCTTATCTGGAGTTTATTTGGGCTAGTTTGAGAGATTGCTTGAGTTCTGTTCAAAGAGGGGCAGAAATCGTATTTGGTTTATGTGAGGTTTCAGGCTGTTTCAATGGTTGGTTTGTGGTCAGTGGAACATTTTGAGATCAATGGTGGAGTTTGTTTTTGTGTTTGAAGGATGTGCTGTGTGTTTCGAATGGTTTTGCAAGTTGGAGGATTTTTGGTAACTATGGCTTGGAGTGTGTTTCAGCATGAATTGTTATGTGTTATGGCTTGCCTTTGGTCCACTTATCACTCATCGATAGGTCTGTGGAGTTGGTGTGCCCTATTGTGATTGGTATGGGTCTTTTGCCAAAAAGTCAAGCTTTGTGTAAGAGAGGTATGGGCTCATGGCTAGCCAAGGACAAGAGGGGTGTCCTGCGCAGCAAGAAGTGAGGAGGACCATAGGATCAAATTTGAAGTCAGCCAGCATATGGATTAGGGTTTGAGTGATGTTTTGCAACTTTGTTCATCTTTGGCCCTTTTGAAGTTTCTTGATTCCCAAGTCATAAAAATGAGCAAACTCTTGATGCAATCTGACTTTTAGACATTGGTTCTTGTTTGTGTGAAGATTAGAAGTCCATTTGATAGCACAATTTGCCTTGGCAAGGGATTTTGCAACTTTGCCTCTTTGGTAGAAAACTTGAAATTATGTGATTTTTGCCAACTTTGACAAGCCATAACTTTTGATCCAAAATGAATTAGGACAAGTTTTTGTACTTTTTGAAAAGGGAATGATCCATTCTACAACTTTCATGACCAAAGTTTTCCCATTTGAAGCATTTTTGAATCAAAAAGCAAGGGTTGAAAAAGTTTCCCAAAATGGCAAGTTTCCATTACAAGTCATTTTCCCAAAAAGTCAACTTTGCAAATGGATTGAAATTATTCAATTTTGTGAACTTATAACATCTTCTATGATCAAATAAAGATCATACATAATCAAAATGATGAAGAACACCTTTTGGTTGGGTCATTGGGGGCCTCAGATGCCCTGATTTTGCACTTACTTGCTCAAAAAGTCAACTCTTGATCAGATGCCTTCCCCATGGAATTTCTTCATGAAAATTGATATGCATGATCCCTATACCATATAGAGACCAATAGAAACAAGAATGACCAAAAAATTGGAGTTATGGCCTTTGAAACCAAAACCCTAATTCTAGGTCATCTGTGCAGTTAAACCTAGCTCTGCTTCCATGCCATTCTCAGTTCTTGTGATTTTTTGACATTATTGACTTTGAGAGGATATAATATGATGCTTGAACATACATGGACCCCTTTGAAGTGATTGATGACCTTTGGAGTGGCTCAAATGGCTCTTGGATTGCTCAGATCACAAACCCTAGATGCAGATGACTTTGAACCAATGCAGTGAATCAAAAATGTGGTATGAGATGCTATGGTTGAGTTTATGCATATGAGAAGATCACAAGCCATGGTGTGAATGGGTGAGGGCAAATTTGGGGTGTTTACAGCTGCCCCTATTCAAGCATGAGTTAGCTGTGCAGGATGTAAGCAACGACTTAACAGGCAAACAAGATAACTTGTGGTTGAATACCAAAGACAGTCCAAAATTTGCACTCACAGAATGAAGAAGAAAAGGGATATAGATTGTAAAAGAAAAAATAAAGTATAATATAAAGTGCGGGCGACGGAGGACGACCGTCGAGCAGAGGACGACTGCTGGGGAAAGAGCAATGACGGGGACGGCCGGCATGCTGGGGGTATAAGAAATTATGATGGGGACGGCCATCAAAATAAAGTGACAAAGATTCTCTGGGGATTATAGGTAAAAATAAATGATGAGGTACGGTCATCAAAGGTGAAGGACGATCACCTAGCAGGGGACGGCTGCTCTGTTGGGGATAAGATGAGGAACGGTCATCTAAGGTGAAGGACGATCACCGGGCAAGGTACGGTTGCCAAAAGCATCGCGACATAGGACGAATGTCGGATAAAAAGGTCGACGATGGGGACGGCCATCGGATAAGCATGATGAAGGACGATCATCAAGAGGTGAAGGACGATCACCTAGCAGGGTACGGCTGCTCTCAGGGTTTATCATGACATAGGACGAATGTCAGATAACAAGATCAACGACGGGGGCGGCCATCGGATAAAATGATGAAGGACGATCATCAAGAGGTGAAGGACGATCACCTAGCAGGGTACGGCTGCTAAATATCACGACATAGGACGAATGCCGGATAGAAAAGGGTTCCAATAATGGAGACTCCGCTGGGGAAAGGATGAGGGACGGTCATCAAAAGGTGAAGGACGATCACCTGGCAGGGTACGGCTGCCGAAAGGGTATCATGACATAGGACGAATGTCAGAAAGAAAATTTTGCTGGGACTTCGCTGGGGAAAAGTAGACACGGACGAGTGTCTAATCTCATGAAGACATAAGCATTCGACACGGTGTATAGATTAAAGATGCGGACGAGCATCCTTAAGACCATGATACGGACGGGTATCAAGTAGAAACAAACGCTTGATACGTGCTCTCAGATGATGATACGGACGAGTACCAACTGGTTAACAAGGAACACGGACGAGTGTTGATTATGAGGGGACTCTTCTGGGGAATGGTAGACACAGACAAGTGTCTAAATTCAAGAAGACATAAGTGCTTGACATGTGTAGGGATTTAAAGATGCGGACGAGCATCCTTAAGACTATGATACGGACGAGTATCAGGTAGAAACAAACGCTTGACACGTGCTCTGAGATGATGATACGGACGAGTACCAACGGGTTAACAACGAACACTGACGAGTGTCGAATCTGAGGGGATTTAAGTGGTATATACAAGATACGGACGAGTATCTGTATGAGTAAAAGTGATGAGTGAGATATAGACGAGTGTCCAATCTGCTGGGGAGAGCACAACACGGACGGGTGTCGGAAAAAGTGTATTATAAACAAGTGTTTGGTTTGCAAAGTGTTTGAGTATTTATGCTGGGGAAGGTGACACGGACGGGTGCCAGGGAGTTGTATATATATATGTATCTGTGTTGTGAGTGCAAATGGGACACTTTGGCTTTCTGCTGGTGATATGACACGGACGGGTGTCAAGAAGTATTTGTAATATATAAGTGTCTGTTTGTAAAGAATGCTCGGGCGACTTTACTGGGAAATGATGACACGGACGAGTGCCAAAAGGAGTGTGTATCTGTATTTACAAGTGTAAGGCAAATGTCTTGGCTTTCTGCCGGGGAATCTGGGGAGCTTTTCTGTATCTTGTTGATGGATTGTCAGTATTTACAAGTGTTTGATTCAGTACATGGCTTATGATTATGCAATATGTTTGAATTTTGCTGTAATGCTCCGTATTGGACGGAATGCTACGCTCTGTGGGGAGGATATGATGCGAATGCTATGATTATGAAAAGACACCGATACGGGATTCGGATCCCGTTACTGAGGAGATCTCTGGTTGATCTGCTTGAAGTGGACATCCCAGCTGGGGATAAGATCATTGGCATATCTGACATCTGGGACTCTGCTTGGGGATATAGGCCACTGATAGACCTATCTTTGGTAATGGGGGACCCAGCTGGGGTTTGTAGAAGCTTTCTTCACCCTGTTGTGAGATCTTCAAGTTATTGCTTCGCTGGATAGAGGCTGAAACTCTGTGGGGAGATGATTTCCTGGTTTTTGCACTTGGCTGAAGAGGAAGTAACAAATGGCAACTCAGCTGGGGAGGAAACACCTCTGGTGCTAAGACTGAGCAGATGATAATTTGCCAGCTTGCTGGGGTGGAGCTTTCATGCCCCATGTTGTGCTTTCGAACACCTGCAATCCTGAAAAGACAGAGAAATGCACAAGTAATCCCGAGGTATCCTTTACTGGATTCCATCATAGGAGTTTAGACACTCCCGGGGGTAAACATATTTCCTGTAAGCATGTATCTTTAGAAGAGAAGCATCTGTATTTATGCAATTAGTATCTTAAAGATATCGGACTCTTTTGTAAATGAAAATAAAATGTACGAGACGAAACATGACTGAAAAATCTGATTTTATTAATTCTTGTGCCCTGAATTGGCAAATACAGTCAAAGAAACAAATCCCCTGAAATGAGGAGATTGTTACAAATTGAGAAACAAGAGATGTTGGCAATGTTGATGACGCTTCGGGGAACTTCCCTTTGCTATGACTCGTATGACATTTGAAGTTCTTCTCGTCTTGCTTTCTGAAGAAGGTTGATTCTGAAAGAAGCTTGATCCTTTCGAAGCTTACCAAGTTGTAAGTGATACGGACGAATTCAGAATGCAGTCGTTCGCTTATTCCCTTATTTTGCATGGATCGCCCTTTCGGGTTTTCAATCCATCGGGATACCCATTTTTGCCTGAGTCGTCCAATGCGGCTCTTCAACTCAGCGGGTGTACATTTTTTTTATTTATTTTCCCTTATTTTTGCCCTAGTCTTTTATTTTGTTTTTGACTCGCCGGGATGCCATATTTTTGCCTGGACTTACATTCTGTTTTTATGTCCAGCAGGTCATTTTTATGCGAAGTATTTTTTAACTGCATCTGAATTCACAGGGGACGGGAATTCTTCACCATCCATAGTACTGAGCATGAGTGCTCCACCGGAGAAAACTTTCTTTACTACGAATGGCCCTTCATAGTTCGGAGTCCATTTACCCCTGTGGTCTGTATGAGGAGGGAGGAGTCTTTTCAGCACAAGATCTCCTACTTGGTACTCTCGGAGCCTGACTTTCTGATCGAAGGCCTTCTTCATTCTTTTCTGATACAGCTGCCCATGACAGATTGCAGCTAACCTCTTTTCTTCAATCAGACTCAGTTGCTCGTATCGGGATCGGACCCACTCTGCTTCATTCAACTTAACATCCATTAATACCCGCAGGGAGGGTAATTCAACTTCAACAGGTAGGACTGCCTCCATACCATATACAAGTTGAAACAGTGTTGCCCCAGTGGATGTTCTGATTGACGTACGGTACCTATGCAAGGCAAATGGTAGCATTTCATGCCAGTCTTTGTAGGTGACCACCATCTTCTGCACAATCTTCTTGATATTCTTGTTAGCTGCCTCAACAGCGCAATTCATCTTTGGCCTGTAAGGAGAAGAGTTGTGGTGTTGGATCTTGAAGTCCCGGCACAGTTCTGCCATCATTTTGTTGTTCAAATTAGAACCATTATCAGTAATGATTCGCTCGGGTACTCCATACCGACAGATGATATCCCTCTTCAGAAATCGGGCTACCACTTGCCTTGTAACATTTGCATAAGAAACCGCTTCAACCCACTTGGTAAAATAGTCAATAGCAACCAGGATGAATCTGTGGCCATTCGAAGCAGTCAGTTCAATCTTGCCAATCATATCAATGCCCCACATGGCGAAGGGCCAGGGTGAAGACATCACATTCAGAGGATTCGGAGGCACATGCACTTTATCCGCATAAATCTGGCATTTATGGCATTTTCTGGCATAGGCACAACAGTCGGCATCCATTGTGATCCAGTAGTAACCTGATCTTAGCAATTTCTTTGCCATGGCATGCCCTCCTGCATGGGTACCAAAGGATCCTTCGTGCACTTCGTGCATTAACAAGTCTGCTTCTGTTTTATCAACGCATCTGAGAAGTACCATATCAAAGTTTCTCTTGTACAGGGAGTCGTCAGTATTCAGGAAGAAACTACCAGCTAGCCTTCTTAATGTCTTCTTATCATTGGAAGATGCCCCAGGTGGGTATGTCTGATCCTCCAAGAAGCACTTAATGTCATGGAACCAAGGCTTATCATCCTTAACAACATCTGCTGCAAATACATATGCTGGTCTGTCAAGTCTGGACACTGAAACCCGAGGCACAAAGTTGGCAGCTTGAACTTTGATCATTGATGAAATGGTAGCCAGAGCATCTGCAAATTGATTCTCGTCCCGAGGGATATACTCAAGCTTGACCATTGTGAAGAAAGTCAATAACCTCCTTGTATAATCCCTGTAAGGTATCAGATGATCTTGGTGTGTGTACCATTTGCTGTTGGTTTGATTGATTACCAGAGCTGAATCTCCGAACACAGTCAAAGTCTTGATCCTGAGGTCAATGGCTTCCTCAAGACCCATAATGCAAGCTTCGTATTCAGCTTCGTTGTTAGTGCAGTTAAAGATGAGCTTTGCCGAGAAAGGCATGTGAACTCCCTTAGGTGTGATGAGTACTGCACCAACACCACGACCATTCATATTAACAGCCCCGTCGAACATCATAGTCCATTCTTCTTCTGGGTCAGGCCCTTCAGTGTGAACATGCTCTTCATGATCTTTTGCTTTTATGAACATGATGTCTTCATCAGGGAAGTCAAATCTCATAGGCTGGTAATCATCAATGGGTTGCTCAGCAAGATAATCAGACAGTACACTGCCCTTGATGGCTTTCTGAGATGTGTACTGGATGTCATATTCGGTGAGGATCATTTGCCATCTTGCAACCCGTCCGGTAAGTGCTGGCTTCTCAAATATGTACTTGACTGGATCCATCTTTGAGATCAACAAGGTAGTGTGGGTCAACATATACTGCCTTAGTCGGCGAGCAGCCCACGCTAAAGCACAGCAAGTTTTCTCGAGCAGTGAATAACGTTGTTCACAGTCGGTAAACTTTTTGCTTAGGTAGTATATTGCATACTCTTTTCGACCAGACTCGTCATGTTGGCCCAGCACACACCCCATTGACTCTTCTAATACTGTTAAGTACATGATTAGAGGTCTTCCTTCAACTGGAGGCATAAGGATTGGAGGTTCTTGCAAGTACTCCTTGATTTTGTCAAAAGCCCTCTGGCAGTCTTCGTTCCACCTGACCGTTTGTTCTTTTCTTAATAGCTTGAACAAAGGTTCACAGGTTGCTGTAAGGTGAGATATGAACCTTGAAATGTAGTTCAGTCTACCTAGGAACCCTCGAACTTCTTTTTCTGTCTTAGGTGCAGGCATTTCTTGAATGGCTTTGACTTTATCAGGGTCAACTTCAATCCCTTTCTCACTTACAATAAATCCCAGCAGCTTACCAGATCGTACCCCGAATGTGCACTTGTTGGGGTTCAATTTCAGTTGGTACTTCCTCAGACGCTTGAATAACTTCAACAGATTTACCAGGGGGTCTTCTTCTGTGAGGGACTTGGCAATCATATCATCCACATAACATTCAATTTCTTTGTGGATCATGTCATGGAATAATGTTACCATAGCCCGTTGATAAGTTGCACCAGCATTCTTCAGTCCAAATGGCATCACCTTGTAACAGAACATGCCCCAGGGTGTGATAAAAGTTGTCTTCTCCATGTCTTCAGGTGACATCTTGATCTGATTGTATCCTGAAAATCCATCCATGAAGGAGAATACCGAGAACTAAGCCGTATTATCCACTAATACATCAATGTGAGGTAAAGGGAAGTCATCTTTCGGGCTGGCTCTGTTCAGATCCCGGTAATCCACACACATCCTCACTTTGCCGTCTTTCTTAGGCACAGGTACAATATTAGCAACCCACAGTGGATAACTAGTCACAGCAAGGAATCCGGCGTCCCACTGCTTTTGTACCTCTTCTTTGATCTTCATTGCCATATCTGGGCGAGTACGGCGCAGTTTCTGTTTAACCGGTGGGCAATCTTCTTTTAAAGGCAGCTTGTGCATAACAATATCGGTGTCCAACCCTGGCATATCCTGATAAGACCAAGCAAAGACATCCACATATTCCCGAAGCATATCAGTCATTCGTTCCTTCACTGAGTCTTGTAAGCAGGCCCCGATCTTAACTTCTTTCACATCTTCTTCCGTACCAAGATTAACTGTTTCGACCTCCTCCTGATGAGGAGTGATAACCTTTTCCTCTTGCCTTAACAACCTGGCTAGCTCTTCAGGAAGCTCATAATCTTCTTCAACCCCTTCATCAGCTTGATTGATTGGATTGTCAAAGTCATACAGAGTCATAGTTGTGTTGTTGTCGGTGCAGTCTGAAAGGCACTCTCTGCAAGGGTTTAGATTATTCATTTTAGTGATCGATTTTAATCTTTGTTTAGAAAAAGTGAAATAAAGTTATCATTTTGGAAAACATTGCCATTTTATTTTTGTACAAAAAGAAAAATGGAAAACAGTGAGCGGAAAAGAAAAAAGGCTCATTTGCAAAAGATGTCCGATATTCATTGATTGATCTGTTTACACAAAATTACAAGATGGCCCGATTACAAAATGAGTCTTGACATCTTGGGCAAGATGCAAGACTTGATGCATGCTTAAAAATACAGGAAATAATAATTACTCTGCAGGAGTAACCCTTATAATTTCCTGGGAAGACCAGTTTGAGATATGGCTCCCCGGGATCCTTGGACGTATCCAGCTCTCCAGGTTGCGCTCATCTCCCGACTCATCTTCCAAGTTGTTCACTGCATTTGGGGTGAGCATTCCCCCGCTGAAAAAATTGGGCTTCTCAGCAGCCTCTGATTGATCCTGTTGAGTTGGTTTGTAACCCAACCCAAATCTGTCCTCCTTTTTCTCCACGGGCAGCAGCTTGCCCCAGCCTTGGGCAGTCCCCTCTTCAACAACCTTCCTGGCTTGCTGATAAGACGTCATGGAGGTTCCCAATACAGCAGATGCTTCATTTATGTTCAGGGCCTCAAACCCCTGGCTCATAGTTTCATGGATCTCTCCATCCATCTCAATATACTTGTACGTAGCCAGATGGCTAACAAAGATGTCCTCTTCCCCACAGATGGTGATGATTTGACCTTCCCACTCGAATTTCAGCTTCTGGTGAAGGGTAGACGTAACTGCGCCAGCAGCATGGATCCAAGGTCTACCCAACAAACAGTTGTAGGTTGGCTGAATGTCCATCACATAGAAGGTAATTTTGAAGGTCTGCGGGCCAATCATCACAGGCAGATCAATCTCCCCTAGCACTGATCTTTTAGAGCCATCAAACGCTCTCACCACTAAATTACTTGGACGCAGTGCCAAGCCATCATACTCCAGCTTCACTAAGGCTATCTTTGGTAGGACATTGAGTGAAGACCCAGTGTCTACCAGTACATGGGATAAAACTGCACCCTTGCATTCTAGAGTGATGTGTAAAGCCTTGTTGTGGTTACGTCCCTCAGTTGTTAAATCAGTGCTGGTAAATCCCAGTCCATGACTGGTGTTGACATTAGCTACCACAGTTTCTAGCTGATTAACAGTGATCTCTTCTGGCACGTATGCTGCGTGCAAGACTTTTAGTAATGCATTCCTGTGAGCTTCAGAACACATCAACAAGGATAATATGGAGATTTTCGAGGGAGTTTGGTGAAGCTGATCCACCACCTTGTAGTCACTTCTCTTTATGATTCTCATAAACTCGTCTACATCTTGTTCAAAAGATGTCTTCTGAGTTTCTTTGGCATTCGGCTCTTCAAGTACCACACTCTTTCCCTTTGCCTTGGCAGCAGCTTCTGCTTCGGCATTAGGTCTTTGCACTTGTGAGGCAAAAAGGCGTCCGCTTCTGGTGAAGCCTTCGCCTCCCCCAACATTATCAATCTGTGGAGAAGAAGTTGAAGAGTCCAAGGTGATTTTCTCCCCGTTGCAGTAGAGGTCAGAGCCATAATGCCAAGGGATGGCATTACTGCTTTCATATGGAACGGGTCCAGGCACCGTGATGGTAACTGGACTGACTGCTGCAGAGGAGGGTACTGAAATGGTGTGCGGGTCGTAGTAAATGGTGACTGGTGACCTGGCAGGAGATGCCACTGCTTGTTGTTGAAAGTTGTTGTTTGGAGGAATATATGATGGATCATAGTAAATGGTGACTGCTGAGATATCTTCATTAATTTTCTGTTGGCGTTGTAGAAGATTCTGCTGAATAAATGGATGTTGATGTTGTAGAAGAAATGGTTGTTGATATCTGGTTTGTTGAAGTGATGGACGGAGCCATTGTTGATGATATTGAGGAATTGGTCGGAGTGATTGTTGTTGCAGTTGTAGAAGAATCAGGAATTGTTGTCAAAGGGATTGATGGATTTGTAGGCGCTGATGTTGTGATCTGAAGGATACCACTTTTGATAAGACCATCTATGCCGCTTCTCAAATTATCACACCCGTTGACTGAAATGTTGCAATAACCACAACCGAGCTCACACCCGGGGAACATCTGGCACTCTAGAAGCTGAGCTTTAATTTCTACCAGAGGTGTCCGAATCTGTCCAACACTGGTGATTAAGAAAGATGGCTTATCTTCCTCAATAGCATTAATTCTTGGTCCTCCGTGATTGGGCATGGTATTCTTGTTGACATTTGGCGGGGGTGCAAAGTTGAGGGCTTTAGAATCTACCAGATCTTGCACTTTCATTTGTAAAGCCCTGCATTTCTCAGTATTGTGGCCAGGTGCATTGGAGTGAAAAGCACATCTGGCGTTGACATCATAATTTCTTGGAAGATTGGAGGGATCTGGTGGTGCCAATGTCCTTAGTTCAACCAGGTTGAGTTTCAGGAGTTGTGGCAATAAAGCGGCATAATGCATAGGGATAGGGTTAATCACCCTATTGGCCTGTGATGGTCTTTGTTGAAAGGGCCTTTGCTGCTGACTGTTGTTGTTGTTGTTGTAGGTTCTTTGTGGCGGATACTGAACTTGCTGTTGATAGTGTGGTTGTTGTTGTGGTTGATATGCTGGTTGCTGAGGAATTGGAGCTGGAATAGTGACAGCTGCCACTGATCTGTGAACATACTGAGGTCTGCCCCTGCCAGCATGGATGGCATTTGTCTCACCGGTTCTTCTAGGTCCCACAAAAGGCTTCCTAGGATTGCTTGACGAACTTGCACCATTATCGGAAATCTTACCCATCTTCAGAAGGCTTTCAATTCTTTCCCCAGCTATAACTACGTCAGCGAAGCTGGTGGAAGAAAAGGCAGCTAGCCTATCAATATATGTTCCTTGCAGGGTATTCATAAACATGTCGGCCATTTCTCTTCCCGATATGGGTGGCTGGACAGCAGCAGCAAGCTGTCTCCACCTCTGGGCATATTCCCTGAAGCTTTCTCTGGAGGATTGAGACATTCCCATCAGAAGGGTTCTGTTAGGAGCCATGTCTAGATTGTATTGGTACTGTCTGATGAAAGCTTCAGCTAGGTCCTTCTAGCATCTGATAGTAGCTCTGGTCAAGTGAGAGTACCACTCCCTTGAAGCCCCAGTCAAACTATCTTCGAAATAGAACATCCACAGTTTCTCATCCATGGTGTATGCCTTAAGTCTTCCCAGAAAAGACTGCAAGTGAGTTCGTGGACAGGAAGTTCCGTTGTACTTCTCGAAGCACGGGGGTTTAAACTTGTGGGGAATCCTTACCCCATCCACTAGCCCCATATCCATGACATCAAACCCTAAAGAGTTTTGAGACTCCAGAGATCTCAATTTCTCAGCAATTTCATCAAACCTCCTATCATAAACTTCATCCCCAGCTCCCATCACAGTGAACTGCTCTTCCTGGGGGTCTTCTTGTAAGATTCTTCCTCCAGTAGTATTACCCGGGATGTTAACTTCCGGATGTAGATGAGTCCCATATACTGGTGGGTTAACATGAGGCTGACCCCTCTCATTGTTACTCGTTCCCCCGGTTCCCAGAGGAGGTTCTTCTGGGGTTTGTCTTTCTACCAATGCCCTCAATCTTTCTTGACTTTGAGCCAAGCCATTCATTACTTCCATGAACTGGGTCATTTGGTTTCTCATCTCCAGCCCTTCGTTAACCATCTGGGTTCTGACCTCTGTCAGCTCTTGCTGTACTTGGTCCATCTGGATACCAAGAAGATTGTTGCGAGTAGGATATCTGTGCGGACGGTTGAGAGGGAACACCCGACGGCGAGCAATAATTCCTGAACCACAACAGAGTTAGAAACAAAATAGTGTAAAGACAAACCTACAAAACAAAACAACAGTCAGTATGCAATGCAGTATGCTTATTTGTTTCCAAGGTATCCGGCTTGGTACTTGGTTTTGACCTTTCCAGACTCTGAGGAAGATGCTTTGATGTTGCTTGAGAGGAAGACAACTTAATAAAACAAACTGACAAATACATTACAAACGGTGAATAATACATAGTCTGTTTTTACAACATATGCCCCTGGGGGGTCAAAATACAACATAAAAGAAAAGTACATCAAATGGAAATAACAACAAACAAAGAAGTCAAACATCTAAGCCAAACTCATCCTCCTTAACCTCCTTCAAAAGTGCTTCAGTTACAGGACCAGCCGGATGCTCTGTGATGTTTCTGATAAGAAGGTTCCTGGTGGCAATAACAGTGGTCAGCTTCTTGTGTCTGTCCTGGTCCTTTGACCTCTTTACACCAGCCCTAAGCTTCAATTCTGAGATCTCCTTCTGGGCTGCCAGCAAAGCCTCCTGTTGTTTCTTCTCATTGGCCTCCAATTGCTCAATCCTGTCTTGAGTTCTCTTATCCTCTTGAGTACGAGCTTCAGTGATCCTGACCCACCTAGCTTGACTTTCTTTCAGATAGAGATCAGTCCTAGCCTTCTGAAACTGGGCCTCTTTACAGGCATTCTTCAAAATCTGCTCTCCAGCTCTTGATTTCTTGATGTAGTCTTCTGCTTTCTCAATCTTGGCTAGATGCTCCACCTTGAGCTTTTCTAACCTCTCAATGTCTAGACGACCATCACTCCTCTCCCAGAGGGTCTTCTTCAGAGCTTGAGACAGGTTCTCATTCCTTTCCTTTAGCTTCTCAAATTCTTCCAGGCTGACAGTGGCTGGGGGTGGCACTGTTGAAGGTCCAAGTGTATCCTCAATGGTGAAAGGCATCCCAGAAATCTGAGCCCTAGCATAAGACCACTCATAGTACTGAGCTGAAGCCACATTGTTGCATCTCCCAAGAATGGCCATCCCTTTGGTCTGGATGTTGTCCCAAACCCAAGATGCTTGTCTGACAACAGCTAGATTAGGCTTTATCTCACAATACAGGGTTTCAGCCATGTCTTGCACTCTAGGAGGGTGAACCAAAGCATAGCCCAACTGTCTTTTAAACAGCAAAGGATTGTAGTTGATGCAACCCTTCACTCCTATTAGAGGTACATTGGGGTACTGCCCACAGCTAGTGATTATGTCTCTGCCCTTGGTGCTCTGGGTGCACCATCTGATGTCATCTGATGTCAAAGCAACAAGCCTCCTGGCCCAATTCTTCTGTTGGTGAGGGTTCAGGAAGGCATCAGTTTTGGGTAAGTGTTTGAGCAACCATGTGTGAAATAGAGGAGCACAGCATCTCACCAATCTCCCTCTCTGCTTCTCATTCCTTTGGTGAACAGAATAATAGAAATCTCCCAGCAGGGTGGGCACTGGGTTCCTCAGAAGGAAGAGATGAATGGCATTCTTGCTGATAAACTTGGGCTCATCTGCAAAAAGTATAACCCCATATATACTGAGGGCTAACAATGCACAAACTGCCTTCCATTCTCCCAAGGAGGCCTTCAGGATAGCCTGAGAAATCAGAAAGTCTAAGTGTAATCCATGGATCCCTGCCTTTGTTGTCATGTTCTGCTCAACCAAAATAGGTTCCAAATGCAGTGCCTTTGCCACTTCTTCATTGCTGGGAGAAGCCATCTCTGGGTTGAAGGGGATACCACCCCTGACAGGTACTCCAATCAATGATGAAAACTCCTCCAACAGAGGTCCCAACTGAAAATTCTGGAAAGTGAAGCATCTCAAAAGAGGATCATAGAACTGTAGGCAAGTGTGAATCAAACTCCTCTGAGAAGGGTCCAAGTCCATAACCATATCAAGGATGCCTCCATAATGCTCTCTGAATAATGGGATGTGGTCTGGAGTGATAAGTGCCTGGACCTGTCTGATGCCAGTCAGCACAGGCTCAAAGAAATGATATGAAATGTTGCTCTTCTTGGGTGCCATGACTGCTGATGAAGAGCTGAGAACAGATGCTGATGATGAAGACTGATACTGGAGATGAGCCACTGATAGGCTGAGGATGATGATGGAGGTAGATGAAGCAGGTAACTGAAGTGGACAACAGATGAACAAAGGTCTATGCAGATGAAGGGGTCAAAACCAAGCCAGATGTAATATGGATACCCTAAAAAACAAATAAACAAATGTTAAATGATGCAAATGATGAGTATGCAAATGATATGCAAGGGTTTGTGATCAAGCTGGATCTGATTACTGTCTTGATATAAAGGTCCATGTATGTTTAAGAAGTCCAGATGGAGGTTTAGAAGTCCAGTAACCAAGGTGGGGGACTCAAATAAAGAGTCACATGTCCAGGGTTAAGTCACAAGAACTGTCCAAAGTGAAGCATTCTTAAACACAACAAGTATCAAGGTATGATGTGGCCAAGGGTTCCTGCAAACCTGTAAACAGCCCAACCCCCTCACAGGTAGTGTTCTAAAACAAGGATCCTCAGACTTGGATCAGTTATGAGAAGTGTAAACACTTCTAACCCGGAGGTACAGTGTTTACAATAACCATAAAATATCCTCCTCTAATTCACCTCAGTTTCTGAAGGTCATAATAAGGGTCATCCAGACTTAGCAGGCTTCCCAGATAGCCCTAGCACTACAGGAAATCTGTAGCACAGAGTCTTAAGAAGAAACCCACATCTGAACTGTGTTTCATATTCCCGCACCAGACCGAAATGGAATGGGAAAGAACATGAACCACTCTAGCCTAGGTGTCACTCAGGTCCCAGGTATAGGACCTTATCTCTCAATGAAACCCACCCACCAAGACAAAACCAAATCTAGCCAGAACAGTATGACAGTATGATGTATATAAAGCTATAAAGAAAGCAATAAAATAACTGTACATAAAGCAATAAACAAAATAAATATACAAACACAATTAGCACATAACACCCCAGTAAACACAAATCAAACAAGCGCTAGGAGGAACCCACAAAAGAACCAGAAGCCCTGGTTACAGTATAAGGGTCCCCAGCAGAGTCGCCAAGCTGTCGCTGCCACCAAATGACACCCAAAAGGTCAGAAGGGGTACAGACGCGAACGGTCGGCGAAAGAGGAATGAGAACACACAAGGGTGAACTCAAAAGAAAAGAAAGAGTCGCCAGCTAGGCATTTTTATCCCGAAGGAAAGGTAATGCTGCATAAACCTGGAAAGATATGGATAAGACGGTTGCGAACCAGAGAGACTGAGAAAGGGGGTTGGTTACAACCTGGGAAGGTATTAGCACCCAGATTGTCTGCCGTACTCGACGGGATTCACGCTTAAAAGATTTGTGTTTTAAAGGAGTAGTGTCATTGCAATCTGTGTATAAAAGAGCTGGAAAAGGATGTACAGGTGTCAGTGTAAAACAAAAGTGAAGTGCATAAGTGAAGTGTCAGTGTAGGAACAGGAGTGAAATGCTCAAAATAATGAGGCTTAAATAATAAGGCTGGAAAGAGGGGGAATATACAGAGACTTTTGTTCGATAACTGTTAAGTTATGCCTACGTATCCTCTCGTGCAATGAGGAAGTCAGAACACCGTAGTTCGACTCAAAGAGACTGAAAGATAGATTGACTTGTGAACTGCTTGCTTATCTATGCTCAAGTGTAAGACCTGTCTGGCTCAGGTGCAAATTGTCTTGCATTAGACAGA
This sequence comes from Lathyrus aphaca, assembly GCA_963966055.1. Lineage (NCBI taxonomy): Eukaryota > Viridiplantae > Streptophyta > Magnoliopsida > Fabales > Fabaceae > Lathyrus > Lathyrus aphaca. Next base: position 157,421,514 of record OZ014522.1, on the reverse strand, counting down.
AGAAGCAAGTTCTCGTTTGTGAGTGAAGATGATGAGAAAAGAATCCCGAAGGAGACGATTATTGTTTGTTTTTTGTATTTTCAGTCTTTTATTGTTTTTGAAAGTTTGTCATAAGTTAATGAGCTTAAGCCTAAACCAATGGGTTAGTAAACTCATCACATCTTCCCTCTGATTAGGGGTAATGAGGATACCTTAAGTGTGAAGTCAGTATCTCACACTTAATCACCTTGATGTAGGATTAAGATCATGAACCTACTTGTGATTATTTAGATGTTTTTGTTGTTTTTGTTTAGTGTTAGGTAATGAGATTAAGCCATAATCAGGGATTAAACAGACTCATTACACCATCCTAATAGAAGGATAATAGATGAGAATGTTTAAGCTGAGGAAGACTCCTCAACTTAATCCATGATTAGGGATTAACCTCATGACAAAACAAAGCCTTTATTAGATGGATTTTAGTTAATGATAAGATGAAGAAATGATTTTTATGGTTTGTAAGACAACTTGAGGGGGACTTGTCCATTAACACTAGGGTTAGTCCTTCTTAACCAATTAAGGAAGAATTAGAACCCTAATGCAAGGCCCAAGTTACAAGCTGATGTCTTGATAATTATTAAGTGAATTGATTAAAGGATTTAAACACATTAAGGGTTTAACACTTAGGATTAAAGTTATACACTCCATCCTAATAAAATGATGCAGGCATAAGCTTAATCACAAAGCCTTAAAGCCTTTAGGGTTTAGTCCCTGATTATGAGATGAGAAGAGAAGACTCAAAGAGACACAAAGGTAAAAACTAAGTGGGGGACTAATCAAACCCTAATTATTATCATGCTTGGAGATCCTAGGGTTAGTGGGGCTTAAGAAAGAAAGAAATCTTCAAAGGCCACCAAGGAGGAATCAGATGAAAGGATCCAGAAGCAAAGAGAAGCAAAACAACTTGCTTCACTTAAGAAGTCAAGTTGCTTGAAGAAAGAAGGTAATAAAGAACAAGAATGAGCAAGCTCAATCCAATACACATACACAATGCATCAAGGGAAGTATGAAGGAGATGAAAAGAGAATGTGAGAAGTGAAGGCAAATCCACTTCTCAACACAACTTACCACCTGAAAAGTTAACAAAAGAAATGAAATGTAATGCAAATGAGATGAAATGTGATGATGCAAACCAAAACCAGAAGCATGAGTATGATGTTAATGATGCTAAGAGATGATGCAATCATGAGGCAAGGCATGAGAATGATCATACAAACATATGGATGCAAGAGAAACATGTTTGGAACCATGGATGTTCATGAAAAGTCATGAAATGCAAAAGACATATAACATGGCAAATGAAATATGCAATGATCAAACATGATTCTAATATGTCTTAAGATGCATTATGAATCCAATGAATGCACAAAATGTCATGGCAAGTCATGGTATGCAAGCAAATGGAAGGTGAATGCAAAGGAAGGCATGAATTAGGGTTATATGCAACATACAAAGCAAAAATCCAAAACCAGAAGCAAATGACATGATAAAAATTTGAAAATGCAATCAAAGGAACCTTAGACCTATACAAACTCACTGCCCAAAGGAGGGGATCCAACTCTTAAACTAGTGAGAGTTATGAATTTTCTAAGTTTGCTAGGGTTTTAAGGTACCTTGTCAAGAAAAATGCAAAACAAATTGAAAATGCAAGATCAATTCATGCCAATTTTATCCTACAAACTACATGTTATACAAGATGCAATGCAAAAAGAATCATGATCCAACTCTCAAAGGTTAGACAGAAATGAATTTTCAAAGTTTGAAACAAAATAATGCCTTGAAATGAAATTAAATCCAAAGAAAATTATCAAAAGGCATCAAGAACAAAA